>JAACJT020000110.1:4259323-4276698 GCA_009936485.2 Gymnarchus niloticus | reverse complement strand
CTGGGTCCAAGCACGGGTCGCTGACGCGCCCTTTAGAACATGACCGCTGGCTGGGTCCAAGCACGGGTCGCTGACGCACCCTTTAGAACATGACCGCTGGCAGGGTCCAAGCATGGATCGCTGAAATGCTCTTTAGTATGTGTGCTTCGTCTGCCATTCCATCCTGAGAATTTCTTCCCTCATGTTGTGTGCTTCCTGGGATAGGCTGCAGGTGCGCTGTGATTGGATAAGTGCTTATTAATATGTATGCACGTGTACATTTGTGTGTGCAGGCGTTCTGTACACTCATGGATATAATGTAACCTCATGTCTTGTTCTCCTCACTCGGTTCACCCCTTTGGCAGGTAAGCTGTTCTGGTACCAGGTGCACTACAACATGCACGTACGCACGCACACTCGGGAGCATCTACACTACTGTTCCCAGTGCAGTTACTCCTCCATCACCAAGAACTGCCTGGAACGCCACGTCATCCAGAGGCACAGCAACATCCTGCTCAGGTGCCCCACAGAGGGGTGTCAGTACTGCACCCCTGACAAGTACAAGCTGCAGGCCCACCTCAAGATCCACTCGGATGCGGTGAGCAGCGGAATGCCCCTCTAGGCTGGACCACCCTGCTTCTTTGTCTCTTTCTTTCTCCCATTATTATTATTATTATTATTATTATTATTTCACGAAGTGACTGTGATGTGAAGGATGTCCATCACATGATTTGAGGCTGGCCACACACCCGACACGTACCTCTCGTCTCATTTCAAGCGATCTGATAATTAACACATGCCTTATACATGTATACATTGTTCATGCATGAACATTTGATCTTTAAATTAAGTGTTGTGTTTATTAATAAATGGAATCATTTGGATGATACATTCTGATTAAGCAGATCTGTGGCACTTTTTGCAAACTGTCCCATTTGCAGGACAAGAGGAATTATGTGTGTCCCGTGTGTAAGCAGTCGTTCACTGAGGATCGACTCATAAAATCCCATATCAAAACCTTTCATCCAGGTAAGTGTGGGGAAAAACAACATTCCTTATATTCATCTCAATGGAGCACTAAAGAGAGACAATACAATGGCATTTATTTGATGGGTTGAGTACAAACATTGCCTTTGTGCTACGGTATGGTGATTGATTCATGAACAGTTGCCTCCTTTTATCCAGATGTGCCCATGAGCACCATCTCTGAAGTCCTGGGGAGGCGGGTACAGCTGAAGGGCCTGATCGGGAAGAGAGCCTCCAAGTGCCCTTACTGTGACTGTTACTTCATGAGAAATGGCACCGACCTACAGCAGCACATCTGGGCTCACCAAGGCAGGCCACGCACTTACCTCACATGCAAGCCTCTCACCACAAACCGAAAGCATCACACTTCATGCCTTCTAGTCCACCAACCTGGTGCCGGTGCTGGTGTCCGAATCAGCTCCCCGTGTTTCCTCTGAAAAACAACGAGTGTCCGTCCCAAAAAATTTGCTTTGGGATCCAGCACTCCAACCTGGAACCTGTGACGTGAAGTGCTGAGGGGCGGGACAAACTGCACAAACACGGTGTTAGGTTCTAGATTATCAAACTCTGCTAGCGTCCCAGTCTTTGAAACTTTAATGTTTGATCTGAAATTCCGGATAAAGATGTCGAATGAGTTGTCTTCAAATTAAGGATGGCTGGATGCCACTTTTCATCTCTGATACCATAACACAAACTTAAATATCAGCCAATACGTTTTTAGCATTTGAAATATAGCAATCTGAAAAAATGCACAAATTATGAAACAAATCCTCCAGTACCCTAGAGGAATAATTAGGACACAAAATGCTGGCTTGGCAATGTGATGCGGGGCTTGCCCGTGTATTGAATAGCTATTTTTTTCCAATAACTGACCCAGTGTTTTTGGTCAGTATTGGGTTGGCACATCCCAACTTTGGGAGTGAAAATATGATGTCAAAGCTAGGAGTGATGCCTGGAAACACAGGACATGGTTCGCTATGTTGCTAGTTGCTGTTTCGTCAGTTCTGATTTGTCGCTTGTTTCCAATGCCGGCCGAGCACCAGCACTGGTACCTCGTGCACTGGTGGAAACGGGGCTGTTAGACATTTACTCATTATAGGCCATTCAAATTGAGACAACCGTGGTGTGAAAGGCACTATAAAAATTACAATTGAATAAGAACATCCACAAGTTCAGTGTGGGATTTTCCAGGAGAGAGTGCTTAAGTGGGAATTTGCTTAATCAGAGATGAAGTTCCGAGTGCCATTCATTACACGTTTATCTGTTTAATGAGAAAAAAAAAAACAAACTAATTTTGGTCCTCCTTTGGTATAATTTTGCCTACATTAATATCAGTGAGTTTTAACAGCCAGTGTAGTTTAGTTCTGGGAAAATAGGTACAGAATCAACACTACCAAGATATTCATACAGAATTCAAAGATTGACTTCATAAGCTGCAGTCACCCAAAGCAGTCATGCTACTGATACAAGTCTATTAAAGTGAGATGATGGAGTTCTCATAAGGAGACAAACATCTGTGTCAATTATAGCAAGCAGCTGTAAGCCTGGATACTCAAGGCTATGGTTCTTTATGTCCCTTCTGTGCTTACCCCTTTTTTTCCATTGAAGTCTAATTTGTGCAGATTTGTAAAGTCTTGGTTGACCCATCTTGGCAGGAGTAAAACCATACAAATGTTCGCTGTGTGACTACGCCACCCGCAGCAAGAGCAACCTCAAGGCTCATATGAACCGGCACAGCACGGAAAAGACGCACCTGTGTGACATGTGCGGCAAGAAGTTCAAGTCCAAGTGCACACTCAAGAGCCACAAGCTGATGCACACGGAAGACGGTCAGAGTCCTGCCTGGGAAGGCTGCTCTGGGTGTGAGAGGGGGCTGCTGGGAATCAGCATGGTACAGCCTCACTGGAACAGCTTGCCTCTCTTACCCAGTCTTACCTGATAGGTTTTTGAAAGATTACATGGGTAACTACATCACATAGCAGTTCCTACAGTTTCTGTTTATGATTTTAGACAGGGAAGTTCAAGACCATCATTCAGAAAATGTCACAGTCAGATCCTCAGTATCAGGCCTGCTCATGTCCTACTCTGTGTAATGTGTACGAATGTCACATCATCGGTGTCACTTTGGGCTCATGGTTTCTGTTCCACCCTCTTCCCATGTGTGGACCTAACAGGAAGGCAGTTTAAATGCACTGAATGTGACTACACAGCCGCCCAGCAACCTCAGCTTCTGCGCCACATGGAACAGCACGCCTCATTTAAGGTAACCAAGCGGTAAACGAGGCACGGCCGCGTCGCTTTACTTCACTGAAACATTAGTAGCAGTTCAGCCCTTTGGAGCTAAACCAAGCTGTCTCTATCATGTTTTCTATTTTTATTTTATTTGGCTTAGCCCTTCCGCTGCACCCATTGCCACTATTCCTGCAACATATCAGGCTCCCTGAAGAGACACTACAACAAGAAGCATCCCAACGAGCAGTACTGCAGTGTGGAAGCCGAGGCCCCAGCTGCAGACGTGGTGATACAGCAGGGTAGGATGTCGTGCTGTCGTTTGTGAAGGCCCTTCTCAAACCGTGTGTTCCATTCACTTTGAGATTTGTGGCCGTGTAGCTGCATGGAAACATCGATGACAAAAAAAATTGTCAGTAAGTCTTTGACAAAAACAGTTATTCATATGCTGTTTCACTGTGAAGAATCATTTGTTGCTTAAGTGAATGTAATTCTGCCTTGCGAGTCATCTCTCGAGACCTGCTGGCAGAATGTACGCGATGTGAATTTCTGTATGCTAGGTGTTTGTACCTGTGGCAGAAAGGTCATTGTTTTAAATCCCACGGCTGGCAAAGCATGCTTTAATCACTCCTGGGTCCTTGAGCAAGGCCCCTTACCCCAGAACTGCTTCATGTATGTTATGGTGTATCCATTTTGCTGTGCACATCACCTTGGACAAAAGCATCTGATAAATGTATTTATACCATAGTGTCCCCTGCCCTGTTGTTTTTTGTGTAGGCTCTAGGCTAAGCAAATCACTGTACTGGATATGCCGATATACAGTAGCAGGTAGATAAAATGGATATTCTTAGACAATATAGCATATTGAAAGATGGATTTCATTGCCTTCCATCGATCCATCTTTTAACTACTTACACTGGTCAGGAATCGCAGAAGGGCCACGAGTCTATCCCAGAAAGTGATTTACCACAAGGCTGGTGTATACACTGGACGGGATTCCAGTTCATTGCATAGCACATACACACTTGCACACAGTCGTACATTATGGGCAATTTTTAAAGATGACAACCCATGTAACAGGCAGAACATGTGAACCTCATACACACGGAATTCACTGATGTTTGAGGGTTTGTACATGTACAATGACATTCCCTGCTCCTTCCAGGAGGAGTTAACTGTCCAGTGTGTAACTATGTGTATGGCACCAAGTGGGAGATGAACAGGCACTTGAAAAACAAGCATGGCCTCAAACTTGTGGAGAATGAAGGGATTGGGGTGAACCAGTGGGAGGTAAGGCTGCTTGGGCACTAAACCCAAGCATCGCAGTACACAGAAGATATTCTTCACTTACACTCATTAAGTGGCGTGTTCATTTCTTAACTGTTTGCTTAAACATCAAAGCCAATAAATTTAATCCAGTCTTGCATTTAGTTGGTTGACATTTTCATCCAAATGAGCTCAGTGTTCACCTATACATCTGAATATTTGACTGCCATTGTGAGTCCATGTCCTTAGATGACATATTTGTGTGTCTGTTCCTAGGTAGTGGAGGCACTGAAGGAGACTCCTGCTCAGTACCTCCACATCACAGAGGCAGAAGATCTTCAGGGCACTGAGGCTGCTGTGTCTGCTCTCCAGGATCTGAGATACACTGCAGAGAATGGTGAGACGAGTCCGATGGGCTTTCTCTGTATTTAGCTGCATTTATCTACATTTTATTTAGAAATTCTTTGGATTATTTATTATTTTACCTGTCTTTATGGGTATGTTCATAATTTGTTATGGGTCTCCTTTGTACTTATGCAGTGTTTGATAAGATGACCTTTTCTCCTTGGCATTCCCACCCAGGGGCCGTATCCAGTGCCACGGGCCAAAACCTGGATACCACAGCAGTCAACATTCTCCAGCACATCATTGAGCTTGGCTCAGAGAACCCTGACAACACCGTCGCATCGGTCGTCGCCATGGCACCCGGCACAGTTACAGTGGTAGAGCAGGTGAGAAAATCCCAAGTTCAGCCTTTCAGAATGACCCCTGTATGTGCTAAAGCAGCTACAGTGGATATAAAACGTCTAAACAGCCCTGCCAAGTTTTTGTGTGATGATAAAATGAAACCAAGATAAATCCTGTCAGAACTTATTCCACCTTTATTTCAAAATTGCAATCTATACAAAGAAGGTGAAAAATCAGAAAGTGGGGGGGGGGGGGAACTCAAACAAAAACAAAAACCTGGTTGTATTAGTGTGCAGACACTTTGGTTGATTCTGAACACTGATTATTAATCACATTTATTATGATATTAAACCCCCAATCCACACACCATGATGCTCAGGGTTAATATGTTTTGGTAGCAGAGTTTGCAGAATCGTACCTGGGGTTGGGGTGGCAACACTCCCCCATGGACAGAGGTCTGAACTCATCCCACGTTCCTGTGCAGGTCACAGAAGAGGAGCAACAGACTAACCATGCAGTGATGATACAGGATGCCTTACAGCAAGCCTCTGTGGGCCTGGGTGACGAACATCACCTGGTTGTATCTTCTGATGACATGGAGGGCATCGAGACTGTTACAGTGTACACACAGGGCGAAGACGCCTCGCAATTCATCGTCTACCTCCAGGAGGCTGTTCGAGCCGAGGAACAGACGGTGGAGCCAGTCTAAATTGAGACAGGGACAGACCTGCACCCTGTCAAACCCATTTAAAGGACTGCTTTTGACTTGTTTCTGATCTTTCAGTGTAGTGTCACCTGTTTCCAGATATGCATAGACTCACCATGAAGCAAATTCAAGTAGGTCTTATGTCACAAGATGTTTTCTGCATCACTGGAATTTGGATTGATGTGCATAATTTGTTTCCCTGTTTAAAAAAAAAAAAAAAAAAAAAAAATCAGAATAGTCTGTTTTGGTTTCTTTTGACTATTTTAAATGCTTTTAGAATGGCATCTTTGTCAAAAAATATTTATAACTCATTTATAGTTAAGTATTACTTCCAGTAGCTATTGGTTTGTGTTCTAAATGATCAGGAAAACCACTAACGAAGCCACCAAAAATGAATGTTTCTTAGATGAAACTAAGTATCCACAAAAAAGCTTTACAAGCAATTAAGGTAAGGAGAAAAAAAAAACTCTGAAATGGTTACATTATACTTGGAGTTTGTTGACAGCAACTTGTAAGTCACAAATAAGAATTACAATCTGTGTTTGCTTTATTGTGAAGTGGAAATTTTCTGTATGGTGTATATAATGTAGCTATCCAGACATGCAGAACTATTTCACAAGTGTTCTGGCTTGCTTCCATATGGTCATGAACATGAAAATCAGAGTACTTTCATGGATAGGTATTTCAGTGACTCATTTCAGTACTCCTCTGATAAGACAAAATCAAATCACAAGTCTGCTCATAAATGGAAAATAAATTCTGTATCAAATGAATTTTGGTGTATTTTTAACTGTCATCCCAGTTGTATGATATCCCATAGTTCAAACAAATGATACTGTCGTTGTACCTCGACGAGGATAAGCAGAAGATTCTTGCCTTATTTTTTAAATTACAAAATAAATACCTTTTGAGCACAATGACTTATGAGCCATGCTATTGTTTTCATGCACTGCTTGTCTCACTTAACATTGGCCGAAGTCCCATATTTTAATGACACAGGCCACCAAGTCTTTTGTGCATCTTCAACCATATTTGGGCCCACCAGCGACTTGAGTTCTGGCCATCAGCTACTTGGCTACCCACAGGAAGTGAAGTATAGTTAGGCCAGCAGCTACTTAACAGCCACATCTGCTATGTCCGATTGTGTCCAAGTGATCCACTTGGACCAGGATATGATTAACCTTAACTAAGAGCTGAAAGTAGTTTATGCAATTACCAATAGTCAATTAGACATGTAAGATTATATATAAACTTTTATTTTTTACCCTGCTTATGTATCATTTACTTGTACAGAGAAAAAAAAAATGTCATACACATCGATAGTGGAAATTAGTAGTAGCCAAACTACTGTACAGCGAGCCAGACCAGCAAAGAAACCATTGCATTTCCTTGTGTTCAGGTTTCTGACCTTTTCTCCTCCTTTTTCACTAAGTCTTTGGTGGGTGAATTTTCATCACTGTATACTTGGTCCTCTTGTTCCTCCTCTTCTGCACTTTCCTCTTGCCCATATCTGGCCAGCAGGTAAGCCTCAGGAGTGATGTCATCATCAATGTAACGTTTGGATCTTTTCTTTTTGTTTATTTTCTTCTTCATCAAATCCTCCAGTAGGCCAAGCTGCTGCTGAGTGGATGCAATGGTAAAATTGTCATTTTGGTAGATTTTCCTCTTCTGTTTGTATTCAAGGATCTGTTTCATCAGTGCTTCATGGTCAATGCCAAACAAATTTGATTGTTTCGAAGTATCCCGCTTTCCTGTAGGATATGTTCCCTGATTAGATTGCCTGTGTAAACAGAAACAAATGATGGATGGTAATTTTTCCAATATGTTACACTACCCATTAATTAATTAAAAAACCCATTTGCAGGCTATTAAAGGATATTATGGAATGACCAAGTTAAACTGACATAAAACGGAAGTAATCAGATCTCTCACCCATCCTTCATACTCAGGTCACTTTGCTCCATGCTCTCGTCCTCAGTAGATCTTTCACCAAAGTCAGCTACCTTTAGCAGATTTTCAACCTGGCAACAGAGCATAATTTGCTGCAACAATACAGTATTTCTGGTCTCAACATCTAAAATAATTCGAGACCTTATCGATAAATTGGGCAGGAAGTGACATTCTAGAATCATCGCTAAAGTATGAAATGAGTACCTCAGAAATGGCAGCATACACCTTGTCTTTGAGGAACACCACTGAAGGAACATTGCCCATGATCTGGTGTGATATCAGAAGATACCTACCACAAAATTCAATCGCTGTTATTTTTATATTAATTAGTATAATTTATTTTACAAAGTCTATGCAAAATGCATTGCTTAATTTCAATTGTAAGTGATTTTCCCAGGTGTAGGGGAAATATTTTGGCTATTAATTCTATCAGAATTTGGTTTCTCAATTTATAACAACATGAATTATAATGCCATGTAAATCCTTACTTGTGCATTAATGTTAAATTAAAACTGAACAAAATACAGGCAGAAATGGTGTATTCATTACACCCAGTTAACTTGACCCATGTTAAGTGAAACAGAACTGTACTACAAAATGCCATATTGAAAATCTCAACCTTATTCGAGGAGCACACCGGTCCAGTGCTTGTTGAATCTGATTGATCTTCTCATGGGTCCCACTGGTCCTCCAATAAACACGGCAAAGTGAGTAATCCCTTGCTAGTGAAACCTTACAGGGAGGCACATTTTTGAAATAAATTATTCTTAATGTTGTAGTGTTACATCTTTGTTTACACCATGCTATACTTTTGTTTGTCCAGGTGTTGCTATTATGATTAAAAACTGAAAATGGTGCTTCTGACATTTTAAATCACAATGCAACATAGGCAGTTAGACCAATAGACATACATTGATCCTGGAAGAAATTACAGATCTCAAGGATTTTGTTTTAATGAAAACATTACATTGCTTTAAATCTAGCAATACTGGATCCAAGTAGCAGAAATGACACAAGTAACCTGGAGCCAAATTTGAAATTTAATTTATATAGTACTTCAGCCCTGTGATCTATGTTATCTTCAGTAATGACTGCCTTGGCAGATGTTTGATTTCATCTTCCAGTCATGATTAAGATCCATTTTAATTAGTTTCGCCATAGTTCTACCCAAAGACATCCCAAAAGGGTCCTTAAATGTCATTTGACAAATCGATACTCCTCTCCTTTCATATTCTGTTACTAGAAACATATATGGAACAAGAAGCCAGATCTCTGTGTGTTTTGATGACATTTACTACAACAACATTTCAATTTCTCATATACTGCAGATCTTGCTAAGCATGATTTTTTTTTTGCCCTGTCAAAAGAATCTGTAAACAGAGGAAAACCTTCAGGTATCTTACTTTAGAAATTTCTATTCCCAGGTTGTAAATTTCAGAGCTGACTTCAGGTGTGCTGAGAAGATCACCAATAGCCTTAAAGAGAAGGCTGTTCAAGATCTTTATCCTTGCACTTTCTCCATGACTCTGTTTCCTCTGCATGGTTGAGTTCAAACCATGTGAATGAGTGGACGGTTCAACCTGTCTCACACAATAAAAAGTGTAAGTTGTCACGTTGCTCTACAACATATGCTATAGTGGAAATACAGAAGATTAACTGGCCTGTAACAAAAAAATGATTCTCACCTGTCTGGTAACAAAACTGGTTTTGTACCAAAATTTTTTCCTGTAACAGAAAAACAAAAAAAAAATATTTTAGGCAAGCTCAGTAGTGAAGTATCATAGTTTCAAAATTTACTCCATTTACAGCAAGGAGTCGAAAAGATCCATACCTCCTAAACTGTTTCCTCTAACATAAGAAATCGACATAGACTTAAAATGTGTAGAAGGGATAAGTTGCGCTTTGCGGGGATGAAATCACACGGGGGTGAATTCTTTAAAGGTGGGGAACACGACAGTAAAATATAAATATAAAAATGAATACCCAACAATAAATGGAATGATAAAGCGGGTTATACAGTGTTAATAACGAGATCACTAAAAGTCAACTTACTTCGTTTTCGTATCGAACTTCTTTAATAAATTTTTGCCCTGCTGAACGCAGGATGTGTGGATTCCAGGACTCGGCGTCGAGATGAAGGTGCATGCAGGCATTTGAGTCTTCCTCACTTCGGACCGCAGATGACACCTTCGCCAGACGTCAGGAGCCCGTGTGCTACGGTATTGATAAGCTGGACATTTTCTGAAGTAAAATGAAGTTCGAGAAATAAACATGACTTGAATAAAAACGCGAACCTACTGCCCAGTATCTCAGTTTATTCGGTAATAGCTGATACAGAACTTCAGGCTCCTGACTGAGGGCGACGTTCGACTGGCTCCGGTTATCTACTTGTTAGGTCTGGATTTTGGAACAGGAAAAGTAATCGAAGCCGCATTTACCATTAAACATCCATCGAATTCAAAAAGGCAATTCTAACTAAAACCGAAAACGGTATACACCTATTCTCTTAATAGTTTACATTTAGTTAGTTGGTTTACAGTGCGTTTCTATCAGATTACCAATGTGTATATTTATAAACCATTGTTACGACTCCAGAGGATGAACCAGAGTAATGTACACGTACAAATATACAGCGGCACGTAACACCGTCTACTATTTCGGAGACAAATAAATGTACTGACGGTAAATGTACATTTGTTCAACTGCCCTAAGCATGGAAGCGAAATTAGAGATAGGACGAAGCGCGTATATCAAAGATGCGAGTTCTAAATATACTTAACTGAACCCTTGCAAGTCTTCTTTTTAACAACATAACACACAATAGCATTGGGAGCATTCGGATATCACAAAGATAAAGTTTGTGATTAGTGCAGTTTTAGTGTGGTGTGGAGCATTTAAAGTCGACCACAGTCTTCTGCAAAATCTTACCTAAGCTGAGGGTAGTGGTCAGTGGTGGCGTTGGAGTGGATCATCTAGATATACGAATGGTCAACAGTTTTGGGGTGAAAGTTTGCAATACTCTTCGTGTTGTGGATAACACAACGGCTGCTATAGGCATGACTTTGATGTTAGAAAGTCCACGAAAACTTATATGGTAAATGTTTTTTTTTTTTTACATAATTTAAGCACATCTTCTCATTTGTTATATACTGTAGAGCTCCATCAGTTGCATGTCAGCAATAATGAAAAATGTTATATTTGCTTTGTGTCTTTTAGAGCTCACGTCTAAAATGCCCATGGCTAAAGTGGTTCAGTGGTAAATTTCTTGCAGGTCACAACTTTTCTATCTCTTCTGAGTCTGAGAATTTACCTGAGAGTAGCATGGACACGGACCTTAGCGGAACCACCCTGGGCATCATCGGATTGGGAAGGATCAGATACAATGTTGCCAAACAGGCAAATGGTTTTGAAATGTAAATCCTACCTTGCAGGCTCTCCCACTGTGGACACCTGTTACCCTAACCCTGACCCATTCTAACAAACGTCACACAAAGTGTAAAACAAAATGGTGTCCACAAAAATTTTATCCACCTTAGAAAGGGCATCAGCCACTATATTTTCAGATCTACGTCTGTGCACAATGTTCAAATTAAACCGCTGTGTAATCAGAGACCAACACAATAAGTGCTGATTTCCAGAGGACATTTGATGAAGGAATACAAGGCGGTTATGGTCAGTATAAACTGTAATGGGGTTACAACTTCCTCCCAAAAAAAAGCTTCAAAATGCTGAAGTGCAAGCAAAAGGGCAACGGCTTCTTTCTCGACAGTGCTATAAGCTAACTGATGCTTTGTGAGTTTCTTTGAGAAGTAGCTAATGGAGTGGTCCAACCCATCTTCATCTTCTTGCAAGAGGACTGCCCTAGCACTGGTGCCACTAGCATCGACTTTAACTTAAAAGGCTTACAAAAGTTTTGCGACGACAATACAGGAGTACTACACAACAGCAATTTCACAGTCTCAAAAAGGGTAACTGACTCTTGAGAGACCAGACAAATACAGTGCCCTTCTGCAAAAGGTCTGTAAAGTGCAAAACTACATCGGGAAAATTTCGACAAAAACATCAGTAGTAGCCAGCCATACCCAAAAACCATCTAAGGTCCCGTTTGTTTTTAGGAGTAGGAAATGCAACGATAGCTTCAATTTTAGCCTGCACTAGTTTCACCATACCATGTCCAACTGACTTTCCCAGGTAGGTAACTATACCCTTACTGAATTCACATTTTTCCAAGTTTAAAACTAAGGAAATATCACATAATTTCAAAAATACGGATTGCAGCACATTTACATGTTCAACTCAGGTATGCATGTAGATCACAATATCATCCAAGTAAACTTCACAATTAGGGATGCCAAGCAAAACTTTGCTCAGTAAACCTGCTACATTAAAGCTGGAATGTACCAGGTGCGTTCTTGAGTCCAAAAGCCATAACGGTGTACTAATTCCACCTGGGTCAGAAAGTCAGATATGAGAGCAGTCACTAATTTGTAGGATAGACAGACAGGCTGACTGATGCTTAAGCTGCGGTGTCAATGGCTGACTTTGTCTCCATTCTCATAATAACTGCTGCTTGTCCATCTTAGAAGAAATCTGCCTTTTCCTCATACCTGTATCCCCACTGCCTCTCCCTCACACAGTAGTTATGTTGCCATAAATAGTTATGCTGGGGCTCTTGCTGTTTTACTGCAATTATTCTGGTATCCTAAATTGCTGCTCTGCTCATGCACATTATTCCTCCCTGTGCCCCCTCTCTGGGGTGCTCCTTTTAGAGTTTCAGACTCAAGAGATATCCCCAATTCATCTGCTGGCCTATCAGATGTGCCCCTTGATTTACTATGTTAGAATGGAAAGTTTGCCCAACCCAGGATTTATGCAATCTAATATGGTCACCCACCTTCAGGTGAGTTTCCTGGAGAAAAACAACGTCAGTTTTCAGAGCATTAAGATGCAAGGAGTAGCATTCAGCTTGTTTCACTGAATCAATGAGACGATCAACACCGTTGAAAGTGACATGGGGCAGGCAGGATACAGCATTGTGAACCACACTTTTTGTTTGAAAAGCAGAGCCTTGGCATTGTTGAATGCAGCCTGCTTATTGGCAATAGTTGCACTAAAATCTTTATAAATCCTTATATTGGGTCCACTGTAAGAGATGTCACGAATTTATCCAGCCCAATGTACTTCTTTTTTTTGTTGGATATACAGTATGGGAGAAAATGCACAATGACAGGGTGTGAGCCTTGACGTGGCCGGGGGCCCAGGCTGCGATGTACCAGGTCCAAATCTACACTGGGGTCATCCAGCCCCTTTCCTGCCAATTCCCTAAGCATGTCTGTGACACTCTCTATGCCATTGGGAAGTCCAAATAGCCTCAGACTTTGACGTTTATACCGGGAGATTAACTCCTCAATTATCACTGAAATTGAGGAAAACTCCTGCATAGCAGAGGCCAATTTGATCTTGAGTGAGGGCACTTCATGTTCCAGATGGCTCATGGCATTAGAGTGGCAAATCAGAGTATTCTCAGTCTTGGTCATCTTGGCAGCCTGTGAGGTCACCGTATCACTGATGGACTGAAGGGAAGCTTGGACAGGATCCATGGCAGCATTAATAGAGGTAGTTAAATCGTCAGCCATACTTTGCTTCAATTTACCAAGTTTGCCAAAAAGCACGTCAAATGTTAGCTGCTCTTTCACGGTAAATGGGGATACCATATTGCCGGCTTCTTGTTGCAAAGCAGGAAAATGTTGTTAGCTACATTTGATTTCTGACACCTGTTCTATAAATGACTTACTCATATCATAATGGGAGTAAGGAGAAACTACCGCACAAAAAGATGCAACGAGAAAGGAGGCACAGTGTCTGCTCCTAATTTTTTTCCAATTATTTCTTCATCACACCCTTTCTTCCACTGCATTGTTTCACCGGAAGTGAAGGTGGTTGATTTTTAAGTGTTTTATAGGTAAGCAGAGCTACTTTAAAGTCAGTCTTAACCTGACTGGAAGCCAGTGGAAAGAGAAGAGAACTGGGGTTTTGTGTTTGAACCTTCTGCTTTTAGTAACAATTCTGTCTAATGCATTCTGAAAGCACAATAAGGTTTTTAATGTTTGTTGTGTGCTTCCTGATAATAGAACAATACAGTAATCCAGTTTTCTATACACAAATGCTTGCATTAGTATTTCAGCAGCTCGAGTACTGCGAAATCGCCTAAGCTTAGCAAAATTCCGCAACTAAGAAGCACACCTTCAGTACTGCGTCAACATGTGATTTGAATGAGAGGCTTGTGTGTAAAATGTTGCCCAAATTACGGGCCAAACAACTAATGTGGAAGTTCGGTGCCTCAGGGTTGAGTGCAAAGATTATATTAGACCTATCTGTAAGGTTGCCTCCACACGGTAGGATTTCAATGTTTTCCATGATGAGTGACAAGAAGTTATCACTTATCCAAGCCCTCACTTCCTTAAGCAGTCAGCCAGAATGACAATACATGAGGTATCATTAGATGTACCTGAAATATATATTTTGGTGTCATCAGCATTGGTGTGAAACAGGCTGTGGGTTGGCCTTGTCCACCCAAATGCAAGATTGCCCCACCCAAGAGGGAGAGAAGGAAAACTTGTGTTATAAGGAGGGTAATGTTGCGGTTCCCTGCTTCCACCACTAGAGGGCAATTTGGAATCCTGTCCAGGGATCCATTTGGCCTGTTTCTGGAGGACTATTTAAGGGAAGGTTTCCCTGATAGTCATACTTGGTCATTGTTTCGCCTGAGTCTCCTTTTGCACGTCTCCTGCCCAGAACAATAAAATTAATGTCCCTGCCTTCCATGTTCTCCCATGTTGTCTGTACTCCACCTTCGGAACCTCGGAATCCCTGACAGACATATATTTTTATTCATATATTTATTTTTTGTGAAAATGTTTTATTCTTGTGCACAGAAGCTTAAATTTGATGTTTATATATGACCCACGGTTGCCAAGTTCGCTAATTCTAAGCAACTTTGGAGTTGTCAAGTCAACTCAAGTCAAGTAGCTCTTTGTCATTTCAACCACGTACAGTTAGTACAGTACATAGTGAAACGAAACAACATTCCTCCAGGACCGCGGTGCTACACAGAGCACAGGTCATAAAAACATAAAATGCATGTGTGCAAACATTACAAACAGTGCAAGGCAAGACAGTGGTACAGATGACGACAGTGGTACAGACGACGACAGTGGATGATGACAGTGGTACAGACGACGACAGCGGATGATGACAGTGGTACAGATGACGACAGTGGATGATGACAGTGGTACAGACGACGACAGCGGATGATGACAGTGGTACAGATGACGACAGTGGATGATGACAGTGGTACAGACGACGACAGCGGATGATGACAGTGGTACAGATGACGACAGTGGTACAGAAAACGACAGTGGATGATGACAGTGGTACAGACGATGACAGTGGATGATGACAGTGGTACAGACGACAACAGCAGATGATGACAGTGGTACAGATGACGACAGTGGATGATGACAGTGGTACAGACGACGACAGTGGGTGATGACAGTGGTACAGATGACGACAGTGGTACAGAAAACGACAGTGGATGATGACAGTGGTACAGACGATGACAGTGGATGATGACAGTGGTACAGACGACGACAGTGCAGTGCCGACCCGTACACAGTTGTGATATACAAAAGTAGCAGGTAGTGATCATTTACAAAAATACTACCTGTTTTTCTGTAAAGTCCATTACAAATATCGGTAGTCAGAGGTTGCAGTTTTGCAGCGTGTTTCTAAAGTGCTGTTGCTAATTTGGGCTTGCTCCCTATTACCCGTCTCTTTTCACTATAGCTGTCTAATAATGCGAATCTGCAGAGTTTATGCTGTTTCAGGATCCCATTCTCTCCACCCCTCTCTTTCCCCATACAAATCAAAAATCAACTTTGCGCGGCTGATGGAGTTGCTTTAGCTAGTTCTCTAACAATGCTATGGACTAAGTGGGTGAACTATGGGCAAAAAATGAAAGTGGGAGTGGATTAAAAGACTGAATTCAACCTCAACTGGGGGACGATTCAACGGAAGTGTGACATACGTGCAAACATGCCAGCACAGAAAAACATAAATGAAACGTAGCACCGTTCTCTTCAATGAGGCTAACGGACATTCACGGTTTAAAAGGCTAACATGATATCATTGTTTGGTCTTCACTAATATAAAATTATGTAAATGTCAACAAGGTTCTAGTTCTTCTAAATAAATATTTTGTATAATTGCCCCCCCCAAAAAAAAAAATCTCCCTGGCCCACCCTGTTACAGAGAGTTGGAGCCAGGCCTGCTGTGACAGTTAACATGTTTTCTTATGACATTACCTACTGCTAGCATGTACAAAGAGAACAATATTGGTCTAAGCATTGACCCCTGTGGCACTCCAAATTTGACTGGTGACACTGATGAAGCACTACCTGTAATTCATATCTAAATGTAGTGACAATTACTTTAATGGGAGGTGAATCACTGTACCAGACAAGCCAATTTCTGATTTAAGTCTATGCGGCAAAATAGAATGGTCAGCCCTGTCAAAAGCAGCAGGAAGATTGAAGAGCTAGAGTACTGTCATGTTGCCAGCATCACTAGCTATTAACAGGCTATTCCCAATGCTCAGTACCAAACTTTAAGAAACTCCCACTACTGGGAAATACTTCTCCACAAACTTCAAGATCTTTGGCTTAATTAGCATTTGCAGAGAGGTTTTCAGAGTTTGTATTACGATTTTTGAGTGTTTTGGTACCTGGATTTTGCCATAGTTACAGCAAAGTGAACGCAATGCATTTTGGTGTTGTAATTTTTTTTTTACTAAGAATAAAGTTTTCACCAGCTGGAACAGTATGGTTGTCTCTAGCCTTGTGTGTAATACAATACGTTAAAAGCTAAAACACTAATGTAAAAATATACAACCCCAACTCAAAACATGTACTGTAATGGTAAATCCATTCTTGCATTTGAGGGCCTGCAGCACATTCCAAAAAATTTGGGACAGTAAGGAATTTGCCACTTTGTAACACTGCCTTTCCTTCTCACAACACTTAAACGTTTAAGTTATTTATTTAGTGTTTCAGGTACAATTTTGTCCCCTTCTTCTTGCAAAGAAGTCTTCATCTTTGTTGTCATATTTTGAATTTTAAAATGTGCCAGCATTCTCAATTAGGAACAGGATAGGACTGCAGGCAGGCCCCCCTGCTATGCAGCCATACCTTTGTAATGCATGCAGAATGTGACTGTGCACTGTCTTGCTGAAATATGCATGGACGTCCATGGAAGAGATGTTGTCCTGAAGGCAATATGTTGCTCCAAAACCTGTCTGTACTTTTTGCATTACTGTTACTTCAATGGTAAAATTACTAACATCAGAAAGATAATCCAAATTAGTACCACTGCCACAGATAACTGCCAGAATCCGCTCAGTCCTGCTGTAGTTGATAGAAGTAATGCACTAACATTGGATTCTTTTACCCCTATAGGAGAATCCGAACTTTTAAAC
>JAACJT020000110.1:4236889-4259223 GCA_009936485.2 Gymnarchus niloticus | reverse complement strand
AGTTTCTAACCAGATTGTTTAACGCAATCTTGGAAAGCGAGAGGATGCCTGAGGAGTGGAGAAGAAGTGTACTGGTATCGATTTTTAAGAGCAAGGGTGATATGCAGAACTGTAGTAACTACAGAGGGATTAAATTGATTAGCCACAGCATGAAGTTATGGGAAAGAGTAGTGGAAGCTAGGTTAAAAAGGGAGATGATAATTAGTGAGCAGCAGTATGGTTTCATGCCAGGAAAGAGCACTACAGATGCGATGTGTTCTCTGAGGGTGTTGATTGAGAAGTATAAAGTCAGAAGGAGTTCCATTGTGTCTTTGTGGAGTTAGAGAAAGTATATGACAGGGTACCTAGAGGGGAGTTATAGTATTATATTAGGAAGTCGGGAGTGGCAGAGAACTATGTAAGAGTGGTACAGGATATGTACGAGGGCAGTGTGACAGTGGTGAGGTCTGCGGTAGGAGTGACGGATACATTCAAGGTAGAAATGGGATTACATCAAGGATCAGCTCTCCATCCTTTCTTATTTGCAATGGTGATAGACAGGCTGATACATGAGATCAGACAGGAGCCCCCATGGATGATGATATCATGTCAATGAAATAAACAAACAAGGCTTCCCCAGTGTTGCTGAGAAAAGCTTCATCTTCATCCAGGTTTTGGAATACAACAAAACAAAACAAGACTTTATGACAGGAAAGTTCTGTGGAAAATTCGGCTGAATTTAAACACAGCTGTTTTTAGTCTGCTCCAGAGTTTTTAATCACATGCATCATTTGATTTTCTTGTACTGCATACACACATAAGAACATTTGTACCTTACTGACTTTGGGAAGTTGGAATCCATGGTCTACAATACCTACAATTAATGGAACATAATTTGCACATACATTATTGAATTGTTCCAGTAAAATCGAATGCAGCCATATCTGTATCGCTTGACACTAATTGAAATCGTTCCCCTCAACATGGTAAACATTTTCGTATACAGATGAAGGTCATTACTGCTTTGGGTTATGTTCATTCGTAATAGAGACGAATTAAATGCACTCGGCAAATGTTTTATTACCGATCCAATGCTAAACGTTTCCAAGCGCTGCTTGCTCTCTGAAGGTTGAACCCAAAACATCACTTATAGTGCGGCCTACACGGCTCGCTATTTTGACTGTGGTTAGGTTGACGTAATGCACGTTTGACACATTTGTTGCCATAGTAACTAGGGCAAACGTGACCGTGATATTGTGTAATGAGATGTCTGAATTCCAGGTTTGACTTGCTGGGGCGTATGTTTGGCGTGAAAGTTGGCAGGAATAAAGAACAATTATATAAACATATCTTCAGTTACACGTCTAAAAGTTTGTCGGGATATTTAGCTTTCCCAGAGTTTGTCGAGACGTCCTTTATTATCCATACCTAATCCCCACGTATGTTGGGATGCATCACCATGTACAGTATCTATATCACAAGTGGGATTAATCTAACCTGCTCAACAGTGGGTTATGTTCTAGCTTTCGGATCAATATATATAAAAAGCCCACCCCTTGCACAAGTAGATTGGATTTTAATGAAATTGTTTTACCAGATTGACTATATTTGTGTATTGACATAATTATTGCTGTGAGTTAATTAAATCTCTATTGTTTTTAAACTGTCTGAAGATGAAATTCTGGTTTGATGGATTCCAGTTGTTTTGCTTGTCTCTTGCTTTTGCTGGTCGTTAACGGTTTACTGACGCTTGTTGCCGGATCCCCATGGGGGAAATAAGTTTGTATTCCCCTGCATGGGCATCTGGTCCGCTTCCTGACAGCCTTCGACTTACCGATAGCGTTTGTGGCCTATTTGAAGTACTGGGTTTAGTTTCACTTTCGATGTCTGCCTATGCCAACGTGTCGAGGCGGGGAAAGGCGGCCGCGGATATTGGGCTCCATCCCCTTTATGGAGAATATGCTGGACTGCTAGTAAATAGTCATACTCCACTCACAGTCACTGGACTCGAACCTCAGGCACCGTAGGACACAGGGCTGGGATAGCAGGAGAGAGAATTTACACTCCACGCACAAGGAGCCGGGATTCGAAAGCATGACCTGCAGGTGAGCGACACACTGTTACCCGCGGAGCCGAGTAGTCAGTCGATAATCGAGTATTCGCGCTTATTGTATACTTAAAAAAAAAAAGGCTCACCTCGTTTGGCAGATTGCTATGATTTTATGTAGCTCTATTAAAAATGCATGAACTGTGATTCACGTCTTTAGTCTTAAATCAGAAATCATTATCAATCCTTTTTTTTTGTGAGAGAAGAACATTTCCAAAACTAATGTGAAAGAACTCGAACCAGAATGCAAATAAATACTACAAAACAGATACCATTAACTATTATTTACCCAGGAATAGTAACATCTACCCCATGTGAATCAATTTACCCAACGCAGAGGGGAATCAATGCAAAAGGACACATTTAGTTAATGTAAACTGAATTACCTCTGTTAAATGTCTAACAGAAATAAGTTCTACTTTTCTGCAAGGAAAAGCGTTTTTATAATGGCCAGCCGCATCTCCTCTGTATGCTTGAAGCAGAAAAAGTGAAATACAATCAAGGTTTTAGTTTTGCTTAGAAGAATACTCATTAAGGAATCTGGGCTGTTCTGCAGGCAGGATTTGGTATAATCATGCTCAATTTCTGCCTTGAGTTAAAAAATAATTCTATACTTAAAGTTAAAATGGAACGGTAACTAAAAAGACAGCGATATATGTGAAGTTCTGAAAAGAATGGAATAAAGCAGGTCCGCTAAATATACACTCCAGGGCAGAAAAAAAAAATGGGTCAAACGCACAATTGCAAAACATTAAGCTTTTAATGGTTTTAACACCAAATAATTGGTCAGGACATCAGCAAGAATTACAGATAAAGTAACTTAGTATATGATCGCTTTTATCTTTGATTGTCTTGTGGATAAAGTTGTGGAAGCTTTTCACAGAAAGAAGAGTCTGGGCTCTATTTTGACGATCTAACGTAAGGCACAAGTAACATTTATGACCGTGTCCAAATCCATTTAGCTATTTTAACGGTGGAAAAAACAGACTTCGCACCAGCGCAAGGCGCAAAAAGGTTGTCCTAACTCTCTTAATTATTCAGAGGTGTGTTTTGGGTGTAACATGCAATAAACTAATCAGAATGGCACCTCACCTTTAAAAGGCGAGGACGCATGAACTATGGCGGATTGCTATTATAATTGTGCGTTTATCTGGCAAACCAGATCGGTTTTTGGCCGAGGAAACTGACGTGCTCGTGCGCAAAGTGAAAAGGCGGGAACAAATCATTTACGGGAGCACTACTGGTCCACCTAAGCCTGTCGAGGTGAAGCAGGCTTGGGAATATGGAGAGAAAATTTGTCTCAGAATAAATGATTCTGAGACAAATTTCTCAACATAAGTTGTACTCTATAATAAAATGAATATAAATTAAATAAGAAAATGATTAGTGCACTTAGAGCGTGTACCTGTGTATGTTTCTAAAACGCGCCGCTTAAATATCGTTTAATAATACGCCACTGACTTTAGATGTGGTTTTTGCTGTTCAAAATCACAATGTCATTTCGCTGCCTTAAAATAGCAACACGCCGACAACGCGCCCGGCCACACGACTTTAAAAAGACCACTCCTACAAGCGGGAAGCGCGCGCAAAAGCATTTGTCATTTTGAAAACGCGCGCGCTTAGCGTGAAAATGAGGAATGCGCTGGTACGAAACTAGCAAAACCACTTTGCGTGGCGCTTTCCGCCGGTGCAAAATAGGGCCCTCAGTGTTGTTCCGCTCAATGTTAATGGCTTTAAATTGTTAATGAGTAGTTGAAAAACGTTTCCCCAGTTAGAGTTTGAATTTTCTATCAAACATTTAAATCTTTTCATGATTTTATCTTACAACGTACAAGACGACTGTGTAGGTGAATTTCCCCGTTTCCAGCTTTTCCCCCGACAGTTCACTGCAGCACTGCTGCGATGAGCAGATGGTCATACAGGACTCACGAGTCAGGAATTTTCTGACCAATGATTTGGTGTTAAGACCATTAACAGCTCAATGTTTTGCAGTTTTGGGTTTGGCCCATTTTTTTTTGCCCAGGAGTTTATATATACAGTATATACATCCTGTCCCATGCAGATTATAAACAATCGTATATCAGGGTCAATGTATTGTTCAGTTTGTTCAATGAGGTAAATGATAGCCAATTCCACAAGGAGAAGTGCATGGGAATCATAAAAAAAGACTAAAAAAAGAACAAAAACAAAACCACAAACAAATGAGAACAGTCACAAGTTTGCTGCATATGTGAAATTTTAAAATAAATGATGGCAAAACAATATTCACAGAACATTTTGTGTAAATGCATGGTCCCTGTACAGAGTACACATGCAATAACAAGTAGAGAGATTTTTGAAATGATAAAATATAGAAAATATGAGGTTGGAAGGAGAAAAACACGTCCAGTTGCTGTGTTTATCAGTGCCTGTACAGATGACCATAGTCATGAATAAATAGACCAATGGAGCCATGCAGATGAATCCATCGCATCACAGTTCGGTCACAGAAAGTGAAGAATCCTCCAATGCACATACAACTCCACTCACACTAAATTGGCACTTAAATCACCTGAATTTCAGAAGTCTCAGACTAGAGGGTTAAAATTTTTTTTTTTCTTCCCCATGAAGTGTATCAGCTGATATTAACATAAATATCATTAGTACTCCGTGACAGGTAAAGTACTTTTTAATAACAATTTCTGGGCATATTATTTTCCAAATAATATTTGGGCATATTATTCGTATAAATAACTTAAAAGGCCTTATTTTTCCCCGAAACTAATTAACCCACTCAAAACAATCATATTCGGATAAATGGCCTTAACACTGAAAAAATGTACTTGAAACTAGGCAAATATACATTGCAATGTCTATATTTTCTCAGCAGATGACATAAAAAGTTAACGAAATGAAAATTACACGTAATATTTTGTTACAAAAATAAATAAAGCAACACGAAACACATGTAAACAATACTTCCAAGGTCCATAATGGCATTCATAAGTTAATTTACCAACGTGTCAAATGGACAAAAATTAAAACTACAATTTAAGAAAACTCTAAAACTTTGGTAAAGCTATCAAAAACAATAAGTCAAATCATAAGTGCGTTACAAAAACAATGATATTCACCATCCAAGAAATCAACAGAGATCTCAAGGAATTAATACTGAATCGGAGGGTTTACAGTTCAAACGCAGCACAAACGATGGTTTCATTCGCTGTACCAAGTATGTTGTTTTTCTGTACATTTATTACAGGTTCAATAGAAGAGTCTTCATGACGAGTTGCATAAAACGACAAAGTTGCTGCAACATTGCACATAATTTTAATGAAAACACAACAAGGGCATAAACTGCATATGATTACAACCGTTGCTTTACTGAAGCTTAATGATTAGCGTTACGCGGTGGCCCTCCGACGTGCCGTATTTCACAGAAAGCTGTCCAGGACGTGCTGGGACAGCCGCTTCTATGAACAGTCATAGTGTTCGAAAGAAACTGAACTCAGATACCATCCATGTACAAAATAACGTTGATACTTCTTTACTTCTGAGCAACACGATTTGTTCTAGTAAAAGCAAAATACATTTGTCTTTGTCACGTACAAACACCGGATTAGCAGAAGTTGAAACCTGTATTGTTGTTTTTCCACTAATTGCAGTGATGCAATCGAGCAAGCCAGGCTATTAAAAAGCTGAGTGTCAAATCCGAACGGCTTGCAATTGGGTATCTTCCCTATACAATAATTATTTACAAAAGAAGATCGGTTGAAAAGTTCTTCTCTCTAAGTAGCTTAAAAGAATACAGTCTGAGTTCCCAGCAGCAGGGAAACAACGTCTCTCCACCATGCTAGTTTAATTTAAACAAAGCCTGGTGGTTTTTCTTTCTGCAGGAATACAACATTTTTGCCTTTTCCTGTTGCAACAGGGCACGGTGTCAGCGCAGAGCACGCTGACCACCGGATTTCTCAAATGTGAAGGGCAGGTTAGCCAGGATGAGGCTGCCCATTAACTCCTGGGGAGGAGTCGGCTGTGAAGGAAGGCCTTGATGCTGCCGATGGCCCTGGTATCATTCTGGTGCTTGCGCCGGTCGATGAAGGAGATGAGTCGTGACGTGTCGATGCACTGGGTGCCGCCGTGGCCACCAGGCTGCAGCCAGGCCTCCTGCAGGCAGAGAGCGGCTGCGGGCCTCTTAGCGGGGCTGCCCTGCAGCAGGGATCGCGTGAAGTCCTTGGCAGCACGGCTGATACCCTTGAAGTAGTCGTCGGGGAAGCTGAAGTCCAGCCTGCAAATGTTGAGGCAGGTCTCCTCCAGGCTCTCGTCCAGGAATGGCGAGGCCCCACTCAGGATGACGTAACTGACCACCCCCAAACTCCAGATGTCAGAGGCCAGGGCGGCTGGCTTGCCAAGGATCAGCTCAGGGGCGGCGAACTCAGGGTTGCCAAGCAATGGGTGGATGTAGTGGGTACTATTTAGCTGCACTGCATCACCGAAGTCCGCCAGTTTAACCACGGGCTGGCTGGACGACTGGTCCACCAAAACATTCTCAGGCTGTGGGGTCATAGAGAAGAGCAGAGTGCAGCCATGCACAGAGAAGTGATTACGAGAGGTTTTACTAAATATTAGGGCACTTCAAACAGAAGAATTAAAATGCGTGACCGTACAACTGCGTACCAACGTCTGTCGGGTCAATAAAAAATTCTGACTTCAGTACTGACACCAGGGGTCTCGTTTGAAAAATTTTGCGTAGAAATCTGCGTGAGAAACGTATACACCAAAGGAACAAAAAAGTACGGCAGAAAAAAAAATACGATTCATAAAACATTGTGCACGTACATTTTTACACATTTCCCTTCATAAATCAGAACTATAGTGTAAAAATGCGTACGGGAAAGAGCTTGAGAGCCATCCCAGATGCCACCCATAAATAACAATAAATGGTCAATGCTAATGAACTTCCTGCTCATGTAATATGCAAATCAAGCCCTTCTGATTATTAAGTCCAATGATGCTGTCAGCTCAACAAAACCCACCATACCCGAAACACATAAGAGCTGACCTAATGGAGAAGAATCACGCATTTCACTCACATGCACACAGCGACTGAGCTGATCTCGCTGCAATTAAATGTTGATTTACAGGTTTTGTTTTCCTTTAAACTGTTTTTCTTAAATAAGCAGCCAGGATGCTAAACCTAGGAGCATTTTGCACTAAGGAGTTCAGACAGTCACGGGTGTGTCTTGAGATTGTTTTCGTTACTTTCTGCCCTGAGAGATGTCCTACCAGTTTCGCCACCTCTGCGAACGATATCTTCTCTTTAGACATCAGTGCCTTGTTAATTATTAACTCGCCTGATCATCGATTCTCAATATAGGACAAGCAACTGCTATGTATCTTGTCAGCTCATGATGTTAATCACCGATGTGCAGTTGCTTGCTATACTGTTAAACTAATAAATATTGAAGTTATTTAGTATACAAGACCGTTTATTTTCCACGGCAGACCCACATCTGCACTGTCAAACTTCAGCGTGTTTCTGGCATCTGTATTGGGAACGTCCAACTATGCAGGATTTTGTCGCAGCGGTAGGAGGTTTCTGATGGTGCGTGAGACTACTGCAAAACAACCAGGTAAAGGAATTTTGTTTCTAAATGAAAGCTGTAAACAAACCACATGTTAAGACAAGTTAACGACCAAATCAGGTAACGCTGTGATCATCGTGAAAAAAAATTTCTTTTTCATTGGCAGCGGTTGTGCAACTTGGGGATGTAGTCATTGGTCAATCTTGACCATCTTGTCATTATCTGAGCCACCGAACCTCCGCTTAACTCGATCACCTGACTGTCCTCCCTCACTGTCACGGAGCAGGGTGACTGTCCATCTGACTGTCCTCCCTCACTGTCACGGAGCAGGGTGACTGTCCATCTGACTGTCCCACCTCACTGTTGTTCACCATATCGCATCTATGAACCTGTCCTGCCCGGTGCCGGCCAGAGGAGGACGGGCTTCCCCCAAGTCTGGTTCCTCCCAAGGTTTCTTGCTCCTGAGGCAGTTTTTCCTCACCACTGTCGCCTTTGACATACTCTCTGGGGACCTTGGCCCTGGGACTATGTAAAGCGTTTTGGGACTTCCTTGTTAAATAAATAAAATATAAATAAATAAATATAAATATAAATAAAATGGAAGTGAATAGTATAGTGTTTCGCTTACACAAATAAATAGAAACATAAATAATTCCCACAATTTTTACACTTACTGCTTTTTCATGTGAAAATGCAGCTTGGTATAATGAATTATTGATATGTGCCCAGTTATTAAGCTGGTTTACCTGCATTTCCCTGCTTTATAATGGTTGTCTTTACTCAAAATGTTGGGTATACAAGCCCAATGCTGACCGAGGCTGTCAAGAAATGGAAGTTCTCACATCTTTTATACATCCAAAGTTTTGCATAGAAAGTTGCATACAAACATTTTGGGCTTTCCTACTGCATATGCACATTTATAAATGAGACCCTAAATTTGGTACCTCGGTACTGATGCCAGATTGATGCCATAGTTTAAAATGAACGATCCGTCAGAAGAGAAAATTACCTTTATCGTCTATATCGCTGTAAGCAGATGGAGAGCTAATCTACCGTTTAATTTCAATGGGAGAAAAAGAGTTTCAAATTCAAGATTAGAAATATGCGAGCATGTGACTGACCTCAACCCCCAAGGATCTGAAAAAACCTCATTTTTTTTGTGGAATATTCACTTCAATATTCGCGCTTCGATTTGACATTGAAATTTAGGCAGAAGCATAGATTAGCGGTGAAATGTTTGACAAGGGCCTGAATTCAGAAGAGAAACTCGTTTCAAGAAGTCCTGCTGTTCTGATCTTGTGGGTTGTTTGAGTCCTGATTACGAGTTTCTGCTGTGCTATGAATATTGTGAAATTGTTTTATATTTTAGCCAACAGCATAGACCTATTCAGGAATTAAGGAAACTGCAATATCCTCTAACAGTTTTGACATTATGAGTGAAATATGCACCGATTAAACCATTTCGTGTCTAAATCCTAATATTTTCTAGGCCCAGAGCCTCATCCAGAGTCACTGTTCATGTTTATATTTTTGTCATTTAACATAATCACAAGTAGGACCTACTTTAAAAAGAAACAAAACAAGACAGCAATCTAATGTGGTTATCTCATCATGCACACCTCTTGGTCTTTTAGAAATCAGGATGGGCGTGAAAGCGATGTTAGCGGGCGTGACGTGTAGCCTCCTGAGGGAGCACATCCAGCAGCAGAATTTGCAGATGGGTTCTTAAGCCTGCAGGTCTGCAGCTTCTGCATTTTCCTTTGGTTTGAATGCGACATGCCTCGATATCTCACTGCGTGGCACACGAGCGTGGCCTCTCTCCTCGATGCACAGGATCGGCACGCCCACTGTACGTGACTTCTAAATGGGACTAAGTTTTTCCCCACAGTGTAATAAATCAGTACAGCACGATCACGTCAAAGAGCGAAAGCTGCAAAATGATGGACCCGTACCATGTTAAAGTCTCGGTATTACAGTATTCTTTTGGTACTGGTAACCTGAACTAGATAAATACCAACGGAATTCAACATCGACATCATAACATCCATCCTCCAGCCACTTCTCCTGGAATATCATCGTATAATACATTATAAAATAAACCCGACTGACCTTCAAGTCCAAGTGAGCTATTCTGCAGTTATGCAGGTACTGCAAAGCTTCCAAAATCCCCCTCAGATACACGGCCACTTTATCTTCAGTGAGGTTGCCCCAGCTGACTATGTAATCCAGCAGACGGCCTTGATCAGCCCTGCGAGGAGATGAGACCGGTCAGGCCAGCCGGAAATCAATCAATCCATCCGTCCACCCACCCTGCATGGAGATGCCAGTCTTGAACTTCGTACATACCTCCCATGAGGGATATCTATATTAGCATAATAACACAGGCAGTACAGGTCAAACATACAGACTGCTGGAGTTTTAAAGCCTCTTAACCATAGTTGTATACTTTGTGTCTTCGCTGTCCATCTCCCCCCTCCTAGGTATTAATGTTTACGTGCGGCTCCACCTACATCTCCAAGACTAGCACGTAGCTGGTGGCCGTCTCGAAGGTGTCGAGCAGGCCCAGCAGGCGGGAGTGGCCTAGACGCTGCAGGAAGCCCAGCTCGCGTGTCACGTGGTCACGCTTCGCTAGCTTCTTGCTGACCAGCTTTACAGCCACTGCCTGCTGGCTGTCCAGCTGCTCATACTTCTTCACCACGGAGAAGCGCCCCCTGGAGATGGAGCAGAGGAATAACGTCTTTCTGCTATGGGAGTGAGAGACGGCGATCAAAAAGCTTTATCCCACGCCCTGCGGCAGGTTACTTTATCTAACGCTACACGCTGTGCATAGCCACACTGGTGATCCTTGGTTTACAGGGAGCGTGGAACAAACCCTACTGCTTGTAGGCCAGTAGGGGGCAGTCAATACTCCACACAACACACAATGCAAAGCACAGTGATGGAAGGTCGTAATGCTAGACAATGACAGATATATGTCCACTAGGCGAAGAGGAACTATGTCTGGTCAGATGGCTTAGCTCAGATGTCATTGTGGTGAGTGAGTCACTATTATGTCCCATTTCTCCTTCACATACTCACCTTCCCAGTTCTGCGATCTCAGTGTACAACGAGTCAAAGTTGTCTTTCCATGTGACTCTGACTCCATCTCTGGATGTACCTAAAGTCAAAGCCAGATGTGCATTTCCTTAGTGACACCTTAACACGAGTCGCCTTTTGCCGCCAGTTGGAATTCTTAAAATGCACATATTTCCCAAGACTATTCAAGGGAGGCAGTGCGAGTCTTAGCCTGGTGCAACTTCTCTCACCTAACACTCGGAGGGAGGCAGTGCGAGTCTTAGCCTGGTAAGGCTTCTCTCACCTAACACTCGGAGGGAGGCAGTGCGAGTCTTAGCCTGGTAAGGCTTCTCTCACCTAATACTCGGAGGGAGGCAGTGCGAGTCTTAGCCTGGTAAGGCTTCTCTCACCTAATACTCAGAGGGAGGCAGTGCAAGTCTTAGCCTGGTAAGGCTTCTCTCACCTAACACTCGGAGGCTGGCTGACGTTGAGGCAGTGCCCAGATCATTGGCAGCGGTACAGGTGTACGTGCCGTCATCTTCCGAGGACACATCAGCAATTTGAAGCGTTGCCTCCCCGTTATCACTTTGGGGGAGGTAAGAGTAAGAGTTAATATGACATAGCCATACGGCACAAGCTACGTCATGACCCTAAAAGGAAGCTGACAAACATATTTCGAATTGTTTTCCAAGCTGGAAATTAAATAACAGGAAGGAGTCTCACATGGTACTAGGTGAGAATTTTCACGCACGATAAAGCAGTCTGTCTCGAAATGTCTTTTGAAACATCCCTGGTACTCACAGATAACAGACTGAGATCCCCAATCAAAGGTTCAACAGAATCTCCAGAAAATTTCAGTGGGAGTCCAGCTCTGAGACTCTACTGCTAACTACCACCTCCGATATTCACAGGTGGCTATATTTTTAAACACAGCCGAGGAGACCGGGCCATACCTGTGGGCAATGCTGATGTGAGCGCTGGTACTCAGAGTCTTTTGGTCAGGTCCCTTCCAGGTCATGGTCACTCTGGGCGTGCCACAGACCTTACATCGGAGAGTCACACTCTCGCCACTGTGGCAGGTCATGTCGCTGAGAGGCAGAACAAACTCTGGGGGAACTGAAGGTGGAAGAGGAGAAGGTGGAGAGAAAGGAGGAGGAACGAGCTTCAGTATGTACAGAATGCTGCCACGTATAAATTCAGCTTAAGGAAGCAACATGGCATTGCCTGTTAGATTGGTTTCATACGTACCATCATAAATGTAGTTGGGATTTAGAAGCTGAAAGCAAAGCAAGAAAACGGTTTTAAAATGAAAACTACAGCAAACACAGACAAGCAAAGCTCATTATGGAAAAGGTCTTGAGCAGGTAAGCTGTGTCATGAAGCCTAGGGGGTCATCAGATAGTCACCTTTATAGAAACTTTGTTGGCTAAGCCATCGCGGGACTTTCTGAAGCTCCTCTCCGGCTTCTCTTTCCTGCTCTCCTTGCTTCCCTTTTCCACCCTCTTCCTGAGGCGCAGTGCAGTGTGCCAGGATGACGACTTCCTACTCCGTAAGAGATGCAGAGAGACGCGGTCACTGCGGGCACCGCAGGTGTGAGAAAACCGAGAAAACTAGAAGCTATCATGAAATTTCGGGAGCTGCACTGGAGACTCACAGCTTGCTGTTGAGTCCTTGAGCGTAATCAAGGGCATCTCTAAAATATCTGTTTAAAAAGAAACATAGATATGTAAATCCAAAGAGTGGTACTAAAATGGAGGCAAGTGTGAACATTAAATGAACTAGAGATGCTCTGCTACTGTAAGCACGGCTGGCCCCATGGCCTGCTGGGTAATGCTGTGGCCTACATGTCTGATTGGCTCCCTGCTCTGCGTTCATGGTCTTCCTAATCCTGTGTAGGCTTCCTTTGGCTACTCTGGCTGTATTCACGCCACCCAAAAGCACGGTCAGGTGTCTCTGTGTGAAAGTATGTGGCCCACGATGGCCTGGCCATGCGTCCTCTGAGTCCACGATAAACAAACCCCATGCTACAGTGAGCCGGACGGGCAGTCCTTACTTGATGGTTCCTTCAGGGAAGTCGGGCATGACTATGGACGCATGGCCAAGCACGTAGCCGGGGATCCAGCCCTCGGCGGCTGGGCTCTGCTCATTGGCGGCGCGGAACACCAGAAACATATTCTGCTGGTTGCTGGCCAGCATCTGGACCACCTCTCCCTGGGTCACGTTGATCTCATCCTCCTTCACAGCCAGGTAGTCCTGGGTCACTAGCATGGTGGAGATGTTGTTGGTGCTGCTGCTATTTTCACTCTGGACCAGGAGACAAACGAGAGGAAGAGATCAGCTATACCACTGGTGTGCCTGATGTCTACTACACACAGAGGAAGACACACTCTGGATTTGTCATGGGAGAAATCAGTACAAAATCGGAAAAACACGGGTGCTACGAGAACGTGTCTGGGGCCGGAAATGAAGCCAAGATGCAGGCTGACAGAGATGTTGTTTCTGTGAGTGCAGAGAGCGGCCAGAGGAAGATTAGCAAGTGTGAGGAACAGTGCAGGGCTCACTCGCTAGAGATTAGGCGACCATTCCGTCAGTTGAGTGAAAATGCGTTCCTTTTCCACGGGAGGGGAGTAAATTCAGAGAAGTCTTAGCCTCACGTCTAGTCGCCCGAGGAGCAAACTGAAGTTATTTCTGTTAAGACCGCAGGTACAAAGTGAAGACTATAAGAGGAGGAGGTGCATCTCGGTCCAGAAAACTACAAAAAGCAATTACAAGTTAGTAGCAAAGTTTAATAGATACTGAGGGCTCAGCCACGAGAATTAGAACGTACACAACAGGCAAGTCAGTCGTGTGTAGCGCCTCCTAGTGGACACTGCAGATGAGTAACCACAAAGGCAGGCTGGCCACCTTGGAGTTAGTATGCAAGGTGCGGAGGAGCCCTAGGTGTGGCTCTTACCCCGTTGCTCTGGCTTGACTGCACTGACTGCTCACTGGCCGTGGAGCAGGTGCTCATGCGGTCTGCATCTTTGGCCTGGATGGGGAAGGTGAGGGAGGCGGGCCGGCCCGCGGGGGTGGCCGAAGACAGGCTCCAGAATGAGGAGCCCTTCTGAGCTGGGCTGCCAGGGGCAAAGGCCTTGGTGATGGAGCACGGTGGTGTCGAACAGGACAGGGGGGAGGCGGTCCCGAGACTGGGATTAGGGAGCTCGGGGGGCTCCTCGTGTGGGAGGCTGTTCTCGGACGTCGAAGCCTCTGTCTTTGGGAAATCCCCATGCACCTCGGGGCCGTCCAGCTCACGGGCCGGAAACACAGCAGTGCTCTGCTGGGAGGACATACCTGACATCTTGTCTGGCCCCTCGGCCACCGGTGAGTGGTGACGCATGGGCTGGGGGATGCGGGACGGCTGCGGGATCCGAGAGGGCCTGGAGCGGCAGCCGACGGCCACGCTGACCCCTGGGGCGGCACTTGGGCCACCGGCGCCCCCTGCTGACCCGCTGCTGCTAGCACAGCCCGCACCCGTCACCCCAACGTGATTCCGCTGGTACTCAATGGGCGAAGTCAAGGCTGCAAAGACAGAGAGAAAGGAGTGCATTTTACACATAACGAGCCTAGCAAGAGATCCTCTGTCTGTCCGTGCTACGCATAACGGGCCTAGCAAGAGATCCTGTGCTTGTCCTTCGGCCTACCCGTGTTCTCTCTCCCTGCCAACGGCTCATCCCACTGGTATTTGCTCACTGTTATCTGAAGCACCAAATCTGCCCATGAACTTGATTACCTGCCTATCCCATCATGCTCCTGTTTACCTGTACTGCTCCACCCTCACTCTGTATTTTGCATCCTTCTCTACCAAGACGTTGCTTACCCCACGTTCAGTACAACACTCCAAAAACGTGTGCAGGCAGGCAGGCAGGCAGGCAATCAGAACATTGATGTTAACCGTTTCTTTCTGCTGAGACCAAATCACTGTTCACCCGCTTGTGTTGATAGGGTGAACTAGGCAACATCTTTTTTGTGTGTTTTTAAGTATGTTGTTGTTTGTCTCAGATGACATGTTTGGCACTATTTTGGCTTCAGCTAGTTCACGTGTCTTTAAGTTTACTCCCAGCCCAACTCTCTGGACCTAGGGTTCTGTAATGTAGAATGTAACTGAATCGGGGCGTACCTGTCTAATGAGCGTAACAAGGCACAGATCACATCTGTTTAATTTGCCTAACGAACAGATTTTTTTTTCTGTTCTGCAACACCAGCTCAGTACAGATTTAAGTGTCACGCACAACCTATGGTAGTACTATTACTATTCTTGCTAGATCGCTTGCTTTGTAACTCGTCATTTGTTAAGACTCATTTTAGAATAAGATCACATAAATGGCCAAAATGTTGAAGACAGGAAGAATGCAGATGCTTCCCAGTTCAGTACAAAATCAGGTCTGGCTGGTGAAGATTTAGTCTATGGTGTCGCCTCAGCTCTAACCAAACATATGAGAAACAGAAGTAAGAAATGAGTGACTGAAGCATCTCTTCCTGTGGCTACCCAAAATAGCATCAGAAAGGTTTCCTCGAGACCAAGTAGAAAAACATTTGTTCTGAAATCAGCAGTATTATTGGGGGTGTTGAGCACTGCTGCCTTATAAACTATCACAAAACTACAGTGCATGTTTTTCTACCCCATCTTAATGCTCTGTGCTGCCTGGGAGAAGCTTCAGCTCCTCCCAAGACCGTTTTCCGGAGAAACAAGTGGAGGATTGGTGAGGTACTTTGTCTGGCTCCTCCCAAGGTTTCTTCCTCCTGAGGGAGTTTTTCCTTGCCACTGTTGCCTTTGGATTATTCTCTGGGGACCCTGGGCCCAGGACTATGTAAAGCGCCTTGTGACCGTGCTTCTTGTTAAAGGTGCGATATAAATAAAAATCGAATTGAGAACGATTTCCACCTGTCTCACACAGGGGACAGCAGGAAAGCAGCTGCAATGGGGATACTTCCACAGATGATAACGTGCTCTTTGAAAATATATTGTTCATATACCTTTCCCTGCTCTGTATAACGGTAACATGCCCGGTGGGGGGCGGACAGCCCCTTGACCTTATACCCCCAGAAGTTTGTGTTTTTCTCCTTGCTGCAGAGATTTCGGTTCCTCTCCTCCGTTATCTTCTGGCCTTTTCGATTTCCATCAATGTACACAGTCGTTACCACACACTCCTGTTATGTGCCTCGGGGCAACTCTGTTCTGAAAGGCACTATAAAAATAAATTGATACCTGGTCACAGTGGTGAACATGCTTTATTAGCAGGCTGTTCCAAAGATAATCTATTTCCTAAACCAATTCTATATTAGATGTGATATGGGAATACCGCTGGGTACTGGCAAATGAAAAACCAAAACTTCCAAGAAGATCCCAAAAAACAGTAACTTATTTTCTAAGGTTGTATTTTTTATCGTGGGACCGATGCCCGTTGAAAGCCTTCAAATCAAATTATTGGACTAGGCTGCCCCCTGGTGGTCAGGGTGTGGTGACATTTAAAAAGAAAAAAAAACACCCCCGCTTTAATCCATCCTTCACACCCATTAGAGGGTCATAAGGAGAGCGCATATAACGTTATGAATTGGTAAAGATGAGCTATCTCATCCATAGTCCATTAATTTCTCCCATCTATTCAACCCATATGTGAAACATAAACAGTGAGGGAAAGCAAAGACAGGCAAAGTCTTTTAGGGAATATTAATTTCAATATAAAAACAGTATGGCATAAACATAATGACCCCAGTTATTTCAGGTTTTTATGTTTCTTTTAAACTCATTATTTGGCTCCCTTAATCGAATCTTCTTCAGATGTCTTTAATTAGGTAAGATGTTTTTAACTACTGTAGATGTCTTGCATGGCTTTAACCACAGTGCAACTTTCTGCAAAACATTTCATTTGTGATTTTTATCTACACAGATTTTTATCTGACAGGCTTCAAGCATGGTTAAACAAGAACCACCTGAAGACCACTAGAACCAGCTCATCTGAAGAAGAGCCTGAAGACAACTAGAACCAGTTTAACCGAAGAAGAGCCTGAAGACCACTAGAACCAGTTTAACCGAAGAAGAGCCTGAAGACCACTAGAAGCAGGTTAACCGAAGAAGAGCCTGAAGACCACTAGAACCAGGTTAACCGAAGATGGACCTGAAGACAACTAGAACCAGTTTAACCGAAGAAGAGCCTGAAGACCACTAGAAGCAGGTTAACCGAAGAAGAGCCTGAAGACCACTAGAACCAGGTTAACCGAAGATGGACCTGAAGACCACTAGAACCAGTTTAACCGAAGAAGAGCCTGAAGACCACTAGAACCAGGTTAACCGAAGATGGACCTGAAGACGACTAGAACCAGTTTAACCGAAGATGGACCTGAAGACGACTAGAACCAGTTTAACCGAAGAAGAGCCTGAAGACCACTAGAACCAGTTTAACCGAAGAAGAGCCTGAAGACCACTAGAACCAGGTTAACCGAAGATGGACCTGAAGACCACTAGAACCAGTTTAACCGAAGAAGAGCCTGAAGACCACTAGAACCAGGTTAACCGAAGATGGACCTGAAGACCACTAGAACCAGGTTAACCGAAAAAGGACCTGAAGACCATTAGAACCAGGGTAACTGAAGAAGGATCTGAAGACCTAGGCTAGAATCTGGTTAACCAAAGACGTAAACAGTTACTGCTTCATTAGACCAGTAATGGGAAGCCATTTACCATTAAGAAAGTTGCGCTGGTTTTCAAGGATCTGGCTGATTTGGTGGAGCCAAACTTGGCGAACTCCTGGGTTGGCTGAGTGCAGGATGTAGTGCTCCACGCTGTTGTTCGATGACCTGGACGTGAGTGCGAACTTACAGGGGTCGCCGTCCACGTTCTCCTCCAGACCCAGGCAACTGACCTGCGGGTATAGACAAGGACAGGACCGATGGAGGACAAAAGAATAGGGAAATAGCTTAAGGGGAAACTGCCCACTGTTTTCTACGCAACCAAGTTGTGTAACTTGGGTTCGACACAAAGCAAGTTGAAGCATGCACTTTCAAACTGAGAACCAAAAGTGAGCAGACACAGAGGATCTGGTAAACCTTGATGCTGTTTTTGAAGAGATATCCGGGTATGGAGTAGCCTCTTTTCTTATCGAGAGGCTCGCTGAAGATGACCATCTGCTCAAAGAGGAAGACCCGCCTCTCCCGCATACGTGCCAGGATGCCCGCATCCGCGTCGCACACCATGAAGGTGTCCTGGAGTAGTAGTCGACCCTGGGCAACGATCTTACCCTGGGAGAGATTCAGGGAGAGCTTCTGATCAGTTCAGGGAAAATTTCAGAAAAGACACATTACTCTACAAATATGTGCTTGATGACACGGAAAAATGTGCATCCTCTTTACGATAGAGCCAGCAGATATGGTGTTTCTAACAATGAGAGGCTCGAAATTGTTTGCACACCTAAACGACAGCACCTGTACACCCTGTTTCCGTTTGACAGAGGTTAGCCAGAAAGGGCACATTAAAACAGAAAAAATAAGAAAAATCCCCGAACGCAGAAGAGATTTAAGATAGTGATTTCACCACAAGAGACAGATAGAGAGGAAAACAAAATCAGCTTACGTCGAAGCCCTGAAGCCGGCCCACGTTCATCATATCGTTACATCTCTTCGGAACAACACACATGACTTCCACTGCTTTCTGCAGCACAGAATCGACAAGAATTTAACCCTCAAGTGTCTTCTGAGGCAAGATGCTGTTCTCCTGCCTACAATTACATGTGATTTTCCTGATACCCGAGACGGGATTCAGATTTCAAACAAGGCAGATACACGTCTGTCTCTTCTCGACCTGACAACATTAATCAGCCCCTACTAATATTCAAAATTCAAAAACAGCAAGGGACTCCTACCTCTAACTCCGTCGTATCGATGCCAGCCTTTTTGGAATATTTAAGGAAATCCTTAAACAGAAAAAATATTCAGATAACAAAATTACTCATGCTTCTTCAGAACAGTTTATGGTTGTAACAGATCAATGACCATCTAAAACGAAGCACGTCCAGTCTACAAAGTCAAAGAAGTCTGACCTTTAGTAAGAGCTGGTATTTCATGATTCTCTGCACCGGCTTGATAAGCAAGTCTGTGATCTGCAAACGATGACCAAGGTGCTGCTTCAGGTCCTGGGGACAAAGAGGCCACGTGAAGTAACAGAAAGGGAGAAAAGGCAACACGGACCGAGTGAGGGAATGAGATGGAGAGGTCGTCGTGGGCAATTCGTACCTCAAAGTAAGTGTCGATGTACTCAGACACTATGTGCTCTGACTTGGGTTTGTTTTGGCAGTAGACTATGTACATATGCAGTCTCCGTTCCTGCAACACGAAGCAATGGATCACGTGACCCGGAGCGCTCAGACGCTTGGGTCCTAGCGAGGGACAGCCTCAAATGGGACGCGAGTCACCAAAACAACGCCGGATGGGGGGGGGGAGGGCTCACATGTTTGATGAAGAGGGTCGCCAGCCTGTCGGGATCCTCCAGGCACTTCTCGAGCTCTCCGAGGAAGAAGCTGCCGAGGAAGATTCCAGCAAGTTGCACAGGAGCAGCCAAAACGTAGGAGATATGAAAGGTAGAGAAATAAAAAGAGATGGAGTGCTTACTCCTTGTGCCACTCGTAGATCTGGTGGATGTTCCCGAAGACGATCTTGTCTTTCCCCCGCATGTCGTCTGGGACTCCTTCCTCCTTCATTTTGCACATGTAGCCCTGAGGGAGATGAGCGACCCGAGGTCACCTCTGAGGCTGGAGTCACGACGGTTGCCGAGGAACGTGCCTCACACCTCGAGTCTGACTAACTGGGCCTCAAACTTATTTCTGACAGGAAGCATAACGTCATATTGGCAGAACTATTCCAGAGATGGGCCGTGATGTTCAAAGCCCGATATCTAAGGAACGGGAAAACAAACAAACCTCCACAATGAAGCCGAGATCCCGGACATAGTCTCTCTCAGTCTCGACAAGCTCCAGCAGGACGTAACTATCGGGGGAGAGTGGGAAGGAGCGTTACAATGTCGTAGCAGTGTTACTAACTGCTTGTGCAATGGACCATGGAGCTGAAGCTAGTCACCTAATTCCTAAACCCCAAACACTCTGCATATTTCTGAGAAAGTAAAGAGCGTGCGATCGATCCGATAGCAGGAGCCTCGGATCTCATTTCAAGGATGTACTACAACCAACAAGGAAATTATGTGTGAGTGTAGACATCTTCAACGTAGGAGAACCCAGGATGGATGTGACAGGCATGCATCGACAAAGCCACCAGAGGAGCGGTGGAGTGACACGCACTGGCGCTTCTTCAGGAAGGCCGTCCGGCGCTCCTCCACTTCATCTGCCGGCGAGGATGAGGACAGGAGCGAGTTATCGGACGGATTGAAGGACAGACTGCTGATGTCACCTTGCTCCACCAACAGGGAGCTGGGACGGTCCTCCAAGGCCTGCGGGAGGTGGTAAGGAGAACAGTGGAGGAGCATCGTCATCATTGTTCTAGGGGATTCCTACTTGAAGTAAGGTTGTAAGCTCAAGCTTTCTGGAGTCATGATCAACTAGAGAGGCCAACTCCCTCTCTGGAGAACTTGAATGTTCACCCCACACCAGAAGGGAAACCCCAAGCCAGAGAAAGGTAAGCTCCTACAGGCCAGACCTCCAGAGGATCGGGATATTGTTGTTTTGGGCATATTAATGAAATCACACGATAGACGACGACTCCGCTGAGAATGAGCAGCTGATGATGCGCTGACTCACGCTCACGGAGGGCGTCTGATTTTTCACAGCTATGTCAGAAGGCTCCAAGATTGCCAGTGGAAGACGAAAGGGCCTCCACCGGACGCATCTGCTACGGCTCTGACGTTTCCTCTCAAACGGCCCCGAGCTTCCGCGGATCTTACCATCTTACTCTTGACCAGCTCCTCGATGGCGCTGACCAGCTCGGCGGCGCTGGGCGTCTCCGAACTGGAGGGGCGGACGGAAACACGGGAGGATGCCTGCGAGTGTATAAAAGTGTATCATTAAGTCAACTAACATCAGCAGTTCGGTGGAGCGGCTTCAGGTCATCACAGCCGCCTCACACAGGGTCAAGATCCTTTATCCTGGGAAGAACCAAACACGTGATTACTGGATGTACCCAGAGCCACTTCGCACTCCAGCTCATCAGCCAGAAAGTGGGTGGGGAGAGCTGCGATCCCAAAGACAGGCTGCTGCATCTACATCTTTGCTCGGCGGAGCAGGAGTGCGACACAACTTACCACTTCAGAGGTGTAAAAAAAAAAAAAAAAAAAAAAAGTGTCATCATCCAACAGCAGTTATTAGAGACCAGAACATAATGATCTGGGTCATATTAACCAGTTCTGTATAACAGAAACTCTAACCTATGACACACAGGATCAGATTATCTACTGTATTCCTTCAAAAAGCTGGAGTGTTCTTCATCTTTACAATGTGCCATTTCATGTTAACTGATAACACTGACGTGTAAAGAACGCTAAGCTTGAGGACGCATACGTTAAGAATGCAAGTTTAAAGGCCTCACCGGTGTAGTGCACCCCTCTGACATCCCAAACGTAGAATTAGGGACGAGGAGGCGTGATCTCTTGCATTGTCAGCTATTAGCTGCCAATTACAAGCCGGCGTGTGCAATGAGGGTACAGGAAAGGTCAAAGGGCACTGGACAGGACCTCTGTGGACTGAACATGTGACCAGGCATGAATCTGGGAGAGAGATATTGGCCACCAGGGGGCAGCAGGGGGCTGAAAGAGGCACACGGAACGGGGAACATCCCACCAAAGGGTAAGGTCCACTTAAAGTAAGCTCCATTATGACTGCAGGATTTTTTAATGTTACAATTTTCAAAAAAAATTATAAAAATATCAAGGGGAAAAAAATAACTGAGGAGAAAAAATAACAAGAAAGCCGACAAACACGAGTGGGATTTATGGGTAGCAAGGAGAGATGCTAGCAAGCTACATGGAAAGGTATGAAAACTGAAAGAAAAAAGAAAGAACAGACATCAAGATAAACATTAAAAGTGAAAAAGCGAGAACCTAATTAGTGTTTATTTAGCTTGGACTCATGAAGCATCGTTTATTTATCATACCTCCCAGTCACACCTGTCCCACCTTGTCATCCTGAGGGTCTGGCTGCAGCAGGCTGTGCTGTTGGATGGCCATAGGGGGTGGCAGGGGCACCGAGTCGGCCCCCTCCTCGCCCTCGTCCTCTCCGCAGCTCTGCATGCCCGAGGAGGAAGACTTGGACAGGGTCCCGCTGCTGAGGCCTTCGTTCCGGACCCTCTGTGTTTGAGAACAGGGTTTGCACTGCGATTCAGCACAACTGTCCTGTTTAAACAGTGGAGCTGCACCGAATTTCTGAGTGAGAGGTACAGTAAACACCGCGGCATATAAACACACGTTTCTGAAGACTGAGGTCGTGAAATAGGAAGCATTAGCATTTACCAGGAACCTGTAAATAAACATTTTATGGGGAGGGGGGGGGGTGGAGAAGGGAGAGAGAGGGAGGGAATGGGAGGCAAGAGAGAGGGGGGGGGGGGAGGGGGGGGGGGGGGCCGGCGGGAGGGAGGGGGGGGCGAGAGGGGGGGGGGTG
>JAACJT020000110.1:4211839-4222182 GCA_009936485.2 Gymnarchus niloticus | reverse complement strand
TTAGCAGTGTTAGCATTACAACCACTGAACAAAATTAGCCTCCTGATGGTGGAGTTGGTGTACGTGTTCTGGTGGGGGCATCCAGTTAACAAGGTTAGCATCAAAACCACTGAACACAATTAGCATCCTGACGGTGGAGTTGGTGTACGTGTTCTGGTGGGGCATCCCGTTAGCAGTGTTAGCATTACAACCACTGAACAAAATTAGCCTCCTGATGGTGGAGTTGGTGTACGTGTTCTGGTGGGGCATCCCGTTAGCAGTGTTAGCATCAAAACCACTGAACACAATTAGCATCCTGATGGTGGAGTTGGTGTATGTGTTCTGGTGGGGGCATCCCGTTAGCAGTGTTAGCATCAAAACCACTGAACACAATTAGCATCCTGATGGTGGAGTTGGTGTACGTATTCTGGGGGGGCATCCAGTTAGCAAGGTTAGCATCAAAACCACTGAACACAATTAGCATCCTGATGGTGGAGTTGGTGTACGTATTCTGGGGGGGCGTCCAGTTAGCAAGGTTAGCATCAAAACCACCGAACACAATTAGCATCCTGACGGTGGAGTTGGTGTATGTGTTCTGGGGGGGCGTCCAGTTAGCAAGGTTAGCATCAAAACCACCGAACACAATTAGCATCCTGATGTCGTAAACAGGCACCTGCACATTTAGCTAGCGAAGTAAAGATTAAATAAGTGCAACGTTTATCAAGAATGAGTGTCAAGCTCTAAGTAAAATCATGGGCATCTGTATTTTTTTTTCCAGTTTTATGGCTGATAACATCAAAATATTTACAGCAGGATTTTTTCATGCAGGTCAGGGCTGTTTCATTCCATAAAAAAAGTGAAGTTTACAGATAATTCTGAGAAATGAGATGGTTCTGTTCTGATACAACAAAAAATTGATTGTGTTTTTACAACAAACAAAGCACTGTAAAACAGCACAAGACACGCCTTAAAAATCTGCAGTCTCAGTACTTGACTAAATAATGACCCAGGAAGACCCATTCCTGGCTATTTGCAGCATCACATGGAGTATGAGCTAACACTACAGGTTAGGACGATGTATGTACTATGTAAACCCAGGAAAGTGTGTTAAACTGTCAAAATAATCACATAGGGCAGAATTCGCCACAAAAACCTGAAAATAGTCACGCAGACACAAAACTCATTGAATTTATCCTTCCTCAGTTTCAAAGAATTCACTTTTAAATTCCTCAGTAGGTACCTGAAGATTTCCATGTGTTTCCATTGCTTCTTCAGTTAATTAAATGTTAGAGGTGCCAAAGGGAGAGCCTTGATGAACCTCTGCCTTCTGCACTCACCTGGGCCACCTCCTCAAAGTCCTCGTGGCGTTTCTGCAGCGCTCGTGCCCTGTGCAGAGACTTGCCCACCCCTGTGTGCTTGCTGAGGAAAGCTTCCCCGTGGTTCTCAATCCAGTCCAGCACCTGTAGACCAGAGCGAGAAGCAAAGCTTTTCAGATCAGACGCCACAGGATTCACATTCGTAGGACGACGGCAGCCTTGTGAAGTGACATTTCAGGCATAGGCTTGTGCAGGAGAAACCTGCTGTAGACCTACTAACACTTTTTAGTCCCTTTGACCATTGATTTTGATGAAGGAGTTAACAGGGCATGAGGCTGGGGTACACCCTGGATGGGTTAACAGTAATCACAGGGTACACACACACAGACACACACACACACACACACACACACACACACACAGGCCCATACACGAGTATACTTATCATCACAAATAAGTTACTCATCTTTCCCAGAACACATCATCTTTAAGGTTATCTCACACCACAACGTCCATACCGTACAGTCTTTCCATTGCATGGCAGAGAATGAGATTACCATGGCAACCGTTACCAAGCATACAGACTGAAGTCAGCACAACATGGTATAAGCCAATGCCACAACGAATCCTCATCTCTCTTTCGAATACGTAAGTTAAACATAAACCAAGACAGAACAGCAAAACAGTAACCGATATATAAATTACCGACTAGACACATTTATCCAATGTAGTTTAAACAGGCCAAAATTCCATCAATGAATTGAACTGCATATTTACTGACAGTTTAATTTCTCTCGATTAAGAGCTTCTGTGACTTGCTGCAATTTTAACTGTATGTGAAAAACGCCGAAGTACTAGGATGATTATCAGAACATTTCGTAAAGTGTGAACGTCAACGTGAAACGGAAAATAAATTTCTGTTTTTAGCGAAGTTTTGGTGAGAGTTCAAAATCTAAAAAGTGCCACGTTCGATGCCTTGCTTTCAGCTATAAACCTAAGTTAAAGTAATGCCAACCGCATTTTGAAGTTCTTGGCCCAAAGCCCCTTTCTCCTTAAAAAGCCCACATCAGAGAGAAGCCCCAAATGCAGAAGACGGGACACAGGAAGCGATGTCATGTCGACTCCTTAAAAGGTCGTACCTGCTGGACATCCTGCTGGAAGACGCAGAGCTGCAGACGTTGATGCAGTCGCACCTTGCGGTGCTGCCAGATGTTCTCCAGCTGTCGCTGGTGGTGCAGCACCTCGTGGATGATGTCCAGCGCATGGCGCACGGCCTTAGAGTAGTTGGCGGAGGCGGTGAGCGAGTCGGCGCTGCCCGGCACTAGGGGGCGCTGCAGCTTGTCCAAGAGAACCTTGCCGTCCTGGCTCACCTGTACGAACCAAAAGAGGGAATGGCTTAACGAAAAGCTAACCACCGACTGACGAGCGTAAACAACCCATCACACCGGCAACTGAACAGCACCAATTCAGCCGTCTTCGAGTCAGAGGAGGGAACCCACAGCTAAGGTCACATTCAAACTCAGCAGTAAAGCCAAGTGCGATCATCGTCAAGGCAGTACGTCGTGCCACAGCTAAAGACTAGGACTGTAAATATCGTGAATGCCGTACCTCTGAGTAGGCGCCGTTAATCTGCTCATAGAGGCCCTGGTGGTGATGGATGGCATCCTCCAAGTCCTGAAGCTCTGAGGGCAGGTCCACCTCCCCGCAGGCCTTGCACCACGAGTCCACGTTGCTCATGTACTAGGCGGTGGCGGGAGAAGAGGCACGGAGACGAGTGACTTTGACACCACGGGATCTCGGAGGCTTCGGAAGCTGTTCAAGCACTGCCGTTTGGCATCCTCGCAAACACAGACCACTCTAACATTTACCCCTGACTGCATTCACAAATGGCTGTGCTTAGAACCTGAGGTGAACACCAAACAGTACCGTAATCGACAACAGGAAATCTGCATGCGTCGGGAAAGGCAGAAGTTTGACATTGCTGGAAACACACTAGGAGGTCTTCCCGTTGGGTGCCAAAACTACGAACATGGCATCACCCATCGTCATCAAAATTCAACCGATCTCGTAATGGCAGGAGGCCAGGCATGTGGCTCCACTAATAAGGAATCACAACGTGAGATGAAAACAACAACGGCCAGCAGGAGGCGCCACCTGATCGGCCTTCTGGTGGAAGACGGCAGACATCTCCAGCAGGCTGCTGCGCTCATCCAAGGCGGAGGCGAAGGCCTTCCACTCCTGCTCAAGCTGCCCGGAGATCTGCTGCACCTGCTGTGAGGCGTAGTGGCCGCTCTCCAGCAGCCGGTTGCCCACCGACACGATGCGGCTGATATTGACGTAGACGTTCTGGGGGGGCACAGGAAGAGGCACGGGTCGGCCAGGCAGTGGCAGGCCATTTTAAACATCACTTACGTACGGAATTGCAGCTCCATCCATCATGTATAATAACGGCATACACTGCTTATATTGTTAATGTTATACAAAGATGTAAAAAGTAATGCAAACAATATAAGAATGAATAAAACATGCTCTCTCTGTGCCACAGCTATCTGAAAATGCATGCGACAGAAAAATGGAAATGTCTTCCAAATTAGATACGCTCCGAAATTTAAAAACATCACCGTGGATATGCACACAAGCATTAGCAAACCATCCACGCCTCCTGTGAGCAGCGGCTCCCTCTAGGGGTGACAAAGACCACCTGAATACAGTAAACGAATATTAGGCAACATGGAGTGACATCATTATTTATGGCTGACCAATAAATTCATTGCTAGCTGAGAAATGTAATAATCCATGCCAGGCCTACATATGGCCAGCTTTTATCATCTGATTCTCATCATATGGTCTAAAAAAATGATTAAAATAAGCAGTGATACAGCATTACAGGGTCCTTTGGGAATGTGAAAGGCAAATGTATGGTCTAGTCTATTAAATGCTAGGCAAAACATACATAACTTCCTCCTGAGTGCCTCCTCCACACAAGTTAACTACTCATTTAGAAATGGAGGAATATGTAATTGAAGGGAAAAACAACAATACAATCCACATACAGAGCAACACTTATCGGATGTGTAGGACTGGAGTGAGAAGAAAAAGCATCATCATATAATCTTCTGTGAAATACAGCCGTATTTCCAAAATAACTTCAAATAATAACGTTTTAAATAAATACACAGGCGGATCATGTTCAGTGACTGAATTTGATTACCGTATGAGAGGTGATCAAGATGCAGTTCCTTCATCTACCTCTGGAGGGCACCGAGACTACCGTGCACCATCTTGAGCACTTCGGATGAAGGGCCGCAGAACAAATTTTATCTTTTTACATTCAAAATAGGACACCCTCGCTGTTACATGGTGAGTGCTGCTCCATTCCTCAGGAGAAACTTTCAGAGACACTCTCCTGTACAATTATTCTGTGATCATCCTTTTTGGTCAAGTAAGTCATCAGTTTTATATATCCTATACCTTATGCATAACACTCCCGTGTACGTTTCAGATGTTGTTACCTGACATTCTGCTGGACTGATACTGAATCCATTCATTTATTCATTAATCAATCAACATGAGCGAGAAAGTCAGCAAGCATGTGTCTGTCTGTCTGTCTTCAACGGTAACACATCACACGGCAAGTCAAACAACAGGAATGTCTAAATAGTGTGACGACTTAGTTATGACAAATCAAAACCACATCAAACAAACAGCTCGGAGCCCGCGGAGATGGCTTACTACGATCACACGTTTCACGTGGATGATATCCTTGAACTTTCACAAAGTTCCTAACGGAATAACACTTAAGCACAAACTCTATAAACGGAAAACAGTAGGACACATCAGTATTGCGAATATCATCTGAACAATCAGAGTATTTTAGAAATTCTCCCAAAAATAAAGCACCTATACGATATCAAAAAAGCCAAGTCAAGCTTAGAGACACACCTCTGATGAGACCCCAGGCCACTGCAATGGAAAAAGCACACAGTTTTAAGGGCAACTCACCCAGAGTGTAGAAAGAGAGGAAAGATTGTGGAAACTGCAAAAGAGCAGAGTGGGGATTGGATTTTAATCTGCTCTGCTGGAGGAGAACACCCCCCTCTCCTACTGAAGCATAAAAAAAGATTAAACAAACAAAAAAAAAAAACAAAATTTAAACGAGTGAAAATTAATTGTGCTAAGCTGCTTAGAAGAAAACAAAAACAGACAAACAGCCCTGAAATAGAAGCAGGAAATAGCTGTTGCATTTTTGAGAGGAACTGAAGGACATCCACAACACGACTCCTAATTACGCTCACCAGACAGATGTTTGACAAAATTTCTCCCAAGCCTGTAAAAGAACAGAGGGAAGAAAAACCGAAAAGAGCTGAATACGTCACGTGGCCTGCTTTGGCGACCCGACGCGACTTTTAGTATGTCGAGGCCACACCAAATGCGAGCTCGTTCGGAAACTGCCAAGGCCGGCACACCTGGGAGCATTCTAGAAGCCCAATGGTGTCATTCCACTGGTCATAAAACTGTAAGAAGCCCCATATATTTGACGTCAGAATGAAGAAGAGCCTTATGGAGATCAGCCAAATCTTGGACCCTTTGGTCCTGTTGTTACACCGTCAAAACAGAAGTCTGAACCACAATTTCTTGAATACCGAGTGATGGTCACGTTAAGTGTTATACTTGACTTACTTTAGGTAATGACCCCCGACCTACCTCATACGACATTCCTTCACTCATCACGAAGCTCACGGCGGAGTCAACAGTACTGAGTAAATAAGCTTCAAAATCCACCATGTCATTACAGGAAGTCTCAATTACATGATTAAGCCAACGAAAATCAACCCTAACAACTTGAAGCGGATTAAACCGAACAACCCCATCTATCGTCAATCGATGCGTTTCCTTTACCCCCCGATGCAGACTGGTACTGCCAACAGGTCGACAGCAGTGTAAAGTCTGACACATAGCTTTCATCAATACTGGACTCCGGCAAAGAGACCAAACAAGGTCACCCACCATACAGTTCATGGCAAAGTGGTTGTGCTGCGTCTGTAGCTCCATGGCATGCTGGTGGTTGGCACCGATCTCTGTGTAGCCCGTCAGGAACAAGCCTTTGTTATGCATGATCCAGTCAAACATCTGCGTTTGGGGGAGGCAGAGACAGACCCGTGATTGTAGATTCCACAGGTGCTCGGAGTTTGACGTGTATATGGCTTTGAAGCCTATCATGGTGATTATTCTAATACATCTACCTGATACTGGAGTATCATGAAACGATTAGGTACCACCAGCACATCTGCAGAAACGTATTACGTCTGGCGAAGCTTACAGGAGTTCGCTACAGCAAATTGGCCAACCCCCCAGAGAGCAGTTATTACAAAGAACCACAACTGATGGTTGAAGCCGTTCGACTGACATAACATCTATTTCTCTGAAATTCTGCTACCAGTGGAACCCTCATTTAGACAGAGCAGCGGCATTCATAATAGCGAGAAAGACAAAGTCATGAACCTCCATCGCATGTGCTCTGACCACACCGACCTTCTCGGCGTCCTGCTCGAAGAGCCTCAGCTGGAAGCACTGATCCAGCTTCAGCTTCCGCAGGTGCCACATCTGGTGCAGATGCTGACGTGTGGAATGCAGCTTGTCCAGCAGGGCGGTGACCTTGGGCACTAGGCTCTGCAGGTCCCCATTGGTCACGCCCGTACTCTGGTTGGTGTAGCATTCGCTGCTCTGGATGAGCTGCAGCAGCTTCTGGCCTTCGTTGTCCAGCTCCTCAATGGGAGCCTTGACCACCTTCTTCTTGAGGCCCGCGTGCTCCTCGATGGCACGCCGTGCCCCATCCAGGTCTGGAGGGAGGTCTTTCTTGGACACGACGTCCTGGAGTTCCTCCAGGCGTACTAGCATGTGTGATGCATTACCCACAAAGTCCTCATACGCCAGACGGATCTCGATCCATTCCTCGTGGTTGTAATCCAGGCTGCCTTCAAAATCTTGGGTTAGCTGAGAGGGGTCCACCACCTTCGTAAGACCCTCCAACGACACCATAGTAGTCTGGGATGGGGGGAGGGGCGTCGAGGGATCAGAGGTTAAAGAGAAAAACACAGGAGGAAACAGACACACAATGGGGATGCACGGGAAAACTCTGTCAGATCTCTAGGGATAAAAACATAAAAATATGCCGCCGTACAGCTGAACAGATCTCTATTCTGTACGTTAATGGGAAGAGCTGGTGTAACACATGCGAGGGAAAACGGAAAAAAAGAATTCCTTAAACATTCTCCCACCCTAGTGAGAATAAACAAAGTTTTTTTTTTTTTAAACATTCATCAGTGCTTATACAAGTGTGTATGTATTTCTCCCTTCTGCAAAAACCAACACACACACGTTTTATGTCTTCATACTTTATGAAATTGGTGTAATTTGGTAAACGAAAACCTTGAATGCTTTAAAGGTAGCTGATGAACTGAACATACAGTATCACTTATTACCGATGTACGTATAAATATGTCATTAACAAACAGAGGAAACCTGAAGAGGAAAAGAGGACACAAATGAGGATCCCTTGGCTTAAAATTCAACTTTAAATCCAATATCCGAAAATATCTTTTCATATCCGAAAAGCTGGAAAGTGGTGCTGCAACGAGGAGAAGCACTTGAAAAAGTCAGGCTCACAGATTGTAAGATTGCACTGTGATTAAACGAAAGTAAAAATAACTAAGGAAGGACCGAAATCACACGTGGCCACTGGAAGGTGCAGTCACACTACGCGGTCTTCCCTTCGCTGTCGAACCATCTGACCCTGCTCTATCTGATTTAAGGGAAGAAGGTGGTCTCAGCTCATTTTAACAACGTACCTCCAACAGTAATTACAATGCACAATACCACATCCTCACCTCAGACATCTGGATAGCCAGGGCACTGTTAAAACCTAAAACCCACTGGCATTCCACAAATGCCTTTCTGTGTATCAATACTGTCAGAACAGGTGAATAATTATCCTCAGATTTCCTTCCTGCTCCTCTCTGTACAGTTCTTACAGCTACGGAGACGCGGGAAATAGGAGCGGATCGACGCCCCGAGCAGCTGGGACTCACCTCGAATTCAAACTTCGAGCTGCCAAAATTAGTCCTCTGCTTCTGCCAGAAGTTGTCGGGCTTGATGATGAGGGCAATGTGGATGCAGCTGGGGAAGGATTCCTGCAGCACCTTCAGCAGGGGCTTGATGGAGTCCCACTTGGACCCTCGCATGTCCACGATGACCGTGAAGCCATGTCTGCTTACCTCCTCGCTGGGATGAACGGGGGAACAGAACAGGAACAGCCGTATAACCTCTACGCCTCGAGCGATCTTACCCCGACGTCAGGGAGATAGATGAGCTAGTCGTCTAACGCAGTAGCGAAGGACGGCCTGTTTGTGCTGCATTCACAGAGCTCCAGTCCTGCGTTCCCTTTCTCTAACATCTGCCTCGCTTTGCGAAGCCCCTCCTCCTCCCGTTCGAATTGGCCTGGGGCAGAAACCCCCCGTCTCCACCCGTCACAGGCCAAAGCCCCCTTAGCTAAAGCACCACTCACTGCCGAATTCCTTGAGGAGCACGGCACTGGCCCGGCTGCTCTGGGGCATGCTGCGGAGGAAGAGAGGAAGGAAGGAAGGTCGTCTGGCAGCGGTGCGAGGTGCGATGAGTTTTCTTCAGCTGAAACCGACTGCCCCTGCCTCCACCCTCACCCCCACCCCCACCCCCACCCCCAGCAGGAGGACTCGAGGACCCCAGAGAGAAGGATAACCTACATTCCACTTTTTAATGAGCTTCAGAGAGACTGCGAGAGCCACAGTATATCAGAGAATGGCTGCACCCGCAATGCGGGCAGCGGACGGCCGCAGCGAGCCTCTGACGGTATGCCGCTGTGAAGCCGTGGTCTCCATGACGGATGAAAGGGGCAAACCACCGAAACTCACTTTCCACGTTATCAGTCCCGGACACGACGGCAAGCTTTTATTTTGGTCGGACATGGAAGCACAGCTCATACCTCGGAATTCCAGCTAGGTATGCTATCAGGCTGCGTAGGTCGTCCTGTCGTATTCTGTCGTGGTTGCTCCGTGCCGGAAACGTTAGAACAGGACCTCCGCGCCTGTCCCGGCCTCCTGGGAAGTGATAAAAAGGTCAAAATATCCCTTGTCACCAGGAAGAACACAGTGAACAAATGACAAACTATACATTCATCTTTCAGACTCGAGATGCATTAAAATCCACGGTGCGTCACAGAAACACCTCAGGTCTCCCAGCTAAATACGTTTCCTGTCTCCACTTTCAGAGAGTTTTCTATAAGCTGCAAAAACATTGCGGAGCGTCAAGCGTCAACCTGCTAAAGCAAATCGTTGTCTGTCTTAATGGCTTTGACACTGCATCCTCCAGACTCCCATTGCAGTCATATATTCCAGCAACACTGTGGAAGACCCATGGATTTTGCCAAATGCTATAACTCGCTTAGTTTTCAGCACGTCACCTGGAAAATTCTGAAAATCGGAGATGTGTCTGAACCAAGCCATCCCCGAATGAAGCATATTTAAAAATAGAGTGCTCTCACATCTGTCTGAACCATGCAAAATCAAGGAAGACAGGTCTGCACGATCCCTGACACGTCCGCAGCACACATACACAGAGGATTTCATTTCAGGACACCACTAATTGAATCCAACGCTTTTGGCTTTGGGGAATCATCCGCTGGCCAAATATAATTTAAACATTCAAGACTCTTCAGCTATACAAGAGAAGTCTGCACTGGGATTTCTGCCCCCGGATGCTTAATGACTCAGTACTCCAGGTGTTTCTAACAAAAGTTATTGGATCATGCTGTGGGAGGGCTCACCGAACAGTTACTCGGTGAGTCCTCCGGGGTCACACTTTATCACAGCACACTGACTTCTCTAAGAACCTGCTGCTGTATGGTGACTCGGCGAGTCCTCCGGGGACATGTTGTACAGCGACTCGAGCAGTCCTCCGGGGGACATACTATTCAGTGAGTCCTCCGGGGACATGCTGTACGGCGACTCGGCGAGT
>JAACJT020000110.1:4168599-4182412 GCA_009936485.2 Gymnarchus niloticus | reverse complement strand
GGCATCCCATCCAGGGTGTACCCCAGCCTCGTGCCCTCTGATAGACTGGCATCCCATCCAGGGTGTACCCCAGCCTCATGCCCTCTGATAGACTGGCATTCCATCCAGGGTGTATCCCAGCCTTGTGTCCCGTGACAAACTGGCATCCCATCCAGAGTGTACCCCAGCCTCGTGCCCTCTGATAGACTGGCATCCCATCCAGGGTGTACCCCAGCCTCGTGCCCTGTGATAGACTGGCATCCCATCCAGAATGTATCCCAGCTTGTTGGTGAACCTAAAACATCCACTAAATAGACATTCTCTCCCTCTGAAAACACCAATTGCCTAATCACGAAGTAGGTCTGTTGGCAAATGGCTCCTCTGCCCACTGCTGCCTCAGTGTGCCTGATAAACAGGCTCTGTGTGGAGATTCAAAGTTATACCTAAGTAGTGAGAACCGTTCGGCCCATTTCCCCAGCTGAGATGTACAGCCAGCTTTTTCTTGCCTCCTCAGTGTCGACTGCACATCAAGAGCCCAGCTGACTTCGAATGGCTGAAGCAGTGCCGGTTCTACTTCAGCGAGGACTCTGACAAGATGCTAGTTAACGTCACAGACGTGGCCTTTGTCTACCAGAATGAGTTTCTTGGCTGTACAGACAGACTGGTCATCACTCCGCTCACCGACAGGTAAATATTATCACTATCGGAGACGCCCAGTTCTCTACGGTATAATATCTGCAGTTCGATGTACGGTATGTTATGATAAGATTATGCTTGCCTTCAATGTTTTTTACGTGCGTGTTCAGAATGCTGTAATGTATAACAGATTAGATGCTGGTTTGCTGGTTGAATTGCGTGTGTGTATGAAGGTTATGTATGTGTGATGACGTTGAAACGAAGGCATGTCTGTTGGGCCTAGCCATGGTCATCGTGCATGTTTCCTTGAAGTTGTGCATGTACACAGAAGATGCACCAGTGTTCCTCGTGTCGCCGTGAGTGCAGTCTAATTTGAATAACAGTTTCTGTCTGGTATTAACAGGATGATGTTATATACGATAATATACACTGCTGGGCTCGATTATGACACCCGATGTTTTGCTGTGGTATTATGTATTCTCATCTGAGATCTGTTTCACTGTATCTCTAAATGCTACGTTAGGCTTGTGTTCTCAGCGTTCGGTACCTCAAAGTGATTTTTGTCATTTTGTTTTGCCGTGTCACATGTATTGTATCTGCAGTCGTACCGCAATTCGGAAATGTCGATATACGGCGCGCCGCTGTCGTTCCGCAGTCGCCATCTTCGCCCCTTTTGGCCAGGTGCTACATCACTCTAGCCCAGGCTCTTGGAATGAGCATGGGAGGGGCTCCCGCTGGCCCCGCAGGCACAGGAAAGACGGAGACCACCAAAGACATGGGCCGCTGCCTGGGGAAGTACGTGGTCGTCTTCAACTGCTCCGACCAGATGGACTTCAGAGGACTGGGCAGAATATTCAAAGGTACAGTGAAGGGTTAAATTTACAGCTCAACATACCTTTAATGCTTCATTTTTGAATGAACACAAATCTGTTTGTGCAGTTTGGAAGTGCTGCCATGGTGATGACGGCCATGACCCTCGTCTTCCTCATCGGTTCGTTTCTTTCTTCTTTTGGGGGCAGGTCTTGCTCAGTCAGGGTCCTGGGGTTGTTTTGACGAGTTCAACCGCATAGATCTGCCGGTCCTCTCAGTGGCTGCACAGCAGATAGCCATCGTGCTAACGTGCAAGAAAGAACGCAGGAATAACTTCGTCTTTACTGATGGAGACAGCGTGCAGATGAACCCTGAGTTCGGCATCTTCCTTACAATGGTCTGTCATGGTTTGTCGTCTGCTCTCAGTACTCTTACAGAGTTTAAAACTAGGAAGAAGCACATAGATATTATTTTGGGTGGAATGATGAAAAGTTTCATTGTGATTCGGATCACACCACCCTGTGTACAGTGAAACACACTTCTTTGCCGGCCAGAGAGTGTATATTCTCTGACTTCCTCGATCATTCTTCAGGCCTCCTTCATTGTTTCACTAATAAAGGTGATTCATTTGCCGTCTCCAGTGAAAAATGAATTGCCACTTCGGTGGGGGATTTCCTTGTCTGTGGCGTCAAATCAAAGCCCCTTTGAGCATGTGATAAGACCCCTACGGCTACTTTTATGAGAAAGAGTTTTAAATGTGATGACTTTGAAAGCCCTTCATATGGCTGGCTGCTCTGAACCTTACCCTATGTTCTGGTGTGTCAAGTATTCTAGGAAACATATACTTTAGATTTGGTGGGTTCTTGAGTTTTGCATCATTCTCATAAGTAGCAAACTGTTATGAGGTTATTTTTCTTACAAGGTTACTTAGAATATTAATTTGTGCCACATAAATAATGGCTATTTGAATCAGGTTTCCGATTCCAGTTTCACAACCTGTCCAACGTCTTTAGAACCCAGGCTATGCAGGTCGCCAGGAATTGCCTGAGAACCTGAAGATCAACTTCCGCTCGGTCGCTATGATGGTTCCTGACAGACAGATCATCATCCGCGTGAAGCTGGCGAGCTGCGGCTTCATTGACAATATCGAACTGGCCAGGAAATTCTTCACCCTCTACAAGCTATGTGAAGAGCAGCTTTCCAAACAGGTGGGCAGCTGTGTCCAGATGCTGAGTCGTTAGATGGCATCACCTGACTCTGTGTTATAAAGCCCTGTGGGGTCACCTGTGTGTCTGTGTTATAAAGCCCTGTACGGTCACCTGACTCTGTGTTATAAAGCCCTGTGGGGTCACCTGTGTGTCTGTGTTATAAAGCCCTGTGGGGTCACCTGACTCTCAGTGTTATAAAGCCCTGTAGGGTCACCTGACTCTCAGTGTTATAAAGCCCCTTGGTGTCACTTGTACCTCCGTGTTGTAAAACTCTCGGGTCATTTTACCTTTGGTGCTTCCTGTTACTTGTAGGTGCATTATGACTTTGGACTTCGAAATATTTTATCGGTTCTGCGCACGCTCGGGGCAGCAAAGCGGGCCAATCCGTGTGACACAGAATCAACGATCGTCATGAGAGTCCTTCGGGACATGAACTCATCCAAGCTGGTGAGTATACACCCACATTAATGCTGAATGGCATCTGTACTCCTGTCATGTTATTAATATACCATCGAAACACACCCTGCTCTATTCCACCGGCTTGTATCGATGCATTAGATGATGACATCTGACCCAGTATTTGTTTAAGTGGAAAATTAATCTCATGGTCTAATCAAAATTTTTTGATGCTCAGGTGTATGTTTAGGAAAATATATACCCATGTTAAATTAGACATTTCCTCGTGAAATTCTACTGTGATTAGCTGTCACTGCTTATGTCTCTGACAGATTGATGAGGACGAGCCTCTGTTTTTGAGTTTGATTGAAGATTTGTTCCCCGGGATTCAGCTCGACAAAGCAGGCTATCCAGACCTGGACAGAGCTATCGACAAACAAGTAGGTGTCTTTGTCAAAATATGCAGTATTCCCCTCTGCGAAGAAGATACTGCCAGCCTGTTTGCCTGTCTATCTGTCTGTCTAAAGAGATGTGCTATAGGTCCTCAAACTTAAAGGTCATGAAATGTTCTTTTTACTGAAGGTTGCTGAAGCCGGTCTAATTAGCCACCCTCCTTGGAAACTGAAGGTCATCCAGTTATATGAGACACAGGGAGTTCGCCATGGGATGATGGCACTCGGTCCAAGTGGAGCTGGGAAAACCACCTGCATTCACACCTTAATGAGGGCCATGACAGGTGAGAAGTTCATAACAGCAACATGTTACTGCCTTATACAAGCACAAGACTACAGTAATCAGGTGTCAAATAGAGAGGACGGTACAGAAGGACTTCACACAGAGGAGTGTGTTGGGATTCACTCATCAGTTCTTGGGTCTACGGCACAGACGTGCTGTTCTGGGAGCTCAGGGTGGCTCACGTTCCACTTATATGTGTGTGTTGGAACCTGCAGACTGTGGCCAGCCACACCGAGAGATGCGGATGAACCCCAAGGCCATCACGGCGGCTCAGATGTTCGGCCGTCTGGATGTTGCCACCAGCGACTGGACCGATGGCATCTTTTCAACCCTTTGGAGGAAGACGTTAAGGGCCAAGAAAGGTAGGTGCTTTACATGACTGCAGTACAGTACGGAATGACTAGCAAGAACGTCTGAATGCCGAGGATACATCCGTGAAGAAACATAGTTTTTCATTTTAATATTTTTATTATGAGTAAAAGATTTTTAGTTATGTTTCTAAGAGTAAGGTAACTACTTTTTTTTACAAATTTTTACAAAGTTTTTTTACAAATTTACGTTGATTAGTTTCAGTAAATATTGTCGTTTATAGTTTGCGTAGAACTCGTTCCAGGAAAGATTTCTGAAGCATTTTTTAGGGTCGTTAACTCGTCAGCCATGTGGACCTCCGGCAGGCGAGCATATATGGATTGTCCTGGATGGACCCGTGGATGCCATCTGGATCGAGAACCTCAACTCCGTCCTGGATGACAACAGGACCCTCACCCTGGCTAACGGGGACCGGATCCCCATGGCGCCCAACTGCAAGATTGTTTTTGAGCCTCATAACATTGACAACGCGTCACCAGCAACCGTGTCGCGGAATGGGATGGTTTTTATGAGCTCCTCCGTCTTAAGCTGGAAGCCTATCCTCGAGGTGATTGAGATCACACAATCCTGTGTTACCCTGGGAATTTCACTCTGTTTTTATGTTATATACACCAGATGGCTAAAAGTGTGCGGATACCCAAACATCACACCTACTCTCCCCGCCATCTTCTGCCAAGACTTTTCAAAGATTTTAGAGCTTGGCTGTAGGGATTTTTCTTCCATTCAGCCACAAAGCATTATTGAGGTGGACACTGATGCTGGGCAGTCAGGCATGGCTCGTGGTCGCATTTCAATTCAACACCAAAGTGTTTGACTGGGTAGAGGTTTGGGGTCTGTGTAGGCTAACCGGGTCCTGCCATGACAAACTCGGAAAGCCATTTCTTTATGGACCTTGATTTGACCACAGGGGCGTTGCCAAGCCTAAACAGGAAATGGCCTTCCGCACAATGTTGCCACAAAGTCGTAAGAGTACAATTCTCTAAGATATCATTGTATGCTGAAGCATTAATATTTCCGTTTACTGGTACTGATGGCCCTGGTCCTATTCACGTACTTTTAGCCATGTAGTGTAGTTAATCATTTCCTCAGCCAGTTCTCCAGACTGATGCAAAGCACTGTAATATTTGCTGGGAGACCTGGAAAGTATGTTTTCTTAAACTGTTCAGATTCTCAAAGTGTAAAAAGTCAAACTGCACTCTGAGTTCCTGTCTAGTTTGGACATTAACCTTCAAAGTGGTATCCCATTGGAAGAGGAACAAAGGGGAGTGGTGTGGGTTTGCGTGAGAGCAGCAGAATGAGTCCCTGAGTTGTGCTTCTGATGACAGCGAAACACTCTAAGTCACCTTCCAAATTTGACTCTCTCCAGGGCTGGCTGAAAAAACGTATGCCACAGGAGGCCGAGCTACTAAGGGAGTTGTACTTGTCATCTTTCTCGGAGCTCTACCACTTCTCAGCACAGTGCCTGGAGTCCAAGATGGAAATGCTCGAAGGTTTTGTCATCATGCAGAGCATAAACATGCTTCAGGGCCTCATTCCCCCCAAGGTAAAACTCTGCAGCCTGGTAGCACTTGGAGGCAGTTACCCACAATGCAAAGCATTAATAATTCAAACCTCGATTCGAGACCCCGCCGTACTTCAGAAGTTTTCTTGAAAACAAATGGAATAAATTGGTTTTGTTTCCTTGGATAAGTCTCACACTGACAGGTAAATAAATAAATAAATATAACCTTGATGACAATCATGAAAAGTACTTCTAGCTTTTCACTGTTTCCAAAAAACAAACAAAAAACTCTTGGCGAATCACATGAAGTCATTCATATAACTAATATAACACTGCAGCATCTAGGCAGTCAGCACAGCGGGGTGTCGTTGTCCCATTTAACTGTAGGCCTGTTTTTTATTTTTTTTTTAATCCATCCATCCATCCATCCACAGTTCTGGACACCGCTCCAGAGACGGCCACATCCGGTGTATTTATTCTTGCCAGTAACTGTTAATTGGGGCTGGTTGCAGTTACCCATAATGCCATGCATTAATAATTTAAACTTTGATTTGAACACCCCCCCTTAACCAGTACTTCAGAGATATTCTGGAAAACAAATGGAATAAATTGATCCTTGTTTTCTTTGTCACGAAATTCGACTACATCAACTAAGTCACTGACGCAACGTAATTGGCCTTTCTTGGGAGCCGGGGATAATTGGTCAGAGCTTTTTGGCTCAGCTAAAATGGCTGCTATTTTCTCAATAGAAGAACTGCCAGCAGTTTTAATGATTGTGTTGTGCTCTCCCCATGTTGGTATCCATAATGTTAGTACACTGGGCTACACAAACAACCTGATTACGTGTTGGGTGTTGTGTACACTTTGGCACGTTTCATGACCTACTTTTAATGGATACAACTGTGGCACTTTGAGGTAACGTTGAACCGATTACCGGTAGTATACATACCGTGTTATGGAATTCGCGGATTTACAGGAAGGGTCATGTAACATATATCAGATGACAGGGGCCACCGTGCTCATGATGGCTGACGTTTTAGGAGCAGGCCGGGGAGGTGACCCGGGGGCATGTGGAGCGCCTGTACATCTTCGCCCTCATGTGGAGCATCGGCGCCCCCCTGGAGTTGGAGGACCGTCGGAAACTGGAGGCATGGCTCCGTGGCCACCGAAGCATCCGCCTGGACCTGCCGGCCATCCCCAGTGAAAGCGATGATAGCATGTTTGACTACCACGTCTCCCAGAGCGGTCAGCATCTCTCTGCAGATCCTGATGATCAAAGAGACACTCATATTAATGTTTCGTAAGCATGGATTTAATGTCTGCAAAATTAATATGCCAATAAAGACGTCTCATTTTTAAGGAAAGAAGACTTTTTTTTTCCATGGAAGCTCCTTAGCGTAACTTAGGTATGGTTATGGCAATGATGTTGTACTTGTTGGTCTTTATTCACTCATTCCACACGGTTTCCAGGAGAGTGGGTCCACTGGAACACTCGTGTGGAGGACTACATCTACCCCACTGACAGCAGCCCAGAATATGGGTCCATTCTGGTGCCCAATGTGGACAACGTCAGAACCGACTTCCTTATCCAAACCATCTCCAAACAGGGCAAGGTGAGGACCACTCCCGTGTGATGTATTATTTAAACAGATAAACATGAATCGCATAACACTCTTTTTTTTTTTTGTTTTTTTTCTATTTTTGTTCTTCAACACTCTCACCAGACTGATAATGTCGTAAGCTCATTAACCCGGATCACAGAGTCCTTCAGAGGTCATGTATTTTTACTTAGAGAACAAAAATTCTGGGCTTAAACACATTTACCTTTTCGTTACCTAGACACTGGATTTCAGAGCTGGCAGGACTACATGGGTTTAATAATTTAAACCTGTTTTGAAACTTTTTAAAGCTTCCAAATAGTAATCCTGTTTTAACTGGCTCCCCAGGCAGTATTGCTGATTGGAGAGCAAGGCACAGCCAAGACTGTCATCATCAAAGGATACATGTCAAAGTATGACCCAGAGACACATACGGCTAAGACTCTCAACTTCTCCTCTGCCACGACTCCTCTGATGTTTCAGGTATCAGCCCGGAAATTCTCTTCAAAGAACCATCAAGGCATTTCGTTGAATCCTGCGTAACTTACTTTTTTTCTGGTTTAATTAGAATATTATGTTTATTATTATTTTTACAACTTAATTAAATTGTAGGACTACCATAAATACAGTAACAGGTTAAAAAATAATTTTTTCAGGATTACTTTTGTCAAGCATACTGTAATTTGTTACTCGATTGGCGTAATTAATTTCATGTTTAAGGATACAATTTGAGGCTTCTCTCTTCTAGCGAACTGTCGAGAGCTATGTAGACAAAAGAATGGGAACGACATACGGACCCCCGGCGGGAAAAAAGATGACGATCTTCATAGACGACATCAACATGCCCGTCATTAACGAATGGGGGGACCAGGTGTGTGAATCCAGAAGTTGTTTCTCCAGACGGGAAATAATTTGACCTTTTGAAGTGAATCTTGAGATTTCAATTTGTTGCTTTTGACGGCGTGCATGGCGTCTTTTACCCGCACTTTGGCGACCGTCTACTTGCATTCTTATGGGCACCTTCCTGTCCAGGTGACAAATGAGATTGTGCGACAGTTAATGGAGCAAAATGGCTTCTACAACCTTGAAAAGCCCGGGGAATTCACCAACATCGTGGACATCCAGTTTCTGGCTGCCATGATCCACCCCGGCGGTGGACGTAATGACATCCCCCAAAGACTCAAGAGGCACTTCTCCATCTTCAACTGCACCCTGCCCTCAAATTCATCCATTGACAAGATATTTGGTCAGTTGAAGACCCAGACCATTGCATCTAATCTCCATGATAATATTAATATTTAGTCTTTTTAATGATGTGAGACCATCTTATTCATCCAGTAATATGTGGGTTTGAGTGTCTCAGTGATCTTAGGAGTTATGTTGTTGGGGGCAGTTGCCACTGGTAGGGTCATTTTACAGGAGAGGAGAAATCGACCTATAGTTGAGTCTCGGATACAGGAGGAACAATGCGGTTTTTGTCCTGATTGTGGAACACTGGACCAGCTGTTCACCCTCACACGAAAGCTGGAAGGTTCATGGGACTTTGCCCAACCAGTCCACATGTCTTTTGTGGACTTGGAAAAGACATACGACCATGAACTCTGGGGTGTCCTGTAAGGGGGGGCTTCTGACACCTGTTACTGAATATGTTTTGAATTTCTAGGTGCAGGCAAGGGGTGTGACAGTGTCCAGTCTGGTGGCCTTTGGATTGTGTTTTTTGCTTTTTGCTGATAATGTGGTCTTGTTGGCTTCATCGAGCTGCGACCTCCAGCTTGCACCAATTGGCACCTCCAAATCTGATGACATGGTTCTCGGCCAGAAAAGGGTGGACTGCCCTCTCCGGGTAGGGGATGGGTCACTGCCTCAAGTGGAGGAGTTCAAGTATGTCAGGGTCTTGTTCACAAGTGAGGGAAGAACGGACCTGGAGATTGACAAGTGGACCAGTGCAGTGTCAGTTGTTCTGCACATGCTGCAGAAATCCGTCGTGGTAAAGAGAGATCTGAGACAAACGGAGAAGCTGTTGATTTACTGGTCTTTCTATGTTCTTACCCTCACCTGGTAATGAGCTCTGAGTAGTGACTGAAAGAACGAGATCACGGATACAAGCAGCAGAAATGAGTTTTCTTTGCAGGATGTCTGTGAGGAGCTCAGACAATTAGGGAGCTCAGAGTAGACCTGCTGCTCCTCCATGGTGAATAGAGCCAGGTCAGGTGGTTTGGGCACCTGTCTATGATGCCTGCTGGGGTGTTTTGGGCATGTCCAATGTGGAGGAGACCCCCGGGCCAACCCAGGACATGCCAGAGAGATTGTGTCACTCGCCTGGCCTGGGAATTCCTCGGTATCCCCCCGCAGGAGCTGGAGGAGGTGGCTGGGAAGAGGAGAGTCTGGGCATCCCCACTTAAACTGCTGCCCCCATGACCCGGAATCAGATAAGCGATGGAAAATGATGGATGGATGGACGGATGGATGGATGGTCCATAATTTATTTTATTCCTTAGACCTACATGTTAGGTGCTAGATATCACCGGTACTTTATTATGGAATGTAGATTTTTGTTTTAGTTAAGCTCCTATTCATCCCAGACATAACAGTAGTCACCTTTCTCCCGATTTCATGGCAGGTGTGATTGGATGTGGACACTACAGCTTGCAGCGCGGGTTCCCGGAGGAAGTGCGCGACTGCGTGGCCGCGCTGGTGCCGGTGAGCCGCCGGCTGTGGCAGGTGACCAAGGTCAAAATGCTGCCCACGCCAGCCAAATTTCACTACATCTTTAACCTGCGGGACTTATCCAGGATCTGGCAAGGCATGCTCAGTGCCACTGCGGAGGTGGTCCGGTCTCGCAATGTGAGCTCACCCTTCTTATTAACAATGTTTATTTCACAATCCTTCATAGACACTGGTTTACTTCTGAAATATTCTGGAAAATTCTGTCACTGCACTGTCACTGTTGTCATTTTTGTAGGTCTTGTTTTCCAAGCTTTTCCAAAATATACAGTATCTTTTCCTTTCTCTTTTTTGTCATTTTCATTTTCCTTGTTTCAAATACGATGCATATTTTTGAGTCAATTAAGTATCTACTGCCAATTAGTTGATTGATTGACTGAACGCCTAACAGAAATCATACTGTATTGGCATACATGAGAATTACAGATTTGGTTTCATCCAAACTTTTTTGTGGGTGCATTGAAACTGTTTTTCACCATTCTGGACAGGTGTGTAGATCTGCGTGACAGTGTCTTCTGAGTAAATTACGAGTCTATGTCAATGCATGGTTTCAGACTTGTCATCAAGGTGGGATTCTTCATTCCAACGCAGGTGGTGTTACAGCTGTGGAAGCATGAATGCAAGAGGGTCATTGCAGATCGCTTTACGGTCTCTGAGGATGTGGGGTGGTTTGACCAAGTCCTAGCTCAGCTAGTTCAGGACGGGCTGGGGGAAGCCGACCGGACTTCTGTCGACTTTGGAGTGGATGCCTACTTTGTTGACTTCCTTCGGAATGCACCTGAGGCCATAGGTATGGGGATTTTATTAGGTGAAAGTAATAAAACCTGTTCCTCACACTCCACTGTACAAACATATCAAGCAAATCATCAGTCTATGTCTTGCAGATTATGAATAATTAAACACAGTTTGTCATTCTACTGGGAAACAGTTGAATGCTCAATAGTATACAGAAGCACGGCACACGGGCGAAGCAGAAGTTCGAAAAACAAAGGCCTGGAAGGGCACTGTATTCCAATTAATAACCAAAAACAAAGGGGGTGAAAATTCCCTGTTGAAAAAAGGCCATGGAGAACAAACAAAATGAGACGTGAAGGCGGAAAAGGGAGAATATTTATATATATATAAAAAATACACAAAACCCCCCGGTGGAGCCCAACAACACCCAGAGCCTTCAGTGGATGGATGAATGGATGGATGGGTGTTTGTCACAACAAAACCTTCCAATCTTCCATGTCTAACTGTGTATTTGACTGGCAGGTGAGGAGCCTGACGGTATGGATTTTGATATGCCCAAAGTGTACGAGCCCATAGAGTCTTTTCCGAGCCTGAAGGAACGACTGAACGTGTTCCTGGCTCTTTACAATGAGAGCATACGTGGAGCTGCCATGGACATGGTCTTCTTCAAGGACGCTATGATTCACTTGGTGAAGGTACAGCGAAAAGAGCATGCAGAGGATGCTAAAAATACTTAGCATTTTCACCTGACATTAAATCTTACCAAACAGTAGTGCTTTTAAAAACCAGCGCACATCAGCAACACAGAATTTTTCTTATTGGGCATGTTGCCAATAGTATAGTTACTTTTTTTGTCTCGCTCCCTTGGCGAGGAAACCTACAAAGCGAGAGTTCGACCTTCGTTAAATTAAGTGTGGCTAGGTTATGCGCCATAATGAAATTCTGCTCTCTGGGTAGGTGTCCCGGATAATCCGCACTCCCAGAGGAAACGCTTTGCTTGTTGGGGTGGGAGGGTCGGGCAAGCAAAGCCTGACACGACTGGCGTCATTTATCGCTGGCTACAGGACATTTCAGATTGCTTTAACCAGGTATGCTAGCTTTCTCAACCAAAATGACTATGAAGAACCAAACACCCATTGGCAGCTGTCCTACATTTTGTGTTTACATTTGTTAAGGGTTTGAAGTTAAATGTAGGATATTTATCAAAGTGTGCAGTTTTGTTATCCCAAGTTCTAATGACACAAACTCAGCTTTCTAGTGACTCCATATCTGCTAAGGTGTTAGCCAGAGTGAGTCTTCATTGGCTAATTATCAGTATGTATTTACAGTGTTGATACACTACGTCTTGGTAAAACAAAATTAGGATTTTTAGCCATTAATTTTGTTGAATGTTTGCTGAAATGACCAGCAGACGTGGTATATTTTGATATGAAACGATGCATTTATTTGTGTCAGAAATAGACACCCAGCAGCACTGCCATTTCTTCACGTTCCAGTAGGTGGAACATTTGTACAAGTCAGCAGGGTTTTTCCATTCTGAAATACGCATCACCTCTTCAAGCATGTGCCAACCGTAATATTTTACATACAGCCTTTTACCAGCAGCGTACAGACACAACACTACTGAGGACTCATTGAAATCTGAATAAAGACGGGCAGCTGTCTGCTAGAGAGAAAGGAGCTGGAGTTCAGATCACGTCCCTCAGCCGCGTCATAAATCTGGGGATATGTGGGATCACTGCCATGCCAATATTGTCCTTACACCTTTATGGAGATGCCCACTCAGGACAGCACTGGGATTTCATAAAGGCATAACTCAGTTGGTTCAGATTTCCGTGAAATGTTCCTCGTTTGTATGAGTAAACTGGGCTTCCATTTCGAGAGAGAGACAGATGGCGGCAGTGAGCCTGACCTTGCGAGGCCGGCTGACTCCCACTGCACCGCCATCATTTTCCGCCCCCCCTGCTCTCTGCTCCCCTAGGTCCTACAACACCTCCAACCTAATGGAAGATTTGAGGGGGCTCTATAGGACAGCGGGGCAGGTGGGCAAAGGTGTTAGCTTCATCTTCACCGACAATGAAATCAAGGACGAGTCCTTCCTGGAGTACATGAATAATGTTTTATCGTCCGGAGAGGTCAGTGCCACTTATTACCCACCCATACATCCATAGATCTTCTGACTGGGTCATACGATGGCTTGTAGTCTATCCTAGGAAGGACAGGGCACGAGGCTGGGGTACACCCTGGATGGGATGCCAGTCCAACACAGGGCACGAGGCTGGGGTACACCCTAGAGGGGATGCCAGTTCATCACAGGACACGAGGCTGGGGTACACCCTAGAGGGGATGCCAGTTCATCACAGGACACGAGGCTGGGGTACACCCTGGATGGGACACCTGGACATTGCAGGGCATGTCCAGGCTTACACTCTCATACAGTCATATACCAGGAGTTAGAGAGGGAGATGATGCCAGTGAGCTTAGCTGAATGTACTTGAACTGCAGGAGGAACCCAGCACAACACAGCAAGAACATATAAACACCACACACATACAGTGGAAGTGGGATTCAAACCCCCAACTTTGCAGGTGTGAGGCAACGGTCGTACCCACTGAGTGCACCACATGACCCAAAAGACAGCCAGTTTCAAAAATACCTCTTGTGGTATCCTCACTTGAAACTGATGTCCTGACTTGCTTGTGACACACCTTGATGGTAATCAAATGCTTTTTAAAGAATGAGGACTATTTTTAAAGGTCCATTTACATCATCTGGAAATGTGCGCCACGTACCAGCTGCCGTATATAAGGCTTTAGAGAATATTCCAGCAAATGTCCCTTTTATGTCATTTCCTCTAGCTGAAATTAATGGGCCACCTTTCACATGGCACTCAGACAAAGCATTTTGGAAGCAGAGGGTCAGTATGAAATGTTGCTGTGCCTCTTTCCCTGCTGGGAGAGGTACACATAACACAGGAGGTCTCCTCTGCCGTGGCGAGCAATGCTGAAGGAAGGATGCAGCAATGGTGAAGGAAAGGTGCGGTGGTTAGCAATGCTGAGGGAAGCATGCGGCGGTTAGCAATGCTGAAGGAAGCATGCAGCGGTTAGCAATGCTGAAGGAAG
>JAACJT020000110.1:4142523-4162543 GCA_009936485.2 Gymnarchus niloticus | reverse complement strand
GGTGTGCTCCTGCCTGGGGTCAGCTACCGGCATCCTGTTCACCGTCCTGCAATGGATAAGCAGTTGGGTGGAGGGCATTTCAGCGTTACACTGAACTTTTGATGATATCAAAAATAATATATTTGAGTCTTTCTGCAATTAAATTTAGGATAAGCATGACTATCAAAACAAAAGACAGCAATTAATTATACCACACTAATTCAAATCCTCTTTCATATTGGCTATGACAGACTGTCACGTCCGTCAGTGTCCCTGATCACTGTTTTCTTTCTCAGTCCAGAACGTGTATTACCCAGCTGCCATTATAACTGGGAGCCATTTTTCAATGAGCAAGGGGGGTAGGAATGAAGAGAAATACACGGAATGCTTCAGAAAGCTTAGATTAAATATTCCCGGTTACGAGTATGCAGAGATACAAATTCAGTTCTGCTGTCACCGTGGTGACGGTTTTAACTGCCCCCAGCAATTCCCCAAAGACACCATTAATGAAGAAGCGGTAGAGCTGCTGCTGCCCTACTTCGACATGAGCGACTACAACATCGAGACGGCCAGGCGGGTCTGCGGGAACGTGGCCGGCCTCTGCTCCTGGACCAAGGCCATGGCCACCTTCTTCTCCATCAACAAGGAGGTGCTGCCTTTGAAGGTGGGAGCTCGGCCCCCTCTGTCCTTGCGTGTGCCGAGATGTGGGCTCTGCTTGCGGGCTAAAGGAACAATTAGAACGAAATCCAAAGATCCAAATTGCATTAAGGGATCAAAATGTTACATTTACCGTATCCTGGGGCAAATCACCCATTCGATACACACACATTCCAGCCCATATGGCCTCTGTTCTCTGACGTGTTTATTAATTTAATTAGAAAGGTTAATCTTGCAGCGTTTTTTTTTTTTTTTTTCTCCCCTGTTAACAACCATGTCAATTTCCAGGCTAATCTGGCGGTGCAGGAGAGTCGCCTGGCCATAGCCAACGCCGACTTAGAGAAGGCCCAGGCGGAGCTGGACGAGAAGCAGGCAGAGCTGGATCTGGTGCAGGCGGAGTACGAGAAAGCCGTGATGGAGAAACAGGTGCATGCTGGGAGCTCACGCCGTCTCTCATGTGAAAATCTGAGGAATTGTGATATGAGAGGAAATTAAATGGTTGTTTCGATATAGAGCTTACCAGGGTACAAATATTTGTTAGTGGACTGTTTATTTTTACTCATGTTAATCGTCACAAAAATCCTCCGGATTGAGTGTTTTTTTTTTTTTCCTTCCATGCACACCTTTGACAAAGTCAATAATAAGCGGGAAAATGCACGTCATGTCAAAGAAGCAAGTTGTGGAAATATCATCAATGACTTCATAATTCTGTGCCACTAGCTCTCTCGCAGGGGAGCGCGGCCTAAGAACTGAAGATTCATTTTCACGAGGGTCGAATTGTCAGGCATTAGGTGATGATTTTAATTTTGACTTATGGCACAGGAACATTAAATTATGCAGACTTTAGGAAGTCAACAAGTATAATTGCGAGTAATAAAATTCATTTAGACATTTTGTCTTTTAAATGCCTGGCTCGCGTGGTTCGTCGCTGAGTGCTTGCGATAACTCTGCAATTTGTGGCTGCCGTTTCGGTGGGAAGATGGAAGACGGTGCTGGAGTGTTTTGCCAGCTTTATTTTACTGTGATTTATGTGCATGCTGTTTAGTTGACAATTAACTATGGTGGTTGTTATCGTTATTTTTTCGTATTTTGACTTCTTTTCTAATAAAATTAGTCTCGTCTCCCCCGGCTGTGTTTGGACCTCCCCCGTGTCCATACTTCTGGGTAAACAGAAACGTCTTCCTGTCCCTGAGACGTACGTCAGTGTGTTTCACACACGTACACGTATACACGCAAAGGTGTCACGTTACTGTCCCCGACGACCAGGCCCTCAGGGAAGACGCGGAGCACTGCAGACACAAGATGCAGACGGCCTCCAGCCTGATCAGCGGTCTGGCTGGGGAGAAGGAACGTTGGACACAGCAGAGCAAAAGCTTCTCTGCTCAGGCCAAGCGCCTCGTTGGTGGGTCTGTCTGCCTGCACGCTGGAGTTTCCTGTCGACATCCAGTGGGAGGGTCTTTCCACCTGCGACTTGCAATCGTACTTCACCCCAAACGCCTTGTGTGATGTTCTTTTCAGTAGCGTCCGTCTGTTACTTGCCTTGCTTTGTGTTTACCTCAAAGCAGATGGTTTCCCATGATTGTTACTGTGCTATAAAGACCCCCTGCACAGTTGAAACTGAGTTAAACAGATGCTGGATTTAATTGTAGACAGTAAAATTCTTTGTAGACTGTGACTGTTTTATGGGATGTGATGTTTCTTTGTGGTGAAGTTCAGAAAGATAAATGATGCCTTCATATACTGATCTTACTATAAAGTTGCCATTTGTTAATATTGTTATTATTTTTTGTACTTGTTTTTGGCTTCAGGGGACGTCTTGCTTGCCACTGCATTCCTGTCCTACTCTGGCCCTTTCAACCAGGAGTTCCGGAACCTTCTGCTGACAGACTGGCAGAGAGAGATGAAGGCGCGGCAGATCCCGTTCGGAAACAACCTCAACCTGACCGAAATGCTCGTAGACGCTCCCACGGTGAGCGAGTGGACGCTGCTGGGGCTGCCCAACGATGACCTCTCCATCCAGAATGGCATCATCGTCACCAAGGCAGCGCGCTTCCCGCTGCTCATCGATCCTCAGACCCAGGGCAAGACGTGGATCAAGAACAAGGAGGCCGTGAGGGAGCTCCAGGTAAAAACGTTGTGCATTTTGTCGTTACAGATGACGGGTGTCCACTTCGACTCTCACTGGTGACGCGAGAAGCTCGTACTGCTTTATTGAACTCGGAGTCATGCAAATAACAGCTGTGTCCTCTAATATCTTAATTAATTGATAGTACAGTAATGAAATATAGACAGAAAGTCTTCAAAAGTGGATTATCGCAGTCTGCTTTGTTTGGAACTCATTGCCAGCAGGAGGACTCTGAAGCTGAATGAATAAGAAGGTTCTGCCATTTCAGGTCACCTCCTTAAATCACAAGTACTTCAGGAACCATCTGGAGGACAGCCTGTCTCTGGGACGGCCTCTACTCATCGAGGATGTCGGAGAGGGGCTGGACCCCGCGCTGGACCACGTCCTCGAGAAAAACTTCATCAAGACGGGCTCGACGTACAAAGTAGGCTGACCGATGGCTCGGAGACGGAGTGGTGCTGGCCTCACGGCAAAGCCTGAGCTGAAGGAAAATCTCTGTGGAGAACCAGAGAGCAAAATCATTTACTCACACCCAAAATGGGTGAATAATGAAAGAAAGAGAGAATGTAACAAAGTCCCTTCATAAATTTTATAGTGTTCTCCATCCATCCATCCATCCATCCATCCATCCATCCATCCATCCATCCATCTTTTTAGCCCTTATACAAGTCAGGGTCACATTCATGTTTTAGTAAAATGAAGAAATTGCTTTTTTGTAAATAGCAGAAATGGGCTACTGTGAAACTGGTCTACCTCACCTTTATCTTTTTGGGACTGCTGCATTTTTCCCAGTTCTCTAATCCTGTCGATAATGCTCACGCTTAGCCCAGTGCAGTTTACCAACGAACGAGGCAGTGAGGGTCATGCATTTCTTTGAGGTTCCACTCACGTCGTGACGGGTCCACCCAGAATGAATGTCTTTACTGTTCCCCATGTCTAGGAGCTCCTGGTCACAGCTTACAGATCAGATCAGTAAGACACTCAGGAAAACTTAGATTCCGTTACGTTCTACTTTGGGTGACTTAGCAGATGCTTTTGTCCAAAGCAAGTAGTCAGGATAATATTTCCTAATGCATCAATATCAGTAATTATTGATCCATTATTTTTCTTTAAATTCTCCAATAATGGCCATTTATGGCCGTACTCACACATTTTTGCTGAGACTTCTTCACTGCAAATATTAATGTAAATGACTATGACAATAAACTGAATTTAGAAATATTTGAGATGATTTTTGGGAAATCTGAGGAAACACCGGCCACAGTGCTACGTTGATTTGATTTTTCTGATGCTATAAAGGTAAAACTATGAAAGTCATAATTATTCCAATACCACACTCTGTTTTGTTTACTTGAAAGTGGTCTCATGATTCTTTGACTTTTGCGTGTGTTTTTGAAACGTGTAAAATTGTATCATCTGTTAATTTTACTGTGCTAGAATAGCGTTAGTGTGTATTGATCTTCACAGACGTGTTCACTGTCTGCGTTCTTGGAATTATTTCGATGATTTGATAAGGAACGTGAAAAACACGGATTGAAGTTGTGCCGGACACGTTGCCTTTCAATGCCAGTTTCCCGTGTGGGGATAGCATCAGCTAACAGGAAAGGCAGCGATTCAGAAATTGAGTGACTGTGTCTGCTGTTACTCCGTCTCACAGTCAGCTCTCAAATCCCGGAGAGTCCTAGTTAGTTAGTTAGTCAACAGCAGCTGCCTCACACATAAAAAACACCGTAAAGATACTTCATTGCTGAAAATAATGGCCATTTATATAACGCTAAGAAACGTAAGTTAATTTCAGTGAAAGCAATATGGCAGTGCTGCTGTATGTCTGCTTTTCAAATTTCTCTGTCTAATGGGCCTCCTAAATTTGAGTTGTATAAAACATTAAAAAAAAAAATACTTTTTACTTTTTGAATATCTTTGCACATAACTTAGAACGTATCTTGTAATAAGAACAGATGGCCCATATCTGTTCTTGGTCGAAAAATGTCTGAATCTTGATTAAGCTCTAGAGAATGGACTTTAAAAAATAAGTGCTTGTTTGTGGAAAGAGCCCAAACGTCTCCTTAAGGTTTGGTGAAGATAACACAGGTTCTGAGGCTTGTCTCCCATGGTCACGTGTCTCACGTTGTACTAGGTGAAGGTTGGAGATAAGGAAGTGGACGTAATGAGTGGATTTCGCCTCTACATGACCACCAAGCTCCCTAACCCTGCCTACACACCCGAGATCAGTGCCCGCACCTCCATCATTGACTTCACCGTCACCATGAGGGGCTTGGAGGACCAGCTTCTGGGCAGGGTCATCTTGACTGAAAAACAGGTGAGGCCACACTGGCTGACATTACTGATGACTCTCAGTTGTACTCAGGTCTCAGACCTGTAGTACTGGGTTGAACCTTTCATTGGCAGCAGATTATGATGGTACTGATGTGGGCTTCAAAGCTTTTCTTCTATTATTAGAGCTCAGATATGGGAGTTGAAAAGATCTGTCATGTTACAAAGCCCGAGGTGCTCTTTGAAGACCTCATCTCTCGAATCAGCCTCAAAGAGGGGAACTTGAGACATACAGGCTAGGGCACAAGTGAGTTAGGGCTTTGCATTAGTTTTCCAAGACAACAACGTTGACTTGAATTCCTCCAGCAAGGCTATCCATCTGCGTACACGACAAAATGAGCAACAGGAAAGATACATCAGATGGTACCACATGCACCTCTGTGGGATGTCTGACGCAGGGGAGGAAGGCTGGTTGTAGAGGCTTTCGGGCAAAACGGCTAGCTACAGACAGCTGGCTGCTGTCTTCATTTCTGGCTTGGGAGAAGTCCTGACTGTGGAGAACTGAAAAGCAGCATTTCTCAGGTGGATGCCTGAGGAATAAGGCTGCAAAGGAACCGAAAGCGGAACCGATGTTAATCCCCCCTTGGATATCGGTGTGCCATCATGCAGTGTCATCTCCATGGTGACGTTATTCCTGTCTTATTTTACAGAAGAACATGCCAGTGATTCCCCAGTGGTCAGAGTTCTTAGCCAGGCAATGCACAGAGCTCTGCCTGGGTTGGTTACTGAAGCCACCTGCTGTAACAAATATCAAAGCAAAACTGAAATAAATTATTCAGTTATTGTTGTAAATGTGCCACTAATTGGTTTCTTCTGGAATGAGACTTCTGCCTAATTTCAGCTATTTGTCATATGTCATGAAAAATAGTGACATTCCTTTTAATTATGGGCACGGATTTTTAACGGCTGCTGCTGGACAAACGGTCCGTTTTCCAGGTGTAGGGAACCGAAAGCACCCTTCACTTCCATATGGACTCACGAAAGGTCTTTGATGATTCCAATCACAGAGACAAGGCTGAAATCCCAAGCCTAAATGAATGGTACTCTAGTGGCTCATGTTCCTGCTTCTGGCCTGCTGTGATGTATATTTAACATCCACTAAATCACTAAAGCACAAGGAGGCTCGATGGCTCGATTAAATCTCTTTAAAGAGCCGTATTCTCAAAGTATGGCCTCCTGTTCCACAGGGAACCAGAAGAGAGAGAGAGAGATATAGATATAGATAGATAGATAGATAGATAGATAGATAGATAGATAGATAGATAGATAGATTCTCAAAGTACTCGCTAATTGGTAAATCGAAGAACAAGCAAATAGTGCAACGATGAATCCCTCTGGACAGGAAGTGGAGAAGGAGCGGACAGACCTGCTCGAGGACATCGCAACCAACAAGCGCAAGATGAAGGAGCTGGAGGACAACCTGCTGTTTAGGCTGACGAGCACACGGGGCTCACTGGTGGATGACGAAAGCCTCATCGCGGTCCTAAGCAACACCAAGTGTACAGCCGAGGAGGTCACACAAAAGCTGCAGGTCGCGGCTGAGACCGAAAGCCAGATCAACTCCGCCCGTGAGGAATACAGGCCAGGTAATCACCCCCGCCCCCCTCACAATTTTTCAAAGTCCCTTCTGTTTAAGCATATGGGACACACTGCAGGCTCTGATGTTAATTCTTAGTGCTTATGATTATTGACAGGTTTGTAGTGTTCAGTTCATGTCTGGCCAGGATTTCTCTGTGAAGACAGAGAAGTATTCAGGGGCTCAACTGCAAAATACCTTCTCACACGGAATCCCACTCCAATCACTCTTCTGAGAACCAGCAAACATGTAGCTGACTGTTTCCAGAGCCATTTCAGTTTCAGACGGGTGACTCTTGTCCTTGTGTGGGAAGACACCTCCTCATATTAAATATGCCGTCTTTGCCAGAGATAGCATGAAACAGGCAGCACTGTTTACATGCTGGTCGATAACATTTGTGAAGAATACCGTATTGAGAGAACGAGGAACCTTCAGGTTACGATTCCAAGATCTTCACCACTGCCACGCTTGCTGGAACGATGTGTAAACATCCCATATTCTGAGAGCACCAGCACCGAGTCAGCTGACTTTCACGTTGGCTTTTCGCGGTGTTTTCACGGTTCACGTTCTCTCTCTTTGTCATGCACAGTGGCCACCAGAGGCAGTATCCTGTACTTCCTCATCACAGAGATGAGCATGGTGAACGTGATGTACCAGACCTCCCTCCGTCAGTTCCTGGGACTTTTTGACATTTCATTGGCCAGGTAGCGGCTAATTTGTGTCGCACGATTATCTAGGATCCGGTCTGGCAGCGATTTCACATCTTACAGAAATGTACCCGTTGGTCTCAAAACTCAGCAGCAATGTGTGAAAACGTGGGGGCTTCAGTTTTTGGATCCTGGGTGATTAAGAGGTGAAAAATCTCCTTTAGCTCCTCGGCATCACCAGACGTGTTAATGGGCGAATGTCGTCTATCCATTTTGATAAATGTTTTGTATTTGTTTGCTCTTCCTGCTGTATACCGGTGGCCATTAGCCCAAAACCAGAACAACGCACAAGCTTGTTGCATTAAAACGGTACAAGGGTCCTCATGCTGAAGTATGTTATGTCAAACAGGTCATCGAAAAGCCCAATTACCAGTAAGAGGATTGCTAACATTATCCAGCACATGACCTATGAAGTGCACACGTACGCCACTAGGGGGCTGTATGAAGAGCACAAGTTCCTCTTCACCCTCCTGCTCGCCCTGAAGATCGACATGCAGAGTAACCGGGTGACCCGTCAGGAGTTCCTCACCCTCATTAAAGGTTAGAGCCAAACCAGTGGCCAGTCGTCGCCATTCTCTTTTCCACTCATGAAAAATTGTACAATAAAGCAATTCAGTCTCGCGCTACATAGCCAAGTTGCTTAAGCTAATTATGTTTCTTATTTCTCCGGCATGATCTCAAATGTGCTTTGTTTGCACGTATCGACATCGTTGTCTTGAAATTAAATAACACGTCACGTTTCAGAATTCATCTCAGAGATGATATTTTAGGGACCTTTTCTATAATCGAGTTACAAACGCTCGCATCGATATTCAGGTTCTAAGATGTCCGCGATTGTTGAAGCCAAGAACAATGACACCTCGAGAAACAAAATGTATGGGCCAGCCACGCGGGGCGTATACTGGGAAAAGCAATCAGTTCATTGATAAATACGAGTCTTCCTAGTGGCGTGTGCCCGCTGCCCTGTCGGACAGAGTCATTTGGATTGATAAAGACCCTGAGTGAGGCAGAGGGGTATGGCCTGTTCTGTTTCCTCCTCTCCATTTATGACCCAGGCTAGTTTGGCCCATTTCCACGTGACGCCAGGACTTGAGGGGGAGGACCGGCGGACAGTGCCGTCACTCTCAGCCCAGCCCAGATGAGCTTTCAGAGCTTTGCCTGTGTTCTCCTTCATGCTTTTCCTCTGGTTAAACCCTGCAGAAGTCTCCTCAAACAGTGTGGGGGACGCCGGATTCTTTATGCATTCCTGGCTGTCAGTTAAAAGAGATTATGACGGACTGTTCCACAGAAAATTGGATTGATCAAGGGCAGGGTGACACTCATTGCTTCAAGCATTTGAGAATTCTCTTCCTTTCATACATGCCTCAAGACATGGGAGGGATATGTGTTATCGTAAAACAGGCAGCTCAAGTGAGCTGATTCACATTCCACGAAATAAGAGATTAATATATTACCTCTGCACTAGCTTGTCAGCAGCACAAAACAAATATACGGTAGGAAGGGGATACAAAACAACAGGCTGCATTTCCTTCTTTGTCCTGCAGGTGGCGCATCCCTGGACCTCAAGACGTGTCCCCCTAAACCAGCGAAGTGGATTTTGGACATGACTTGGTTGAATCTGGTGGAGCTTAGCAAGCTTTGGCAGTTCTCTGACATTCTCAATCAGGCACGTCACTCGCCAGAATGCCAGGAGGGAAACTCGTGGCACGGCGCACGCTGGAAAATCACGCCGCTCCTGAGTTCACTTTCATATGCCCATCTTCTCTGAAAATATGTCAGCATTCGTACATCTTGCATTATGCTCACCGCTGTGCGAGTGAGACACACAGCCTGTTCCAGGGATCGTCGGCTCAGCTTACCATGAAATATTCTCAGGAGCTGGGCTTTCACTTGATTCATTTATGGCTGAAGAAATTAGATCACGTGTGTTGTTTAAAATCAAAACTTTAAGTCCTGGCCAAAATTCTGCATTTTTTGCATTAAGAGAGGAAAAAAAAAAAAAAAAAAACATCTGTAAAACACACTGGCAGTTTTGGCTGCTCAGCTGAGAGTATAAATCATGTGGATGAAGGTGTTTAGTTTATTGGAATCCGGTTGACCTCTGATGGTCACACCCTGGCACAGATTGGACGGAACGAGAAGCAGTGGAAGAGCTGGTTTGACAAAGAGGCGCCGGAGGAGGAGATTATTCCGAACGCGTACGACCAGGGGCTGGACTGCTTTCGGCGGCTGCTTCTCATCCGCTCCTGGTGTCCAGACAGGACCAGCGCTCAGGTATCCGGGAGTACCATGACGTATCCCAGATGGAAGATCTCAAAGCTTCGCATATCAGGAGTCATATAACCATCAAAATAACCACATACTTGATTTTTTATTTGGAACCATGATTATGTATCATTCTTGATGCAAAATGTAGCAGTTTTTGATTTAAAGAGGACAAGGTGTATTTTGTTCTGATATGGTGCTTTCGTTCTTACGGTGCCGCCATTCTCTTAAGGCTAGGAAGTACATTATGGATTCCATGGGTGAGAAGTATGCCGAGAGCGCTATCCTGGACCTGGAGAAGACGTGGGAAGAATCAGACCCCCGTACTCCATTAATCTGCTTTCTGTCCATGGGTTCTGACCCCACTGACTCGATAATCGCCCTGGGCAAGAAGCAGAAGATCGAGACCCGCTACGTGTCGATGGGTCAAGGCCAGGAGGTCCACGCTCGCAAGCTCCTTCAGCAGACCATGGCTAATGTAAGAGGACCATGCGAGTTCTTCACGTGTCTGCTTTTAAAGGAATTACTTAATGTTAATTAACGTGAAGTGGCTTGGTCGAGAAGATCCAATTACAATGTTATAACATTTGCTTGGCTTAATTTCTTTATTTTCTTGTTTTTAACAGGGAGGCTGGGCTCTCCTGCAGAATTGCCACCTCGGCCTGGACTTCATGGACGAACTGATGGACATGGTCACAGAGTCAGACACGTTGCACGAGTCCTTCCGCCTGTGGATGACCACTGAGGTCCACAGGCAATTCCCCATTACCCTGCTGCAGATGTCCATCAAGTTCACCAACGAGCCGCCCCAGGGCCTCAAGGCAGGACTGCGAAGAACCTACGGAGGTCTGTCTGCCGTGTTGGTCAGAGCAGACCCTCGGCACAAGACTTTTACTTTGGGTTTTCATAATGATATTAAATGATACATAGTGCAAAAGCGATCATTCTGAATATTTTCACTTAGATGTGACCTTTAACCTCTTCTTAATCAGGTATCAGTCAAGATCTCCTAGACGTCAGCAACATGGCCCAGTGGAGATCCATGCTCTACGCAGTGGCCTTCCTGCACTCGACCGTCCAGGAGAGGCGGAAGTATGGACCGCTGGGCTGGAACATTCCTTACGAGTTCAACCAGGCGGACTTCAATGCCACAGTGCAGTTTGTGCAGACCCACCTGGATGACATGGATATAAAAAAAGTGTGTATTCGCTTCACACTGAGATGTAGATCCCTGTCTTTTCTCAGAAGGCAAAAATAACAGTGTAGTTTTACAAGCTTGAGCTGGTTGATGATCTGCGATGGTCTTCTCAGGGGGTCTCCTGGAACACGGTGCGATACATGATTGGTGAGATCCAGTATGGAGGGAGGGTGACTGATGACTATGACAAGCGTCTGCTCAGTACCTTTGCCAAAGTCTGGTTCAGTGAGAGCATGTTTGGAGCTGACTTCGCTTTCTACAAGCAATACGGCGTACCCAAGTGCACCAGTGTGGACCAGTATCTCCAGCATATCCAGGTCAGGCGTCCCACCGAGATCCGTGCTGATTGAAGGACTTTCCGTTCAGCTTTGGCAAGCCAAGGTTTATCGTGATTGTTGTCTTTCGAAAATGCAGTCATCTGTGCTAACTGTGCGAATAAACACAATCCCTTGGTGAGCCAAGAAAACGGGCTGCATCCGTAAGGCTGTTTTCTTGCTTTTCCTGGCTGTGTAGATTTTCATGGGTCCGATGTACAGTACCGTGCAAAAGTCTTGGGCAGTCCCAGAAAATGGTCAATGTCATTTATCTGGCCCATATATTATTGTATATTTGCTCAGAAAAAAAAAAAAAAGAAAAAGCAATTTAACACTACAATATAGACAAATAAACCATACAGAAAGAAATAAAAATAATGTCTTCAGTTCTACAAACAGAATTTTGTTATCTATTATCTGAAACGTACATAGTTGGATGGCTTGATGGTTAGAGAGCTCGAACAACATAACTTGGTTTCTCAGACCTCTCCTTGAGGTCACCCCAGCCATTCTGTGTGTTTTTTTAATTAATAATTTTCACTATCAGCTCCCTTGAGACCTTAAGTAGTTAATTAACTATATGAGGCACTGATTAGCCAAACAAGGTGTACTTCTAGTTAAGCTCCACAAGAACATGACTGCGTTGGATGGTGACTGGGGTGAAACGAGGAGACGTTCTGAGATGTCAGCTGACACGCTTTGACCAAAATGGAGTCATACTTTCACCCCAATGGGATCGCGGCTGGAGCAAGATCTCCGTCGTCTGCCTAAGACTTTCGTGCAGTCCTACACCTCATCTTCCAGCGACGCTACCTGCTCCCCACCACAATCCCAATATTCACCAAGGTCAAAGAATGCAGCTAATTTTAATAATTGCAAGTCTTACATGCTCTGTCCATCAGAGGTTAGTTCCAGTTGCTAGGGATAACCTAAATACATAATGTAAAAAATGTACAAAATATTTCTAGCTTTTACATATGCATGTCCTTTTCAAGTGACTTTCATTATTCGTATGTACTCATCTTTATGGGGCTGGCTTGAATATTTTTATGTAAATCAAAAACAATCAAGGGTCTTACGTTTGTGCTGTTTTTCCATACGATTTTGTCATCCGTGTTTTGTGCTTGTTAATAGTAATATATCCATTTCTCGCTGGAGAGAAGCTTTACATTTATATCCCGAAACAGACACACAAGATATTTCTCTAAATAACTGCATTCAGTCCATTGAACAACAGCCAGCAAGAGTGCTGCTCACAAATGGATGAAAACCAGAATCTCTCTTTTGTGGGTCTATATAATCAGAGACAAATCTGAATGACCTCCTTCTAACCATAGGCTTGATGCTGTGTTTTACATCCAAAGACAAGGTAGTGTCTCTGCAAGATAACAATGACCTGTTTCACTGGTTGCAGTACCGCTGAGGTATTCTCTGAACATTTAAACGTGACGTTACAGAGCCTGCCTGCTTACGACACACCGGAGGTCTTCGGTCTGCATCCCAACGCTGACATCACTTACCAGAGCCATCTAGCCAAAGCCGTGCTGGACACCATTCTCAGCATCCACCCTAAAGACAGCTCCAGTGGGGGTGGAGAAAGCAGAGAAGCCGTGGTGGCACAGCTGGGAGACGACATGCTTGAGAAACTTCCACCAGACTATCTTCCGTTTGAGGTGAGCTCCCACACCTGTGAGAAATTGTTATTCACAGTCTACAGTCTAAAAACCTGCTCTACTCCTTAGAGGTAAACTGAATTTTGAAGAATTAAATTAAAATGTTACTCTGGGAGCAAACCATAGTAGACGGACTGAGATGGAGTACTGCCTATTATTTCCAGGTGAAGGAAAGGTTGGAGAAGATGGGGCCCTTTCAGCCCATGAACATCTTCTTGAGGCAGGAGATAGACTGCATGCAGAGGGTCATTGAGCTGGTCAGGAGCACCCTGACGGACTTGAAGCTGGCCATCGATGGGACCATCATCATGAGCGAGAGCCTCCGGGACGCTCTGGACTGCATGTACGACGGCCGCGTTCCGGCCCGCTGGAAAAAGGCACGCTCTACATTCCGATTCATTTAGCCTGACGTTCCATGGCTTTTTAAAGTGCTACGTTAATGGCGGTTATTTTTATACACAATTAAAAATTTTACTTTTAAAAAGAAGCATAATTTAAACGTTTTGTAGCTCCACTGGTGCTTTATTGAAGCCTGTCTTGAAAATGCAAATTCATATGCAGATGTAATTAGCTCATAATGATATTTCGATGCAGAGGGCAGAAGGTCTCTGAGCAGAAGCTATTTAAAGTGACACTGAATGATTTGATTTGCATGCATCCATTTCTGAGCACCTGTGACAACGTTTCTGTGGGCCGATTTTTCCCTCGAGGTTCACGCTATAATGCAGAAACACGAGTTAGGAGTACCTGTGCCCACCTGGTCGACGTAACCGGCTCCATCTGGTGTCTGATTTCCTCTCAGGCATCCTGGGCTTCCAGCACCCTGGGGTTCTGGTTTAGTGAGCTCCTGGAGCGAAACCGTCAGTTCCAGGCCTGGATTTTTGAGGGAAGACCAAACTGTTTCTGGATGACGGGTTTCTTTAACCCGCAGGGATTCCTGACAGCCATGAGACAGGTGTGACGACCGGACGACGAACTCGCATCCTTTGTTCCTGTCATTTTTTTCCTTGTCACTGCAACGTGCCGTAGTGAATTGACATTCAAGTTTGGTCTGCCGTTGTAATTAAACGGACTTATGAGAGCGCACAAAGGCTTATTGAAGCTCAACAATGAAGTCTGATTCTAAACGTGGTCAGCGGGGGACTAAAAGAATCGAGTCCCGTGGAAGCTGACCTAGACAAGTACGAGTAAAAACTCAGAAACTGCCAAACACCCTTTCTGAAAAGAGTCAGCACAGCATCACGATGAACGGAGATCATTCGTGTTTGTGTATCAAAGCTGAAATCGGTGCTTCTTGCCGGTCCTGTGTACTCTACACAGGAAATTACCCGGGCGAACAAAGGCTGGGCGTTGGATTGCATGGTGCTCTGCACAGAGGTCACGAAGTGGATGAAGGATGACATCAGCCAGCCCCCCACTGAGGGGGTCTACGTGTACGGGCTGCAGCTTGAGGGAGCCGGGTGGGACCGGAGAAACGGCAGACTGGTCGAATCCAAGCCCAAAGTGCTGTTCGAGATGATGCCCGTCATCAGGATGTACGCGGAGAATAACGGTGCGTTCCGAGGCCTTCTTTGCGCTCCATATTCACGCTCCACGTTGTCACACATCGAACGACCCAAACGGAAATAGCTAGTACTTCCCTCACACCCACGGCGGTATTAATGATGATCGCTTAATGGATACCGTCTTCCGAAAAAAAAAAACTGTTGATATTGCCTCGTGTCCTCAATTTTTTTTCCATTCCCAAGTTACAGTCACAGAAAAACTCAATATGACTGACTAATTGCAGGGTTTTACAGAGAACACATTCTGTAACCAGTCTGGAGTAAATAATTACCATTGCCAGACTCGGAAGTGGACCGAACGGCAAAACTTTGCTCTGGTATTAAGCTGTCCCTATAAAAAAAGCCTAAAAATATATATTTTTATGTATTTCTGACTATAATATTTTCTTCCGTTGATGGATGAGCAGGTGTGAGAGACGTCCGTTGGTACTCTTGTCCGATCTACAAGAAGCCCGTAAGGACTGACGTGAACTACATCGCTGCTGTTGACCTGCGGACCACGCTGTCGCCGGACCACTGGGTACTCCGTGGGGTGGCCCTGCTGTGTGATGTCAGATAGGCAGCCCGCAGGACCTCAGTCCGTGTCGTGGCACCACCTCAGTTTCGTTCAGCTGGAATGACCCATCAACTAAAGCGGCCTGGCAGTCTGGGAAATGGTTATTACCTTTGATGTGCACCGTTGTCATAGTTACTTGTGAAATTTAATTCATTAAAAGTGTGCCGTCTTTATTTTTGTACTGAGTTCTACAATGAGTAAGATTTTAGAAAGTAAACGTATTTAGAAGCAAATCGTTGTGACGTGTTTTAATTGAATTTTTCCCTCTGGATACCATGAGGAATTTGAGGGAAAGTTACGTGTTCGAGCCTTTCACGCCAAATGTTGGGAAACTGCAGTAAAATGATCATTTAGAAAATGGACCACTAGTGGGTCTCGTTCGCAATTCAAATCCCTTGCTGCTTTGCGGTGTTTTCACTAATTGATTGTTTGTCTTCCGTCTTTTCCTTGTGTTTGTGTGGTTATCTTTTTCTCCAACCAACACAGTGCACTGGGAACAAACCTGGCACTGGCAAAGCAGACAAATCATTTCATGTGCTGCCAGTATTCATCCGGGAAGAAAAACGGACTCTTCTTTCAAGACTCATTTAGACAGAGCAGCCTTCTCCGCCCGAGTCCTACTGAATGTCTGTCCGCGGCACCGCCTTGATTAGCAGGAAGCACGGGGCAGCCCGTGTGCTCCAAGCTAATCCTCTTTCTTTTTCATGCGGCGAGTCACGTGATATACTGTGCAGGAACGATACGTGCCAGGTAGAGGAGTGACCCAGCCCCCGCTCCGTGTTCCTGCTTCTATGACACCCCCCCCAATTCTCCAGGACTTACTAAACAGGACTTCCTTACTAAAAATATGCAGTCAAACACGTTTGCTTGGCCAAGACATCTCTGGCTGCAAATTAATTAACAAATTTAGCATCGGTCTGAAAACTGGCAAACTGGTTTTCTGACAGTCGTACCTTCCGGTGGCACGTAGGTATTTTTACACGTTTATTTTCTTGACGACTAGAGCTCAAATTAGACCTAAGCACAGAGGTGACAAGGCGAGTTGCATACAAACCTTTAATGAATATATTATACAAAACATGGACATTAAAACATCGAAACACTTTGTTTTTTTTCCTTCATATCTTTTCTTACAAAACGTCAGTGGCCTCTACACACGCAGTACTCCCCGATGACCTGTTATAGAACTGGTACTGAATGTATAGTAAATACCCAAGGTTTCGTGCATCTATGGACCAGGTGGAGATATTTACAGGTGTCTGTGTTTCTGCATACTCCCTGTCTCCATCCCACACCTACGGCATCACGTTCCCCTGTGAGAGGGACCTCGTCATCTCCGTATGGACAAAGAAGGTCTTCAGCTCTCCTTTCCCCTTCACGTTGATAATCCCCCGGCATGAGCACATGTATCCAAGGGTCAGCAGGACTCGACTCGTCTCCTCAGTGACCTTCAGACAGTGAGGAGACGTACGGAAGCGGTTACTGCCTCTCCGTGTCCCTGGCATTTCTGCTCTGCATCTCTTACCAAAGCAGGCTATCCTCTCGCCTCGGGATTCGGCGAAGCCACTACAGTCGGACAGACGCCTGTCAGCAAGGCCACCGAAAGTAACGGGTCACGTCACAATAGCGACTCAGAAATGTGAGCTACCGTCGCACTGCCTGGGCTTCATTATCCAACATAAAGAAAGATCGGCCTATAAAATATGCAAAACTTTTCAGATGCCTAGAATAACAAGACACTATTACGCATGACGCCCAAAGCAAAGATGTATGAAATTAAAATGAAGGAAACAGATGGCAGTCCACTCCCCAACTCCACTACGAGCGTGAAAACAACTTGCCTGTATCTTGCCGAGCACACCGGTGCTGTCCATACGGCTGGCCACGTTCACCGTGTTTCCCCAGATGTCGTACTGTGGTTTCTGTGCCCCGATGACCCCAGCAATCACCGGTCCATGATTGATGCCTGGTAGGAGACACGGCACAGCTTGCCACTGGGTTCTTCAGCATGAGACTGAAGTCACCGCGGTGGCACGGAGGTTAAGGACTTGAGCCACGGACCCAACCGCCACTGATTTAACGGTTATATTAACCCACGGCTACGGATGGGATCCCCTGACTCTGTGAACAGCGGCACAGATCCCTAACCGACCTCTCTCTCACTCCCTGTGAAGCATCTACCTCAGTGTTCCCATGTTTTCCAACACGTGACGGAAGCTTTATCGCGTGAAAACTTAAAACGGGATCAGCATTGTCTCTCAGGCCCGAGCGTGCGTTTCGTACGGCAATAGCTAGAGGCGATTGAGTAACACTGGAGAGCATTATCGCGGCCACGTTAAGAGAACATATGGAGAAGTAGAAAGGCTTGTGAGTCAATATAATCGTGCACGTATTTAACCCTAACCCTGCCATGTAGTATCATTGGCTCTCCGTATCTGGAGGTTCCTTAAATTCCATAATTCGAACAAAACGGGGGGGGTGTGATGTGCACTCACCAACCCGAAGCCGAAAATCGTTGAAGGAGTGCTTGTTGATGACGTCGAGCTTGCCCATCAGAGCAAAGGCGAACTCCACCATGGTCCCAATATGCATGTACTGTCTGTCGTGTTCCTGAGGACGGAGAAGGGCGACTCGCTTCAGTGTCAGCTCGTAAATTAGCATCCTCGTTTATTTTGTGTGTATGGATCATATACACTGATATGTGTCTTTGCATATGCACGTCCACTTTTTTGTCCCACCCAGGGTGTACCCCAGCCTTGTGCCCGGTGATGGACGGGCACCGCACCCAGGGGGAGCCCCAGCCGTGTGCCCAACGCTGCCTGAGATAGGCTCCAGCCCCCCGCGACCGTCACCGGGCTGGATGGCGGGATACATATAGTGTATTGAAATGATACACTATGTAGCATTTATTAAAAACTGCACAAAGCATGGCATCACCAATTCATTTCATGCTCACTTTCAATAAGCTTTAAATCAAAGGAACACTTTGAATAGCCTTTTGTTAAAAAACAGGAAGTCTGGAAACCGGCAGCAGCAGAGCTTTGCATTGTAGACATTGTAACAGTACCTCCTGAGGACTCTGTTATTAATAAGCCTTCAAATTATGGAAACATAATGCATCCCTTCTGAATAAACCCATTAAACACTATCGATGTCAATAGCATTACTATGTTTCCATTTTAAGCTCACAGAAAATAAATATTCAGCTTTCACATAATCACTGCTAACCCAGTCTGCGAGCCGTTTGGTAAATCTTAATCTTTAGTCAAGTTCCTTTCTAATCAGCGCCTTGGGTATCATACCATCTTCGCAAAAAATGAGAAAAATATTCATAAAAAAATATGTAGTACATCTATGCATGCACAAACACGCTAAACACGTTACTTTAAGTCAAGGAGGTAGAAAAGGGATTGCAGAAATGTTTTTAAACGCTAACAAATTTTCTTAATCCCCTTCTGTAGGCTACTCAAATATGAGGGTATTTCTTTCTGAACAGCACCTTCAAAAAACTATTAATTAATTTCTTCAGATTAATCGGTGTTCATTTTGTTCAATCCTTCTTTTTTTATTATTTTTAGAACTCCAGTCAAATTCTGCGTGCTGTTTTCATGTGTGTTTTACCCTACCTCAGACATATTGCCCATTTGTGTTTTGAACAAACAGGAAGATCAAAGCATGTTCTGTTTCCCTGAAATCTCCTGAAAAACCCAGTCCTTTATCGATTTGGTTGTATTTGTTTAATTTCACAGTGGGTCAATATGTGCTATTTTAATCATTTATCCTTGAGTCCATTTTTGCATTTAAGACCAGCTCCTTTCCATTGTAAAGAAGCACTTTAAAGTATTTTTAACTTCTTTTTTTGATTTGAAACAAATGGTCACACCACAGGGGAACCCTCAAGTCTTTTCTTCCTCCCTGGATCCAGGGTGGTGTAACACACTGAATTGTGCTCATTGCAGAGCAAGACAATAGGTATTCATTCTAACAAGCTGCAATATTGAATAGATAGATTTAAAAAGCATATAAATAATTTTGTCGACTGGATCGGCTCCAGGGCCAGCTGTGACCCAGCATAGGATAAGATCAAGTAGATGGATGGATAACAAATTCAACCAGCCTATATCATTTTTAACCACGAGTGAGCTAAACAGGATGGTATTCTGGGTGTTGTGCTTACGTTCTATTAAGGACAGGAGTCTGTATCTTTTAAACTTGTGGACCTGAAAACATTTGCAGCCACAGTGCAGCAACTCAGACCTTCCACCTGCTCACTAGACACTCTTTCCATCAGCTGCTTTAATAATTTTTAACTGCACTGTTATGGATGTTTTACAGAAAATTATTTATTTACATCAATCTGGTATTTTTCCCAAAGTCATTGAAAATGAAAATTGTAAGGCCACTCCTTAACAAAAGCTACCTAGGTCCTGTAATTCTAAACAATTATCAGTCCATGTTGAGTCTTCCTCTTATAGTGAAAACAATAGAAAATTAGAGTCAACCTAACTCTTTGAATACCAATGACATTCTTGACCACTTTCAGTAGGGTTTGTCATCTCATAACAGCACTGAGATAGCTCGTTTGAAAGTGCGAATTGACATTTGTCTATGCGCTGATGTCGGAAAAACATCTGTTTTGGTGTTACTTGACCTAAGTGCAGCTTCTGACAGACTGCAAAATTGGGCTGGAATAGGTGACACAGTTCTTAGCTGGCTTATATCATACTTAAATGATAAAGATTAATTTGTTCCCATCAGCAATTATGAATTTGATGGGGTTACTATATCATGTGGAGTTCCTCAAGGTTCAGTTCTTGGTCCTCATCTATTCAATCTTATTATGTTCCCTCTTGGTCATATTATGGAGATAAATAATTTAATCTACCAGAGTAATGCTGAAGACACTGATATACATAGCTCTCTCATCTAACAATTTTAGTCCAATTGACTCACGGTCAACGTTTAGACCAAATTAATAAATAAATGTCCTGCCTGGTGCTGGCCTGAGGAGGATGGGCTTCCCCTTTGAGTCTGGCTCCTCCCAAGGTTTCTTCCTCTTGAGGGAGTTTTT
>JAACJT020000110.1:4124995-4142423 GCA_009936485.2 Gymnarchus niloticus | reverse complement strand
TGTAAAGCGCTTTGTGACCGCGCTCCGTGTTAAAAGCGCTATATAAATAAAATTGAATTGAATTGAATTGAATGATTACCTACTGGCTAAAACTCAGGAAAGGCTGTAGAAGATGCAACTGAATTTTCACTTAGCGTAGCATGCAAAACATACTGTGAGATCTACCACCACTTCAAGATCAGTTAAAAACTCTAAACTGACACTGTTTTATTGCAAAGCAATGGTATTTCTAAATATAAAAAAACGTGAGAATGCTTCATAACTGTCCCTCTGGCAGCTGGCATTGTTCCTTTCGATAATATAGTTTTATCATGGCCATTTTGTCAGACATCATGTTTCTTAAATTAAATAACGGTAATCCTCAATCCTGACCAGAATGGTTAGAAGATGGACAGGTAGATGGATAATAAATAATTATATTCCTTAATTATTAAAATGGATACAAGTAATGCTCAAAAAAAAGAGAAAATTAACCACTTCCTTGCCATCTGAATGAAAAATGCCCACACCATAATTGGTATTTACTGAAAACCTTTGATGATTTTCCAGTCATGATCTGAACGACCCAAATTACTCACCTCCAGACAACAGGGTGAAGTTATTAGGGAGATTTGGGTTAAGCAGTACCATTAAAGATTGCGTATCATATTCTTCAGGGTGGATAGTAAAAACTCAAAAGAATACATTTTTTGCTCAGGGAATAAAATATTATAGAGAATGAACAGGTAAAAGGGTCAAGTCTAATCTGCATAATGCAGCATATTAAAAGCGTTCTTTCCTTATAATGGCTAGCATAACTTCATTCTTACCTTTCAACACACTTGGGAAAAATCGAATTATGCTGAAGCAAAGCTCTGCACCATGGTGTTTAAAACGAAGAGGATTATACACAGTGTTCCACACAACAGAGGTGTTTACTAGTGTTGGGTTCCAGTCTACCTAGTTTGAATAGAGGTCCAGTCCAAGTCCTTAAGTATTTGAGTCCGAGTCGAGTTGCACTCAAGACTGAGTCCGTGTCCAGTCCAGTCGAGACCATAAAGTGAATCGATATTTTAAAGCAGATGTCTTGTAAAACAAACAATACAGAAAAGACAGTGTGAAAAATAAGAGGGTCTTGACAGTTACAAATAAATCAATTTCATGGTCTGCCAGCAAATTTGCCATTTAAAATGACATCCATACAATACCACATACTTCACATCATGTACATGTGCAGTTTAATAAAAGGATAAAAAATGAATCTGGAGAGCTAGCTACTGTAAATTATCTGGTTTATGGGAATGAAGCCTGTAAATAACGTTCCTCTCTCAGCTCCTTACGATGGACAGCCTTTAGATGTTTCAGCATTGGCTACGTGGTTTCATTATATGCCAGGGATTTGCTGCGAATGGTACATTTCACTTTGTTTTCCTGCTATTCTAATGAAAACTAACGTCATATGTGTCTTTTCACACAACAGCCGAATCGGACCTGACTTTCTGTTCTCAGGAGATTGGTGTGCTGGGGGGGAGGGGTTGGGGTAGGACAGACACACTTGATCCAGATCAATTTACTGCATGGAATCAACTCCAAGGCTTCCAGTCCCGGGAATCGAGGAAGCGATTCTGTTTGGGATCAACGTTTCTTTCAGTGTTGGGCCATGCGGTTACAGGGTAAGAGTGAGCCAATTACAAACGATATCACTAGCGATGCTGTACAATTTCATTAAGTTTGAAATCATAATGAAAAAAACGGAGTGTTTAATTTATCACTTTTGAAATTTTAAGATTAAACATCTAATTAGGAGACCATGACTATTTTAAGGCAAGCAGCTTGGCTGGGAATGGAGCCCACGTAAATTTGAAAGCATCACTTGTGATGTCTTTTGTAACCGAATACACGACATCTTATTGGTTGGGATGGTGATGTAGCTCTGTGGGTTAGAGGTCTGTTCCTGAGACTGAAAGGTCACAGGTTCAAGTCCTTCAGTCAGCAAGTGTTCATATCATGGTTGGGCCCTTGATCAAGGCCCTTAACCTGAATTGCTCCAGGGGTGCCAGACACTGGCTGCCTGTGTACTGACCCTTAGTTCTCAATTTGAAGAGCAAGATGGGAAAGCACAAAAAGAATTTTCCTCTGGGGATTTATAAAGTACTGATTGTGATTGTCTACTGCCCCATAAATGTGGTTAGCACTCAACAGCATAAACTATTGATTATGTTTCACGAGAAAGAAATAACGTCGAGGTCATTTGTGGAGCGTGGATTTGGCAGGCGTGCATCGGGGGGACAAAATGACACGTGCGAGCAGGACCGTCTTTGTTTATTTCTGGGGTGCTCACATGACCACGTGATGTCTGCAGCTGCGTGCAGACAAGACGTTTTGCTCTCATTTCTACGTTTTGGATATGTGCCATGGACTCGGCTGGTCTCGGGAAAATTCCCGAGTCCCAAAATTTCGAGTCCTAGTGCTAATCCATGCGAGTCTGTGACAAGTGCAAGACCACTCCTAGATGTACTCGAGTCTGGATTCGACTATCCCATCTCTAGTATTTACCTGCACGCCAACACGACCAACAACCTTTTGACTGTACAGCACGGCCCCTCACACACATAATCATGGTAACATTAACATCATCGGATACACGGCACGACACTTACACGGTACATGACAAAACAAGACATCGTGGTACATGCTATATGTGACACATATTCATCATTATTTACACGCTATTTACGCTTTGTTCACATTTGGCAGTGTGTCAGGGCATGCCGCGGCTCTCTAGTCACCCGCCACAACACAGTCACAGTTTCAAAACTCTAAAACTGACAAAACATAATAGCTAACACATGAAATTAGTAAAAAAAAAAATTCACACTTCACCCAGATATCGAAAAGTTAAAATAGCTTAATATCCCAAAAAATAACACTGGCTAACCCCAGAAAACCTATCAGAAAATACCTGCATTAGTTTTAACTTGTTTAGTTATAACACATACAGTCACCTACGAAATTGATGTCTCTGTTTCACAATTAACAAGTGAAAAATATGAATGTCTGCCAAAAAATTAACCCTTCCATCTCCAACCAAAAAGGAAGTCTGTTTCTGTTCGATGTATGATTATGTATCCAGATTAAAAACGTATGTACTACCTGCTACTTTTGTATACATCGCGGCTGTGTACGGGTCGGCACTGCACTGCCGTCGTGTGTACCCCTGTCTTGTCTTGCACTGTTTGCATGTTTACACGTGTACTTTATGTTGTTATGTGTAGTCTTTTGCAGTGCTCTGTGTAGCACTGCGGTCCTGGAGGAACGTTGTCTCGTTTCACTATGTACTGTACAAACTGTATGTGGTTGAAATGACAATAAAGAGCTACTTGACTTGATGTATATATCTGTATGTTTGTATATGTATGTATAAATGCATATCTGAGAACGTTACTCACCAGGAGGTGACCCATGAAGCAGATCAGCAAGATCAGAGATAACAGAAAGAACGCTGTTCCAAAGGAAACACCCAAGGCCGCAGTCCTGCACGACATGAGAACACAACGTCCGCTGATTTCATACGGCGAGGAACGTGCGACGGTTTACGCACGGCACGTGGCGTACGGCTGACGACTGCAAATGCGTGGTGCCGCCCAAATTTTAAACGACACCGCCATCGTAATTTAGCGCAAAGACAACAAAACACCGTTAAATGGATTTTAACAAAGGGTTATGCTTCAGCAAGCTACGTTACTAACCATTGAAGGGCAGAAACATGTTAAATAGTGAAATTTAATACACCCATCTATCTATTTTCTAAACTGCTAATCGGCAATTCGTAGATGAAAAATCGACTGTGGGAGGAGACCCGTGCAGAGCCAGAACAAATGCACTCCGTACACACACAGCTGTAGGTGGGATTTGAAGCTTCAGCCTAGAGGCGTAAGGCAACTGTGCTACCCACTGGGAAAGGTAATCGGTCTTTAGAACCATACTAATAATAACAGGTATTTCATATATTTTTATACACGCTTTCCTGTCTGATCCTATAAAGAAGCAGGATTAGCCTTTAAAAGAGAGATGGACGGATGGATGCATGCATGCACGATGAATAGATTTCGGAATGTTTTCTGGTGGTGAGCATGTCATTAGCTCGAAGGAAACTTACTTTGGCAACACTAGAATCTGTACTATGAAGATGCAGAAAAAAATGAAACAAGCACAAGCTACATAGTACTTGAAAGCCGGCAAGGTCGTCGCTCGGTACTGTGGGAGAAAAATGACACGGATCAACGCATAGGCCGTGACATAGGTAGCTTTCAACCATGGTTCTTTACATATAAAGACCTCACTTTAAATAGCAAACAGGAATGCAAACTGGTTTTAGCATACGAAAAGTCGTTAAATGCAAAATCATTGTGCTTATTTTCTGAATGAATTCCGTCCTTCCTGCTCACTGTCACACCCCACTCCAGAGGGCTAACACCTGCAGACTAGACATCAGTTCGCTGCGAGGTGTTGAGTTTCCTATCACACTGCGCATTCTGTCTTGAGCTTCCTTACCTGTGTATGATACCTGCGAGGTCTCTTGTTGTTCCGATTTCTGCCTGTCGTTTCTGGATTTGTCTGCGTTACTGATCACCTGTCTGGTTCTTGACTCTTGGCTTGGATCCTCATCTAGGGTTCGGATGTCCCCTTGTTTTTGGCAAGTTATTCCTGGCTTTCCTGGTATTAGCCCTGCCTGGCTACGACTTACGATTCATATCAGGTTTCCACACTTAGATCCCCTCTGTGCAGTCATTACACTCACCTCCTTCTCCAGTGTGTTATTGTGGAAAAACAGGGACACCCTCTGAATATCTTCAGATTTTAACCACTGTCTGAAAGAAAAAAAACAAAAATTTAACATGAAATTAAGTGATTGTGAAAATAACGGGTAATGGTACATTGAGCACACTCAATGCATCTGAGTCTGATGTTAGATAAATATTTTTACAAAACCAAAACATTTATTTTCAGTGCAGTAGTTTGGAGCAAACAATACGTGTGAAATACTTTTGGGAATTAATGCCATCGATGGTTCGAATCATCCTCTCGTTCAGCTCCTCCTCAAATCTCTTCTTCTGGGATTTAGTTCTATGAACAATGGGGGAGGTGGGGGGAGGTTAAAGAAAGAGCCATTTAACATAATATTGATGAGGCCGGAATGTTTTTGAGAAGAAATTACCAATCAAACCAACAGATATTTTTTTTCATATCAGCACAGATGGGAAGTTGGTGGGTATTAACACCATTTAACCCAGTCCACTGTCTAATGAGGGGAATACAACCCAAGAACATCTGCCATTTGACAGGGAGAATGAGGCATGAATTCATGATGTCACGCTCGACAGACCCTGTCTCTAACTGACCCTTCCCATTCCTCATTTGTCCCGTGTACCAAAGCCGCATAAAATTCGAGGTTGATGCTGGATTCATTTGACTATTGACTAAGGATCCATAATTCAAAGCAGTTGTTTTTTCCTCGTGTACACAGCCTAAATGCATCATTTGGATACAGAAAGTGTCTTTACATTTCCTGCTGTTGCTGCTGTATGCAAACAAATTTCTTCTAATCTTTTAACATGAAAAGGCTAGAAGTACGACATACCTTTCTGAACGCCTCTGAAAATGATATTGTCCCACTGGCACATCCTGAAATTAGATGCACATGTTAAGAGACATAACATGCATACAGAAATGTCCATCCTCCAACCGCTTATCCAGGACTGGAATATTTCCCATAATGCACTGGGAAAAAAAAAAAAACCTTGAACGGGATGGCAGTCCATTGTAGGGCACGCACACAACGAGTGATTTACATGTCTTTGGTTTGTGTGAGGAAGCAGGAATACCTGACGGAGATGCACACAACAGGGGGAGAACATGCAAACTCCACACACACAGAGCGTGAAGGAATTCCCAGTACTGTTCATTCTTTAGCCTTTTGACATTTTCAGGCTGCACGAAGGTGGCATGACTGCCAGCCTACGAGGATGGCTGGTGTGTAGCACTGCACACGCCGTAGGGGCAGTCTCCAGCCTCAGCCCGAACGAGGAAGACACGCACCGCCGTGTTTATCTTGCCATTCTCATTGGTCACGCTGTCCCGATGGTGGAGGTTGGCGAATGGCTTGGCGGCGCCCCAGGATTCCAGGTAGCGGGTCATCCTGACGGACGCCCTCATCTTGGCTCCGTCCAGCGTGTGTCGGGGTCGGTGGTAAAGCTGTGGGCTCCGCCTCTCCACCTGTCCGTCACGAGAGCATACAGAGGTGTGAATGTGCCTTTGTTCGATTTCCCTCCAAAAGAATGGACACACACTCACATTCATATAAAACAACATACACATGTATAAAGTATACCTAAATATGTATGTACAGACTAGCAATTGACCAGACATTCAGGGTTTTAATTTTGTTTTTTGCAGGAAGAATATAGCAGGCGATTCTCTGTTTTGAACCATCTCGACCACTCATTTAGGCCTAGCTGACCTTCATCATTTAAGACGTCATGTGATTATAAAGCCTTTGCTTTTCAGTGTTTGGGCTGAGGAAGCAGAAGTGCTTCTGCGATGGACTTGTGAGGTGAAAGCGTGTTGATTACGTCATTCAGTGCTTCTGCCTTCACCTTGTCTGCGATCGGCTTGAAAATCATCCCTTACCTTTGGGTTTATAACAAGGTAGGTTGTGACATTGTGCTCCTTCAGGTAGGGGTCTCGCTCCTGTCCGTCGCCATCCTCCACTTTGTACGCCCCCTTCAGATGCTCGAGCGTGACCGACGTAATGTGGACACGTCTGCAAGTCATAGTACAGAGTCATCGAAACGTTCGGTCCAGCTTCTACAAACACCACGTCATACTGAACTCCAGGATTGATCTGGTGCTCACCCAGGTACGCCACCGGCCTCCATGTGGTTGGCTAATGTCACGTCATGTGACCAAACATCATATTGCCACTTCTGGAGACCAATGACGCCACATAAGACATTTCCAGAGTGCACGCCGACCCTCATATTAATGTCCACTCCAGTGGCATCTCTCACCTTCCTATGATGAACGAAAACAAATTGTGCACGTCATTACAGCCTTCCGTCAAGGTAGCCAATGATGCCAAATCCGGCATTCAAAACAGGTGCCCGAAAGGCTTCTGAGAGCATGGATTAGATTCACTGGAGACTCTTAGGGATGGAGGAGCCTCCACTCACTTAATGGCTTCGCACATGTCCAGACCCATCTTCACACAGTTCTTGGCGTGGTTGGGTAGCGACTCCGGTAACCCTGACACGCAGTAATAACAGTCCCCAAGAATTTTGATCCTCATACATTCATTCTCCTGAAAAGCAGATGACTATGGGTCACGTCAAGTGTACATGCCCTGCTCAAAGGGTACAGCAGTCACGCCATAGATCTGTAGCGTAAGAGGACACACGTATGCTCACACATGACCATTTAAGTTCACCACGACGAACAATTGTCCTGTATTTCAAATTTTATTTCATTGTCTATCTTTCTGACATACGAGAATTTTATTGATTCATTGACATATTTGCAATGGATAAGCATGCCATATTTAAATATTCCCTAAATTGAAATTTAGTGAAGTCATCTTGGTAATTGCTGACATAATGACAAAATAAGAGGCGATCAATAATCCCGTGTAATAAATCCCAAGCTGGGTCTCCAATGCTGCCCTGGCTGCTCGACCGCACTGGGATGCCCGGCGCAGCCTGTGAGCCGCCTACCTTGGCGATCTGATCAAATTTGCCAAAGAGTTCGTTCAGCATGTGCACCAGCTCTCCTGGTGAGCAGTCACTGGCCAGACGAGTAAATCCAACGATGTCCGCGTACAGGATGCTGCCAAGAAAACGACACGATGCTGCAGTGAAGCAAGCTGAGCAAACAGCAGCCATAATTCAAACATGGAACGTTCTAGAATAAATCTGCATGCCGATTCTCATTAATGACGCTGCCTTTCATCACGCATTAAACGTGAAACTCCCGCTTTCTCGTCCTGTTAGTGAAATATCCAAGGGTTAGGGTTACCTGACATTGGTGTGGCGTTGAACGTAAAGGTTGTGAAAGTTGTTGGTGTTTTCCATCTGGCCCAAGTTAGGACCTTGGAGCCTCTGAATGATTTCGGCCTTCATCACCTGCGCAATGTGCTCTGGAAGTAAGGACAGCAAAAGCCGCTCCTGCGGAAAAGACAGCTATGAGGAATTATGCTGAACATCAAAATGGGACAAAGTAAAAGACTTAGAAAGACTGCACTCTCCAATAAGACAAGGAGTGTAAGACGATCTGTAAGACGGGTTTGCAATCTGCTCCCGAAACAGACGCTGTGCACATTTTGGCAAGACATTAAAGGAATGTGGAAAGGGTACTTTATTGGTCTCTGGAGGCAAATTAGTTTGTTACACAGCTCAGAATCACAGGCAGAGCTATTTCTAGAAAAGGGGGGGGGGGATTTTTTAAAATATGAAGGTACAGTAGAAATAAATTGATAAAATATACCAAAATGTGCGAACAAATGCGTAAACGTGAAAAAGTAGAACTCAGAAGAAGATGCAAATAGTCAAAGTCAAGACTGTAACAATGACTGCCTGTAGATGGACAGTAGCAGTAGGCTGGTAGGACAATGGCATCATTGTAAGGCCTGATGACAGCAGAAATGATGGACCTGCCATAATATTCTCTCGTCTCTTCCACCAAAGCAGCTCCTCTGGTCCAAAAAGATATCAGGAAGTGGATAAGGAGGGTTGATCATGATGACTAAGTGGGGTCAAGGCTGGTCTCCAGCACTCATCCAGCCTTCCTGAGCAGCTTGGTGAGCATTCTCCTCACTAGCACCTCCTCCAGGGTGTCAAGGCTGGTCCGCAGCACTCAGCCAGCCTTCCTGACGAGCTTGTTCCCTCTCCTGGGATCACCTGCCTTCATGCTCCTCCCACTGAACATACAGCCCAGAGAATGACTAATAGAAATCCCATGGCAGCACAAGTAGATACACCAGGAAATACAGTCGACTCTGCCCTTCTGGTGCACAGTGTAGAGTGACCTGGGCTCTATATGGATGATCCCTCCCTGAGTCTGTTGGCAAACAGATCGCAGGTACCTGAAGATCTTTCTCGAGTTGCTCCGCACCATTCTCCTGCTTTTCCTCCGGTAGGCATCCTCAAGCTCCCTGGGTTTCACCTGAACTCCTTTTAATCACCTGCATCAAAGGTCATCCTCTTCTCATTCAGTAGAAACTTCGGGCTGCTGGTGACCCAGGGTTTGTTGTAAGCAAAGCAGTGGACTTTCTTGGTGATCACAGTTCAGTCAACTCAGAAGCTGATGTAGTCTGTGGTACAGTGAGACCAGAACACATCCCAGCTGGTGGATTCAAAGCAGAACTTTAGAGCATCATCAGCCTCAGATGACCGTCTCCTCATTGTCCTGGTGAAGGATTTAGAGGCTTCCACACAGGCAGAAGGTGAACACAGTAATGGAGAGTTCCATTAACACGATAAGCGGTGGCAAGCCGTAGGCATCATGCAGTTTGGCCCAAAGTCATACTGTGTCTGGGAGGGCCGGTAAGAAGCTGGTTGAAAGTGAGAAAAGATTAGGTGATAGATTCATGCTAAACATCAGCGTCTATTTGGAACAGGACCTGTGGGCGGTGAGGCTGAAGTCCAGCAGGGAGAGGAGTACACAAGAGGTACACAGTGTGTCAAAAACAGATACAGTGGAGTAAGGCAGGGGAAGCGATTCTTTTTGATCTCATAAATATACATAGAAATAACACTTAACAAAACTGGTACACTGATGACAGGAGATTATAAGCTAACAACATTGGCTTGGCTTTCAGAGCCTGAAAACTGAGATGCATTTTACTTCTCAGAAACTATAATCTTTGGAAGAAACTCATGATTACTCATTTTCATTTAATAAATTTAGAAATGGTTCAGATAACATTACCCTTGTTTTATCACTTCATTGAATACTATATAAAGCACCCAACCTCGTATCAAAGAATCACAGCAGAACTATTCATGGAACAGTGAGATGGTTAAATTCCAGCTCCCAAGCTGAACTTAAAGAATTTATACCGAGAGTCTGACTACACATGTAAGCACATACACTTACTGTACGCTGAACCAAAAGAGCAGGAGTTGTCTTATTTAAAGAGGCTAAAAATAAAGCTTAATCGCAAGCAGGGACCTGGCCTTTGGTAGCTCATATAGTGGGGGTTAATTCACACGTGGGTTAATTACAATTCCACCAGGGAATTAGGAAATGTTGAAGTCACAAGTCAAGGTACGAGGCACTTAATTATTCCTGCTTAACAAAATGTCACCAATCACTGTATTTAACTGCATGAAGGTTTCCTGGTGAACTTTACAATGGAGATGAATTCATCTATTGCTTGTTAGGCATTGATGTACAGTTTGTTGTAAACTGTCAACTTGTGGAAAAGAAGTTGTAAGTAAATCTAAGCAGTCTTTTGTAGAATAGTTAGATCTTCAGACAAATTCAATAGCAAAACATAAATCACTTAATGGTAATTTTTTTTTTTTTTTTTTCTGTTTTTACGTGTACCTGTGCATCATTTTCAGACGTTTGGACATCTGAACGTGTGTTTGAATGGGGTGATAATGAGGACGACAGAGAATCTTTCAAGACATTGCTGGGCAGCCGGCGATGCTAACGGTACATCACAAACACGTCTGCAGGATGTAAACAATACAAATAAACAAAGACCTCCGAATTCCTTCTGCTCACATTCATTCAGGTCTGAGCTGCCTAGGTGGCGGATGGAGCATGCCACACGGTTCAGCGATATGACTCACATGCCTCGAGAAACCACTCTGGGTCTTTAACTACGGCACTTCACTCACACGAAAGCTGCGTGTGGACAGGGGGAGCTGATCTCTCGAAAGGAGTTTTACATAAACGCACCTGAAGACCCCCACCCGCCGGCATTTCAGGGTTCCAGGACTTTACTCTATACCGTGCCCCCGCTGCCTTGCATTGGAAGGGACATTTCATGCAACAAAAGTAAAAGGCATTTTACAGTATTTTAATACACTGGCAAAGCGATGAGATTGAGAGATGAGGTCATGATGCTGGCATGACTATCGCTGGCCGCGGCTTCTCCTAACAGTGCAGTGCTTTCGGGCATTTCAAGCGGTTCTTCGTTTACATCTGTGAGTGGAGAGAGAGTGAAATCTGTGTATGACCGACAGTCTGATTGACTTCAGAAGGGACAGCGTTCGTTGTCATCGCACGCCACTGACCATCGATGCCTCTGCTGTGGAGGAGGTCAATAACATGAAGTTCCTGGGTGTGCACCTAGTGGACAATCTGCCTTCACCACCAACAACCTTGACCCAACGCCCAACAGCGACTCCACCCACTCTGCAGACTCAGAAGGGCAGGCCTCTCTACCACAAACCTCACCACCTTCTACAGGGACACCATTGAACGCATCCTCATCTATGGCCTCACTTCCTGGTTTGGAAAAAGCAAGGCGTCTGAATGTCACCAACTCGAACGGAGAGTGAAAACAGCCAGCAGAATTATCGGTGCCCCTCGTCCCTTCCTGGCGGAGAGTTTTCATCAGCGCCTCAGCAGAAGAGCTACTATGATAATCAGAGACCCTCATCATCCATCTCACCGTTTTTTCTCCCTCCTGCCTTCAGGTAGGAGGTACACAGGTTTACGTGCCAGATCCAGCAGGGTGCTGATCAGCTTTTTCCCCACAAGCTTTCAGAATCATCAACGGATTGTGTCCCCTCCTACTAGCATGCCCACAACACCAAACAACCGAACTGTCAATGGTCTAAATTGTACAGTCGCTATAGACACCTTACCACGAACGCTCAGTTACATTTTAATACCACGTCAGAAAGTGCTGCTGTTTTCTTACATGTGGTATGTTTTTAATCTAAATTCTTTTTTTTTTTAAAGTTATTATTAATATTCATCATATTTGTTAATAATAATTTGCACTGGGAGAAACAGCATTTAGTTTTTTTTTTTTATGTATGCAAATACATAATGGAATGACAAATACATGAACCTTGAACCAAAGCCAAAGGCTACATTTTTAATTGTGATTTGTGAAAATTATGTGTACAGGTGAGCCCTTTAATTATAGGAGATTTACTACAGCCTTAACTTGGTACTATAAAAACACGGAGTGCATAAGATAAAAATAATCGTAAATTTCCAGCAGCTAGATGGTAATTGCTGAAGTGTCTCTCACTACAGCACATAAATCATACTTTTTGATTAAGTCAATTAATGAATGAAGCCCTCTGTCATGGACACATTTTAAAAACCTTTATTTTCGTGCTCATTGGTGTGGTTTAAAAACTGATTCACTTGCGTATAATTTTAGGAAATAATTAGTTAAACACGTTTCTAGGAATGTTATCATCGGCTATCCAGACACGAGTCTGTGCCGGTTTTAAAAATTAAGACATCGACTGAAGCATGAAAACAATTGCTTACATCAACGTAACTATGCAACCATACAATTTTAACGTATTCATTTTGTGACAGACAACCGCAAAACAACGTGCAACAATGATTCTGGAAAAAACAGCATTCAAAATTAAAACGACTTTAGAAAGCAAAGGAGACGTGAAAAGCAAACATGAATATTAGGCCTTTTTAAAACAAACCAAAGGGAGGGTCAAATTTTTGGGAGAACTTAATGTATAATAGTAAACCAAGACAAAGAGTGTAACATTGGGAGAGTGGAAGGACTTGGAGGCATGCGTGGAACAGACAAAATGGATTTATTACAACAAAACAAAGCAAGACAGGGACTAGAAAACAAACAAGATCACGGGGATCAAACTGGGAAGACCGAGCAAACAGGCCCACAGGCAGCACGTGAGAGCGACATTGAACACGGGACTGGGAAGGACTTTCAAACAAGACTAACGAAGGAAGAACGATTAACAGGCGTGTCTCATTAGGGCCACGCTGGGGAAAACAGAAGGGGCAGGAAGGCAGGGCGTGACAGATAGCATGTACCACTGACACCTAATGGATAATATAATTATATTTCATTAACATACTCTTGAAAGGACATCTTTGTTTGCCAGATGTACCATTTACACTCTACTTTGAAATGTTTCCTTTGCATACCCCATCGTACTGTCTTATTTATAGGCACACTTCCAAAATTAAAAAAAAATATATTTATATTTATTGTACAGGGAAGAATTGCACATATACTCACAAGCCCCTACATTAGGAACACCTCCAATTCTGTTTGTTCATCCAACTATCAAATCAGCGTATCATGTGGCAGCAGCTCAGTGACTAAAATCGTACAGACATAAGTCAGGAGCTTCAGTGAACGGTCAGATCAGATGGCAGAATGCTGGGGAAATGTGATCTAAGTGACCTTGACTGGAGCTCGGTTCTTGGTGCCAGATGATTTGAGTATTTCAGAAACTGCTCCTGGGATCTCCAGGGATTTTCACATGCAACAACCACTAGAGTTTCCACAAAATGGTGTGAAAACAAAACATATCCGGTAAGCAACAGTTCTGTAGGTGAAAATTCCTTATTGATGAGAGTGGTCAGAGGAGAATGGCCAGGCTGCCTTGAGCTGACAGGAAAGCTACAGTAACTCAAATCTCTACCCTTTACAACAACAGCGAGCAGAAAAGCATCTCAGTATGCAACAACATGTTGAACCTTGTGGTAGATGGACTACAACAGCAGAAGATACATCAGGTTCCACTCCTGACAGCTAAGAACAGGAAAAAGAGGCTAGATCATGCCCAGGTTTACCGAAACTGGAAACGCGATTGGGTGTGATGAATCTTGTGGCATGGTCCCTGCACTGCTTGGAGATTCTGACATGCTGTCACACTCATGTCCATACCCAATTTTAGCCAAGACAGCCAAGCCAAGCAAACCGGTTTGACCAACCACGCCCAGCTTACCTTCATTCCTCATCCCCAACAGACTAACAGCTGTGTTGAATCATTCAGTGATTTGGTTTCCTTTATGTTCCCCTCAGCTCCCTCACCTCAGTTTCCCCACCTGTACTGAGTGATTTCTGAGGACTGTCTAATTTACCTGTGTGTCATCCCTGCTAGTATCCTGCCTTAGATTTCTTTACCATGCTGATTGACCTGTTTTGGATTTTGACAATTTGTGCCTGTGATCCCGACTATGTTTTTGGATCGCCCTTTGGTTTTGGAAATCCTGTCTGTTCCGGTTCTGACCCTGCCTGTTTTGACCATGACTAAAAGTCGTACTCTGCACTTGGATCCTGTCTGCATATTCATTGCACTTGTGTTGCCACATCCAACAAGAAAAAACAAACACTGATTAAACTGGTATGAAACACAGCACAAAATAATTATAAATAAAAAATAGAAAAACAACATCTGTTCATATATTTACAATTGTGTGATGACTGCAGTCAAAGTTTTGCTCCACCACACCGGCCCTGAGCACGCTGAATAACCGAATCCTGCATTTTCATGCAACGGGCAATCAATTCTGGGTTTAGAAAGAGCAAGAGAGAACGTGAGCTGTCAAAGCTGCAGCTGACCTGCTGACGTTTCTGAAATTCAAGCTTGATGGGGGACTTGATGCAGTTACAGGTGTCCTGGTACGTCTGTTTGAGGGCCAGTTCCATCAGGTGTTTATGGTATGCCCCGGCCATGTTGCCACAGATGAAGATGATGATGTTGGCCAGTATCTGGAAAAAAAATTAAAAATTGAAAAACATAGTCACTTTGTCTGTAACATTGAACAATATATATTAAGTGGAATATATACATATGCATTTCCATATATAGATAGTATGTACAGCATACCATCCATATGTTTTTTATTTACCTAGAACTGTATACATTCCAAACACTGTGGAACACTGTAACAGAAAATGTGATGTTTTCTGCTACGGTATTTTATTTTTAACGTATCCTCGATGCGAGCAGTCCAAACCGTGACCTCACTGTGACTGGCTTGCAGTGACTTCATTCTGGGTGTAGTAGCAACTGCACAGAATGTCACTGGGGCAGAAATAATAAGCAATTTTTCATTCGGTCTTAATATGCTGCCAACTGGAACATATCACAGACAGCAAACTCGGAGTAAAGAAGAAAAATATATTTTAAATCACTCCATTTATCAGCCAAATCATTTGAACAGCCAAACCTATTTAGTTTAGGGTTTCTCCAAATGACAGCAATAATTCAACGTCGTTAATACACCTGTCAGGGAATAGATCAGTCTTCTAACTCAGAACTATATGTGAAGCAGTTCATTAAAGCTCTTCAGCAAGATATTGTAGCGACACGAGTGTGGGATTATGGGTAATGTGTTGTTTGTCTAACCGTGTTCCTGTCTGTGGGGGGCTAGCTAGACTACCCAGCACATTGTTGTCTTGTGTTGAGTCAGTGTTAGTATGTAAGTGTGCTTTTCTTGTGGTTGTCTTTATTAATGTGCCTTTGTTAATGTCAAGACGTCTCCGTCTCCTGCCTCTTCTGGGAGATATCACCAAAATATATTGCAATGGAAAAAATCTGACTCTTTCATGCCTCTGTTTTTTTGGCAAAGTCATTTATAAATTAGCATAAGGAGTAATTTCCTTGATGGAACTTAGAATTAATCAGCACATTGTGGCAATCAGTACAGTTTTTCATCTACATGCTACATCAAGGAATCATCCCACAGTCGAAGTACTGTGATTTCTATACTCAACATTTTCTGTTGTCGTTCCTTACATTCTGTAATAACTTATATTTGAAGATGGGTCAGGAATTGCTACTGTACAGCTGAAATTATTAAACAATCTAAAAATAATGCTCAAAGTTAGTTAAACCATTTAGTGGAAGTTAGTGAACCCATTCTTGATTTGCATATGACCAATACTAGCAATTTTGCTACAAGTCAACAGTTCTTACTAACTACGAGTAACAAAGACCCCTCAACCCCAGTACTTTAATCTCCCAGACCAGCTCACCCAGGCCAGCCCACCCTACCCTTTCGCTCCATGCTAACACATACACACCTGGCACCCAGTCAACAGGCTGTCAAGGCCCTGATTATCAGACCCAGACCTTTTTAATGTGCTCTCATTACTTTTGTAAATGCCATCCTCAACATTCCAGGTAGGACTCATTAACATGAAGGTTACAGTAAATGACACAGAAGTTGTTTTTGGGGTATCATCCTCAGGTGTCCCATCGTGGTAGTCCCTGACCATCCGTGATGTTTATTTTTGTCCTTAAGATGTGTAAATGTAGCTAGGCTAACTATTTGACTCCTATTCTGAATAAGTATGGGCATCCGAAGATTCCTCCTTCATGTATAATTAATCAAAAGAATATATTATATTTTTGACTTTCAACTGCTAGCTCTCTTTACCCAGTACTTCTCATAAAACTACGCAGCGTTTAGTGTTGCGTGGCATAAAACTAAGACGTAGAATACTATAGCCGTACAAATTAATTGCCATGCATATCTTGGATTAAAGCTCAACCGTAAGCAAAGGAAGGGTATGATTCGTGAAGTGGGTCTAATGAAACAGGCTTCCAATATTGAGAAAAAATGACTACGTGATGAGATGCTTCCAGCCTATTGCTGACTCACGCACTTTAAAATCTGACCTTTGTTGGCCATTGAGACACATTATGTAGCTTTGAGAGAAATAGGACAGCTAATCAATAAAAAAAAAGGTTGCCCTCAAATCCCATAATAAAAGCAACAACTGGTGGTATGATACCAGGGTAACCTGCGACAGAATGTTATACGATGTTAACCTATAGTAAATACATGATTTATGTAGTACTCATGTATGGGTTTTTAGAGTCATTTTGGAAGAGATTGTGCCGGTTATGAAAACTGGTATATCCTAGAATGATCTTGAATGTTTACAGAACAATAAACATGGTGAACGTTTCTTCCTGCTTGCTAAAATAAGTCCCGCCCATATCCCCAGGTCCCTTTCTTGAAACTGGACACGACAAAGGGACACACGCAGATAGGAACATGCTAACGCATACACATACACAAGGACAGGACGTTGGCAGACAGCAGCACCTACACGCAAACACACACAGATGGCGGCCTCTAGGAGCTGTTAACCCTCTTACATTCACCCCAGCTCTCTGCTGAGACGTGGCAGGTGGAGGACAGACAGAAAACGGTGGCCGTGGCCAAGCGTGAGCAGCAAAAACAGAGAGAGGCCGACAGTGTAAACAGAAAAACAGACTGAGGTAGACAGCTTATATAAAAAACAGAGAGACAGACAGCATATACAAAAAACAGAGAGAGGCCGACAACATAAACAAAAAACAGAAAGAGACCCACAGAGTATATAAAACACAGAGAGAGGCCGACAGCATATAGTAAAAACAGAGAGAGGCCGACAGCGTATACTAAAAACAGAGAGAGGCCGACA
>JAACJT020000110.1:4107702-4119880 GCA_009936485.2 Gymnarchus niloticus | reverse complement strand
CCCCTCTGTTCCCTTCACCAACATGTCCATTGAGATCCGCTCCAATCACCAATCTCTCTCCCTTGGGTACACTCTCCTCCACTTCATCCAGCTCACTCCAGAATTCTTCTTTCTCATCCATCTGACACCCAACTTGCGGGGCATATGCACTAACAACATTCATCATCACGCCTTCGATTTCCAGCTTCATACTCATCACTCTGTCCGACACTCATTTCACCTCCAAAACACTCTTGGCATACTGTTCCTTCAGGATAACCCCTACCCCATTTCTCCTCCAATCCACGCCATGGTAGAACAATTTGAACCTGCCTCCGATACACCTGACCTTACTCTCCTTCCATCTGGTTTCTTGCAGGCACAATATATCAGCCTTCCTTCTTTCCATCATATTAGCTAGCTCTCTCCCTTTACCAGTCATACTGCGAATATTCTAAGTTCCTACCCTTACTTCCACTCTCATAACATTCCTCCTGTCCTCCTGCCTCCGGACACGCCTTCCCCCTCTCCTTCTTCTTCGGCCAAGAGTAGCCCAATTTCCATAAACACCCTGTTGGATAACAGTGCTGGTGGCGGTCATTTTTAACCCGGGCCTCAAGCGATCCAGTATGGAAATCTGTTCTGTTGTCCGCGTATTAGATTTGGCAAAAATTTTACACTGGATGCCCTTCCTGACGTAACCCTCCCCATTTATCTGAGCATGGGACCGGCCCAGAGAAACACACAGTGCATCCCCAGTGGCTGGGTTGTGCCCTTTTCCATATACTTATTAAGATGCATTTCAGAGAGCGTACCTGTTTAAAAGTCAGAATCATAACAATGTACCGCCAAAACAGAATTCTCTACTGGTGAAGTAAATGCATTATGTACTCAGAAAAACATAAAGGAAAGCTCCAAATGTTAGCAAATCCATTGAAAAATGGAGAGAGTCTCTTTTTTTAAGTTTTATTATTAAAAAAAAAACAGCTGGAATTGCTAGACTTTGGTCTTAGCCTATGTGGTTCTGCTGTTGTTATTGAGGTTGTGAACTTTATTTGCGGAAAAGAGAGGCAGTGGATCTGGATAGAGAAGAGGACATGACTGAGTTGGCTGGTGTGGCCTATCGACTTCAGGGTGCCACGATCTGAAGGATTACATCTAATGGTGGCCAGGATGTAACAGCTGGAGGATGGGCCACGAGAGATACGTTTAGGGAGGATAAGGAAAATAGATCCTCATCTGCTTCTTAGCTGTGAAATAAGCTGCATTTAACACAGTGCATCTGACCCAGATTGGCTTTTCATCCAACAGCTTCTGGTGACTTCAGGATACTATGGAGTTTTTCTGTTAAAAAATTTTCTGTTTAATTGTGAATTACACCACATCTGCAGCAAGCTTGCATGTGGTTATACTGACTAAAACAGTTATTTTTCCAAAGGAGTCACACAGGCATTCCATCATAACAGCAAGGGCAGATGTTTCGACAAAGGAGAAATGAAGTTAGTAATCCCAGCTGCCTATACATCGTCAAAACGTTCTTTTATCAGTAAACTGTAAACTAGGCAAAGTGCGCACATTTCTCATACGTTTTTCAAAATCAGTAGTTCTTTGGTCCTTGTCCAAATTGAGAGGAATCTTTCCCAACCCCTCTCTTCGCAGCATATGATGTCAATGGTCCTTTAACTCTTAATCAATAAGCCTTGACTGAGCTGTTGAATAAATTGCTTGCATGTATTATTACGTTAAAATCCACACCTCTTACTGAAAGAAGTGCTTTAATTTTCCATTTCTCAAAGATGTTTCTAAATTGTTTTTTAGTATTCATTGTTTTTTCAGTATTTCATTATGAATGATTTTGTGTTTGAGGCCTTTGAACAATTACCCCAAGGCTGATTAATCAATCACCTATCTTCCATAACTGCTGATACAGTGCAGGGCTATGGTGAGTGGGAGTGTATGAGGGGAAGGGCAGGACACGAGGCTAGGGTGCACTCTGGATGGGATGCCAGTCCATCACAGGGCACCTGCCTAAGAAAAAAATGTTACTGGGATCACAAGAAGAAACCACACTACGTTGGTGAATCCCATGCAATGTGAAAACTCCACAGACAGATAAAGGAATAGGATCTGAACCCCTAGCCTGGGAGGCTACAGTGCTACCTCTTGGGCTAAATCCCACTTAAGTTACACACATTTGCAGATATATGCAAACTCCACACACACACACACACACACGCACATACAACAGTGTGATCCAGCGAGCCACCTGCCCTGACTCGCGTGCAGCATATGTAGTATAAATAATATGTTGTAAGATCTTCGTATATTTGACTTATTTGCCAAGTCAAGACCAAACGCATGAAGGCTTGCCACTAATGCATTACCTACAACACATCTGCAAGGTAAATAAAGATCACTTTTTATGTTTTTCTTTGCTCTAAATATGCTCCGTATCCCATTGAATACATTGAGAATTTTGTTAAAGTGTCCGGAAAACCTTGCACCATTGTGTTTAACTTGTCTTTGAAGCAAATCGTACTATTGAACTTATTTTTTATGATAATCAGCCAACGTCAAAACCCCCAGTATCAAAGTCTGATTGTGAGGAAACGGTTTTCAAATGAAAATTAAGGAAGCTTCAGGAAGACATTTTCCTTAAAAGGATCTAATTTTAAAATAAATCATTTAATGACGGGTATAAATTTTATAAAAAAAAAAAAAAGACATATATTTACAGTGAAATACTTTCTGATTTTAAGACTGTGGCAAGGTAGCCCAGCAAGTACCTGAGCACCCTTACACCCTGGGGGTCCCAGACTGGATTCCAGTCCCCCCAGTCTGGTCCTCCCGCTCCTTATATGGGTTTCCTCCCGCAGTCCAAAAACACGTGATTGGTGAATAAGCTAAACTGCCCGGTCATGCGTGTGCGTGCCCAGAGATGGACTGGCGTGCCCCCTACCTGTTGTCCCATGCCGCCAGGGATGGACAGTGGTTGGATTATTTTTGTGTTAATCAATAAATAGGACAATAAGGGAAAACCCATCAACATATATAATTAATTAATTGCAATAATTATATGAATCCTAATGGGTGATAATGTTTAAAAAGGGCATATTCTTTAGTTTTGGTAGGGAGCCAAATGCTATATGCTTGAATGCATGAATTGGTTGAGAAAGCAGACTACTTTGAAGAGTGTAAAAATTGTAAATAAACTATGATGTGTCATGTGCTTACATCAAAACCGCGGCTAAGCAATTAAACACTGGAGAGAGAATTTATAATCTAGCAATGTAAATTCCAAATACATCATCAAGAAACCTTTAACGAGCTGTGGGTAAAATAAATGATTGTAATTTAATTTGGATGTAGTTGGATGTAGGACAGCAATAACAGACGTAAGAAGAACAACACCCAAGAGATCTTTTTTTTTTTCCCTGCTGATCTCTGGTCAGCCTAATTACTGTAAAAAAAACACATTCGTTCATATTGCTTTAATTGACTTTAACCATTTTTTCCTCTCGTGGGATAGACACTCTAAATTAGAGTTGTCATTGCGGTCTGGAAGGTGTTCAGACTAACCAGACGCTTCCTCTTTAACACCACAAACAAAATGCAGGCACTGGATAAATATAAACAGCTTCCAAGTTAGTTTTGAAGAACAAGGTAAGCTTACCTGGTCCCAGGGACAGATGATTCCTCCAAAAGACATGAAGAGGTAACCCATGGCAACCAAGCAGGCCCAGATCACCAAGGAGAAGACACGGAGCAGTTTCTTGAAGATAGACTCGATGCAGACGAGGATGAAGATAGTGAGGAAAATGGCCAGTGCCGTGGGAACGGTGATTACGAACGCTATGTGATCTTTGATATCCTGTAGACAGACATAAAAGGCTATTTAAAGGAAAGATCGCGAGCCCTCCTCTCAATTGAGTCTCTTTATTTCACGTCAGCTTGTCGATTACTCGTCGCCAAGTAATCCGATAATGCGCACAGTCCGACCTGTCGGTCCCGTGTGCCCTACAGGGGGCATGGTGGTGAGGGAGTCTTCCTTTTGACTACCATTCAATTTACAATCAATTAAACAAGGGCTGTTTCCAGAGTGAAATTGTTTCCATCCCAGGGGATAAGAGGGAGCCATTAAATTTTGCCCCTACAGTCACTGTTTTTGTCTTTTTTTAATATTTTTGTTTTCTTAGATTTTCACTTAGAGCTGGAATACTGACGTAATACACTTACTGCATAATAATAATAAAGGCCAATTTTTACAAAATGAAAAGCAAAACTGTTTTTTTACGTGACGTGCCTCAGTGAGGTTTCACTACAGGTCAAAGGAAATATGAAAAATAACATAATTGCAGTTTGTTTTGCTCGTTGGTTTGTCCCATGTTATTGTTATTGTTTTTTTATTGACGTTTCTTTTATAAAATAAGTTAAGTCACGGCTCTCTGCTTTAGTTCAGGTTTCATAAGTGCTCTTTTGATTTTCCATGTACATCCTGAACAGGAAAAGCACAAGCTGATTGTAACCATTATTTTTAAGTTCTTAAGGTTCTAATAGCAATAGAACAATCCCCTAACTTGGCCCATTGATGTGGTGACTTTTGACAAGATGTCTGATCGATCTTCATCAGCTTTGCAGGTGCTCATTTTGTGGAATCTGCAAGAGAGTGGCGTCTCTCCTAGGACTGACAGATGGCATTGCAGCCCACTCCAGTTAGCAGTCAGCAATTAAAGACATTTACTGGGGACCTGGACTTCATCCTTAAACATCAGTGAGAACATTTCCCCCTTATCCACTCGTTTCACATTTAGCTACTTTTAGCTAAAGAGAGAACTTTCACTCCACCTATACATCTGGGTATTTTAAGAGGGAAATTCAGGTTAACCTTTTTCTGGGGTACAACAGAAATGTCCTTCCAGGGATTTGGAGTCCACAGGATGTGATTCCATATCTTTCTGCCTGCTTTCACTTCCTCACCTCGTATGTTAGCTGGGAAGTGTAAAAGGATGTCATCAGTTAGGGTCAATGTGGTTAAATGTGTCTGCAGCCAATTCTGTGGCCTAAAGTCTGAGTAGAGAGCATCTGTCTCTGCAGGAGATAAAGGATGCTAATGTAGAATCACACTGCATATTGGTCTGCTATATTAATTCAACGTGAATCTTTAATTTATAAAGGATAAGTCAAATCCAGTTAATGTAGACTCTTCATCGGCATACTAAAAGTGTCATAGTTATGCAATATATTGTTAGGCATTTTCATAACGGGGCGAGAATTTTAAAGTTTTAGTTTTCAATGACTTCAAAAACTGTTGGCTTGTAAGATACAACAGACGTCGGTATGTTGACGGGAACACCAGCTTTTGACAATGCCTTCATCCTTCTCAGTATTCCACTTCTAAAGGCTGTTTTTCACGGAAATTCTGGTTGTTTTGCAGGGAACCAAACACCACTAGCAATTTTTAAGTTCCTGCACTGCACTCTAATAGTTAAGATTTGGTATCTGCTCACAAAGCTTGGCTGTCTTTATATGGCTGCTCTCTTTTAAATCCAATCCAGAGAAAAAGTAATGGAAAGGTGCAGCAACTAGACTGCGTCTAAAGCATCAAAAATGAAGCCCTATACATAATGAATTAGTTTTGCCTTTCAGAAAAACCTAGATATAAACGCAGTGATAAAAATGGCAGGAGGGTTCTTTCAAAGTGGCTGCAGGGATCAAGTCACAATATCCCATCCACCATTTTCATTAAATAAGGAAGAAAAGTTGAATTAAACTTTCGGGGACCAAGGGCCGTTGTCCACGATGCTGTATCGTAGCCCCAGGAGTAGAGCTCGCAAGAATGGCTCATTGGTTTGTGCAATACGGGGGCATGGGGACATTTACGGGGTCAACAGTGGGATCTCAAAACACCAGCACAAGGCAACCACAGATACCAGGGTTGTTTCACAACCCGTGTTGCATGTTCAGCTGTTGGGATGGCGTAACGTGCTGCCTCGCCCAGGAATATCGGGCATTGGTGTATGTATGATATAGGTCAGGCAGCCAGAGCTTAGTGAGGAACACGCAGCATTTAGGGTGAGCGTCTGTAAAATTGTAATGTAGCATAAACCATGGCATTTCTGTGTAAGGTCAAATTTTTTTGTAACACATGTCCGCTTACCGCAAGTTACTACATATTTTTGTGACATTACCATATCCTCCCGGTATTGTCTTCATTTCATCAGGAATGAAAACTTCAGTTTAATTTCTTGAGGAACATCTAATTCATTCAACATGAACATTTAATACGCCATCAATCCGTGACACTTGAAATTATGTAACATTTTTAACTGTTAGGAATGAACAATGCTTGCAATGTGCATGGACAAGGAAAATTTACAGAATTTTTTTTTTTTTTAAATCCCAAGTAACAACCATACCAATAAACTTATTTACAACATAAACTGAATGTGCTATATTACTAAGTCACGTGGCTCTGCAAACACGTTAATCTTTTGTTCAAATACATATCTAGCAATAAAATTATCTAACAATTTCAGGCACAGAAGAAATGATGGTTTTTTTTTTACTTTTTCCTCCAGTACACCCAATAAAAGCACACATCCAATTAGAATATATTTTAATGTCAATTAAAACGTTAATTGTCAACAGAAAATCAGGCCTCCGTGCACAGATGCATTTAAGCAGAAAGTCAATCAAAACTAAACGAGGGGAAAAACGACTGAACTGATAGATTCTTGGATTTCAGAATAACTTTAAATTTCAGGAGTTCATCCCATTTCCCGCGGCAATATTGCATAGATGATTATGAGGTGTGCCAGCTTTCGAGAAGACTCCTGTTTTCCACCTGGTACGTTAACGCTCTCGCCACCCCTTCGGCTGCATGCGTGCGTTAAGCTAACGCTTTTTTATGGGCGCCCTATTAATCGTGCGTGCGTGCAACGCATTTCTCTGGAAGCCTGCAATTCTGATGCAACTAAGAAATGCCGCCTGGATGAGGTCCTGAGTAACCGTGTGCCCGTCCTGTGACGCCGCACAATCGCCCACCAACTTCGTAACCGGCCAAAGGCGGGCGCCGCCGGAGCGGTTTTTTTTTTATTTTTTTTTTTATTTTTTCCCTCGCAAACACGCTCCCGCAATCGGCGCGCGCCGGGAGCCGCCAAGGCGAAACCGCAAGTTGGCGAACTGCGCCCGCGTGTCCGCTCGCGCCAGCCAGCCAGCCAGCCAGCCATGCAGGGACTGAATGGTACCCCGTCAGAGAAAAGAGAAAAGGTCCCAGTCTCCCGCCTAGTCACTTGTTAATTTAAGCGTGCGCTCGGGCAGCAGCGGAAAGCCCGCTCCTTTCACACTCCTCTTGTCATCAGCGTCAGCTGAGAAGGGGGAAAAAAAAAAAAGAAAAAATGCTTACCAGTCCAGACGCAAAAAAGACTGCCAGGAGCGCCAAGCAGGCTCCCATCACAATGAGCAGCAGAAATACTATCAGCGGGTGCTGCTGGCTCATGCAGTAGTAGGACTCATACAGCCAGTCTGTGGACTTCTGCTTCCCCGTGGTGCTCTCGGTCCGATCCAGCAGGTACCGTCTCCTCCGCATGGCCTCGCGCCACATGGAGACGGGTGCCGGGCGGTGCACCCCGTCCCCCTGCCTCACCTCGGGGTCCTCCTCTCCGAGCCGCCTCAGATGCAGCGGACCGGCGCGCTTGCGATAGGCGGGCAGGAGAGCTTGCACTGTGGACCGCAGCATGGTCCAGGCATCATGTTGAAATGGAGCGGAGCAGAACAGATTTGGAGAAAGGGAGAGAGCACTGGAGAGGAAGAGGGAGGGACAGGGGGAGAGGGGGAGAGGGGGAGAGAGAGGGAGGGAGTGGGAAGCGGGAGGCAGAGAGCGTATGTAGTTTACTACACTTCCACCAAGGGACGGAGCATAGCAGAAAATGCTTATCCAAGCAGAACCTAAAAGCTCTTTCAGAAATGGCTCCATTCAGAGCCTTCGATACGTGCTGCTTTTCATATAGATCCATTTATTTATGCAGGATTTTTAGGCCCCATTATTTTTAGTCAAAGTATTGATTGTCTGCCCTCAAGACGAGCTCTTAGCTAAACCACAGCAGCCGTCAGCATTCAGCTGACAGTGATCAGAACCGGCCCCATCCATTCTAAACGGGCTACAAACACCTCAGACGACGTGGAAATCGGACCAAAAATAGTTTCTTTCCCTGGGAGGTGAGCTGAGAATGGTGTCGCCTATAATTAGAATCCCTCACATTCAACGGGAGCGGGCGGTTTGAGGTGCAAACGTGACACCTGATTCATTAGCAAGCTAATTCGTGGATGGAGATGTCAGCGAATACTTTTTTTTAAGTTTAAACCTTTTAAAGCACCGTTAGTACTTTTTTTCCCGTTTAATAACGATTATTGGAAAAACAATAAACATAACATTGGAATATAGCTGAATTATCAAAACATAATCATACATACTAAATATTTAAAATATCATTTTCGATCATTTTCTTTTGAGTCGACCGTTTGAATGGTTTGATGATCACAGGGGATTTTCTTGCAAATGTGTTGTTCGTATAAGAATCAATCACACACAGCTGACTAAATAACCCGAGACAACACAGCGGTGTAGAGAGAACAGACAATACATGGGGTTGGGCTGAGTGTTACCAGAAGGATGACAGTCCAAACCCCACAGCCAGCAAAAAACGCTCAGGTACTCTTTAAATAAATAATTGTAATCTAAAGGCTGCGTGAACATATTTCAGGGATATTGTTTCTGTATTTGGCCAAACCTGATGGGTCTGAAACTCCAACCCGATACATTTTGCATTAATTATATGAAAGTTTTTTTACATAACAATGGCTTTTTATATCCCAGTTCAGAATAACAGTATAATATTTGTATTCAGGCAGCACAATCACCAGGAATTCATCAATGGCAGAATCATATTTTGCGATTACCTATATACTTTTTGTATCGAGATTGCGAGCGGTTCAGCAAGAACAGCATGAACCACTCACATATTTAATGTTTAGTTCCATTATCATTTCAAACAGTACAGCTCCATAAATGTTATTGCAGGATAAACATGAGGCAGATTAAAGATTTTATCCATGAGTTATTTTACTGCTGATACAGTACACTGAACTAATTTGAATATAATTATACTGTTTGTTTGCTTTGAAAGATTTGGGCAATCAGGCTAATCATATATTTACAAAAATATTTAGATGTACAAATACACTAAAAACACAATTATAATAATAGTCAAACTTGCTCATTACCCAGGCTCGTTTTTAAAGGAGTGTCATAAATATTAATTTCTGTGCTCGTGTTCAGAAATTTCACTTCCAATAACACTAAAGATGGCAATTTTGAAATTTCTGGCAGAAACGCCACAGTGTCAAACAAAATAACTTATCGGATTAGTTTGAGGGGTACAAGTTAAATCGAAGAATTTCATATTTTCAAACGAACGGGCGCCACATTTAATCAGACTAATTATTCTCCTTCTCACTGAGGGATCTTATACCAACAGCACTGTTTGACATTTGCTCTTCTGATCTGCTTTGACCTTTCCTGTCTTTGTTTATTAGACTGTAGACTCAATAATGAGACCTTCCAAGAGAACCAGTGAGATGTCAATCCAGCCTCATGCTATTTAATTGGTTGTACTAATCCCTCTAGGGTCAAATTACAGAAAATTTTCAGATATTGCCCACTCTTCAAATAATGCCTAAATAACGGGTGAATCAATACCCTTGTCCATTTGACAGTATGTATAATTGATTTTCTGACCCCTAGCAAACACTGCCATCTCTACATACAGTAGGAGGACTTTTCCAGACTCATTAGACATTTCACATGAAGCCCAATTACAGATTTGTTTAATCATTTAAAAATATTTTAGCCCCTTCATCCTTTTCTCTCTTTAGCTCCAATTATCGAAGACAGTTCTTCAGTTACATCACCGATCAATTCAGTCACCATATGGATATTCCTCAGTTAAGTTTGACAAATTAAATGTGCGAAGAGGGATTTAATGTCCCTTGCGTATATTAGCAATTAATCCATTCATCTTCTAAATTTTTACCCAGGGCGAGGTCACCAGGGATCCTAGAGCCTATCCTAGGCAGCATAGGGCGCAAGGCAGGATACACCCTGGATGGGATGCCAGTCCATCACAGGGCACACACACACACACACACACACACACAATCATACATTATGGGAAATTCAAATATAACCATTAACCTAACTGCATGTCTTTGGACTGTGGGAGGAAACATCCCCCCTGCCAGTCATTATTGCAAAACGAAATTACCTTTACAACAAAAATGACAGAAGTAACTGCAGAGGGAATGAACCGATCCATACAGTAAGAAAACATCTAATAAAGCATTTAAGCTCCCTCACACTTTACAGATGCAGCCCCATGAGAAATGAGATTCATTCCTGACATACTGTATACAGTAAGAAAGAATCATTGAGAGAAGTACATCCACCACCATGTGAGACTATCCTGAAGAATGCATCGCCCAAATTCTAGGTATACCATATAAAGTCTCGATTTGTACTGATGTTCCATCTTGTAAAGTCAATCTCTTATTCTATTGTTCAAGCAAAGGCTCTCGAGAGTTGTAGAAATAAAGGTTTTCCTTTTTCATGCAGTCATTGCCTACTAATTTGGACCTAGATAATCTCATGGTGCTGTCAAGGTTCCTTCCTGCGTTCATTCAGAACAGTGCAGGTCCCCTTGTTAGCAGGGCTACTTATGTAATCAGGCTTACTGTGCAAATATCAAGCACAGTCATGCAGATAGCTGAGTATTAAACGCTGTAATAATACCTTTGACATTTCTGGTTGACGCTGGTAGATGGTGTACTAATCTGATTACAATACACTCCCTGAGGTTTGCTCATATGCAAAAGACATCTACTCACAATTAAGGAATGTCAAAAAATGAGAAAGGTATACAGCGAAAAGCTCAAAATTGTAACAAAGGGTTTTAGCTAGCTACAAAGGAAGTCGGCTTTTCTTAGCAGACCTTCGCTTCCCAAACGGAAGAGGGGTTTTTGTCAAGCCGTTATAACCCGCTGTGCTTCAGCGCAAAAGGTAAAGGTGTTTCATATCGAGATGACGTCCCAGTGGAAGGTGACAGATGACCGTGTAACCTACAGACACACTTTCCGTTAGGAAACAAGGAAATATCGCAAGCACTCCAAGTAAACTCGTTTTCTCTCGTTCCATCTGCAAGTCGTTGTAAATCATTTAAAATGTATTGTTAAATCATTAGATAATAGACATTTCCAATACATGAGCTTTTTCTTTCAATTTACCGTTCTGGGAGCTTGTTAAAGCAATCTTGTCACGTTTTCTGATGCTTGGAGCCAGGATGCCATTTTCACGTTGCAGTCTCAGCTCGTTTTTTTTTCCACCCCTAATTGCGACGGCTTTGAGCTCAGCTTGCAGCTTAATGATGTTCAGCTGCTCTAATGACTGGGACAGCGGTCTGCAAATGTCTAAGAGAAGTCGAGGCGTGAATCAGTCACTGGTTCGCTGTGAACCTGACTTAAATTCGAAGCACAACCGCGAGACCAGCACAGGTGGATAATTTTTGCATGAACTTTTCTACAAATTTAATTTGTTTAGCATAATGCAGTGCAAAATGTCTTCACATTCATCACACACCTACAGATTCCTGCATTTGTATGTGAAGTAGGATATGCCTCATTGCTACCTGAATTGTTACATATACTGGTAGGTACACCTATCCAGTCACAGGTAGGGCCCATGTTTACTAGGTACACCTATCCAGCTATCTAGCTAGTTATGGGTAGGGCCCATGTTTACTAGGTACACCTATCCAGCTATCTAGCTAGTTATGGGTAGGGCCCATGTTTACTAGGTACACCTAGCTAGTTACAGGTAGGGCCCATGTTTACTAGGTACACCTAGCTAGATACAGGTATGGCCTATGTTACTAGGTACCCTAGCTAGTTACAGGTATGGCCTGTTTACTAGGTACACATAGCTAGTTACAGGTAGGGTCCACTTTTATTAGGTACACCTATCCAGCTATCTAGCTAGTTATGGGTAGGGCCCATGTTTACTAGGTACACCTAGCTAGTTACAGGTATGGCCTATGTTTACTAGGTACACCTAGCTAGATACAGGTATGGCCTATGTTACTAGGTACAC
>JAACJT020000110.1:4055493-4067282 GCA_009936485.2 Gymnarchus niloticus | reverse complement strand
AGTCTGCGGGCTACCCCTTGATCACCTTGCCACAGGACAACACAAACTGAGGTTCCCCTTCCTGCACATCCACTCCACTCATGCCCCCACCTCCCCCAGCACCCCCTGCACCGCCTGACAATATTTCACAATGCGACAATATGTTTTGTTGTCTTCCTGATGGGTGGGGGTTAGTGGGCGGGCAGAGAGGTAATGTAATGACGCCCAACGTCGGCCCGCAGGATAAGTGTGCACATTTTGAGTAATCGCTTTATTTCAATGCCGTAATGACATTAACGTGCTCGGAGGATTGGAATTACGAGGCGGAGCAAATAATTAAACGCACAACTGGTGGGGAGGGAAGTAGAGAGGGGGGGTGGTCGTTATGCCCAAGTCTTGGGGAAGGCGGTCCTGGCAAGCAATTAGATAATAAGCTTAAAGACCATATAATCTGTAGCAGACGGCACAATTAGTGGCTATGTGTAAAAACGACTGCTATTCACGTATTTGTATTCAAAGCTAAATGGGGTTCCAAAATTGGCATGATACTTAATTGCACGCTTAGTGTTCCAATTCATTTTTAAATTTCTTTTTTTATGTCATCCTTTCAAATCAAATCCAACTTCTCGTACGACTAATCTCCCGGTAAAGCCGAGCTTATTTTTGCAGCCCTGTTAACATGAGGCAACGTTGCTGTCTATCTGTGACATTGTGAAAATGGTCAAAACGGCTCTTGTACGCGAAAGTCAGACAACAGCACGATTTGAAAAATTCCGTAGTCGTGACGTGTTGAAAATTCCCCAGATGCTGGTAGTTATGAGAGGAAGGAAGTTAATTCAAAAGCACAGTCATCTAACGTAGGGGACGATATTCAGTGTAAAACCTAGCTAATTACAATGGAACGCCTATCCTTCTGAAAGCAAGAGATGTTTCCATGGGATTTGGTTCAAGTCCAGAAGGATGACATTAACATCGACGTTTGGGCCTGATACCATGAGTAATGCAACCTACAGTATCCTAAGGGGGGCAGTTTCACGGATGTGCGTTTCCGTTGTGCCGTCTCAAACCCGGGCAGAATTTTTAAGGATTTCTCAGAAAGCCCATCAAACATGCCTGCCCAAATTTTGTTTGCTGTAGTAAATTCATCATTCACAAATGTGCGCATATTCCTTCAGGGTTGAATATGATATTGCTCACATTTCACACTGCTTTCAGAGTGGACTTTAGCAAACCAATCCCAGTGCGAAAATTCAACCAAGAGAAATTGTTCAATAAATCTTTAATTAGACAATACAAGAGGTTTTTCAATATTGATGTGCTATTTGGCCTTGCTCTTGAAATGGACCTCTGTCCCAAAGAAAAATGCAACCTAAATCTTGCATATCAATAGAGAGAGAACAAGATATGCAGGGCCATTCGTGTTGAACGTAAATTGCATTCTTGGAGCCTGACTGACTGACTCTGAATTTGAGCATCCTGGTACCTGATCCGCTCTGACCGACGTGCAGGAGCAGGAGGTTGTTGCTGGCCAAGCGGTATGTGGAGTGATTGACATGAGTAATTAAGTGGTTATTTTAAAATATGTTTGATTTGTTAGCCCTTGATATGAAGATCATATTGCTTTCTAAAAAGTAACACTGGCGTGTATGAGGTTGGGGATTGAAAATCACAGCAGGTGTTATTAGAGTACAGCCACCTCTCAAAACAGGTACAAGTGTAATTCCAGTACATGAAAAAAAAAAAAATAAATAAAATTGCTAAATGAAAGTTCAGAGAGTCTCGACCTGCCAATATTCTTCACTTGGGTAAGTGCCTTTAGGACCACAGTTATTCAGCCTGGAACTGAGCTAGAGAAGCATTTTGCTGAAACACCGAGCAGGTCCTCTGACACCAGTCTTCTGAATCAGGGAGGTAAACATGCCAATCTGCGTGGCACATCTGTGACATAACACCTGACGCTGGGCGTGAAGAAGCTGGACTAAACAATGGAGAAGAAGAGGACCTCAGTCACACAGTCAGAGAGGAGACGGCTGTGCTTCTGCTCCTAATTAACGTAAGTGGAGCCTACATGGTCAGCCTACTCCAACTGGAACAGCCACCTCAGGGAGGTCAGGTGCTGGGTCTGAAGGCACAGAACTCCCCGACGTGTTAGGTCATGACTGACGGGGTGTGAAGGTGGATTCCACTGTAGATTTCGAGGCGAGTGTATATGCAGTATCCTGCTCTCAGAAATGTTCACTGAGGGTTACGGACTGAGCAGCTGATAGCCGGAGAGACTCATTTCGAAACCACAAATATCTCAGATGATGCACGGGGAAGAATTTTAGGATCATGTGTGATATCGGTGAGGCCGTAGGATGCCAGCACAGAATACATTTCCACCGCGGGATCCCAAACGACAACCTAGAAGTCAAACGTAAAAGATAAAACCCCAGTTTGATGTCTTAAATGGCACTTTGATGGCAGCAATGATGATAGAAGATGTAAATCTCAGATTCCCTGATGGAGGTAGATGGAGGAGCGGGTGGTGTTAAAAACCTACATGGGACTGGGTGTCTGAAAACGTGGATGGAATATGTCATTACTTGTATTATATACACAGATAAACAATAATGTGGCTGATGGGCAGCTTTCAGGTGATTAGAAAAACATCAACAAAGACCGTATAACACTATACACATTTTAAACAGCAAATTGCACATATACGATACAGATAACGACATATGATAAATATACTGGCATGCAGTTAAAAACAGAAACATACCGAGCAGACAGCTAGGAAGGTGATGATGCAATTTAAATAGCTGAGACAGATAATCGGAGTGACACGTGAAATGTGAAGCGGTTTCCTGGAAAAGCCGTGCTGGATGGAGATCCAGGCTGAGGCTAGGATGATGGGGCCACAGTGTTAAGATAAGGGGGATAAAACTGCATTGGCTTCAGACCGAGGGTAATAACACATATTAAATTAATATCTATATAATATAGGAGATCCCCATCACTTCTCCCTCATATTTTATCGGTAAACTAATCATCGCCGGAAGAGAAAAACATTGACAAGTTGGTGTAAATTTTAAAGCAGGCAAACCGTCATGACACTGAAGGCAAGCTATGATTTGTTTTGCCTGCGACAGCCTAATTCCGTACCCAACTAGAAGACACTGGGAGTGGGATAAGACACTGCTAACTGGCTGTGAACACCAAGCAGACTGTCAGACCGACCGGGAATAAGTGTATTTCATGCCGAAAATGTCACATCCCCCTGATCACAGGATTTTTCCGTTTCTTCCTCAGTCATTAGGCTGTGTGTACACAAACAAGAATCTGCAATCGATCCAGGTAGAAACAAGTAGAGGGTAGGAAATCCACAGCTCAGTTTTAGTAAATTAAATATTTCCAGAAGAAATTTGTCATGCTGAAATTTTTTGTGCTTACACATGTAGTACAATGTAGCTACGGCAAGTAGCTATCAAAATCTCGCTCAGTGTCGAGTGATGCAAGTGGGCAACATCAACGCAGCTTGACGATGGCCACAAACTTCGACCTGAAGGTGCTACTTTTCAATGCTCTGCTCCTGCCTTTTCCACCAAAATGTACCACAAACCCCTCACTGGATTGTCGTCCTTCATGGAGGGAATGTTTCGGTAACGTGGACATTTTTATTAGTTTTAATAGTAGGGTAAACATCCAACTCTGTCTGCCTGAAATATCACTCTTTATGTTATTGCTGGCTTATTATTTTTTACCATATAATTATTTTTTGCCTTCGTTGTGATGCCATGTGTATGGCAGCTGGTAACATCCTTTAAGTTTACTGTCTTTCTATCTCTTATCCGCCCTTTATTCTGTGACGTTTGACAGATAATATACGATTATGATGATTTTTTCATATAGCCAGCATTTCAACTCAAGTAATTATACATTCTAAGCTCTCGGTGGGGATTTGTGATAGCTTTAATGCTAAAGCCAGTAACAATTTCATCCTGTTGCCAAGATGGTGGCAAGTAACTGTGATTTCTTTGTCGTGGTGCAGGGGCAGACTTTCAAGTTCAAACTAATGTGAAGTGTGTGTGTGAGGGGAGTTTCTGACAGGTGTCTGTGTTTCTCTCTCGTAATGAACCGAAGCAGAGACGCGTGATTCTTGCCACACTCTCTCTCAAAGGCATTAAGCCCAAGACTAAACAAATGAATAAACCTCCGCCAGGAAAAATAGCGAGAAGATGATGGCAATGATAACGATGATAGAGAAATAATTAAATGTCAGTATTTGCGTTCATCTCCTAGTTAAAAAGTGTTTTTTTTTTTATTCATTTTCCAAAAAAAATTCCACGCGATCTAAGGAATGTCCGACTGAAGATAAAATTCTGCCTAAAAGATATTAGGTGTGTATCGAGACATAAAGAACCACTGAAACGCTGAAACAAAACTGGTAGTTCTAATTTTAAGGACAATAATCAACCCTGAACAAGTACAGTTCTGGTTAAAAATATATATATTTTTAAAAAATCCTGAAAATCTGAAGAATAGCAATGAACTGGAAAGAGATGGTGCCAGCCACAAGCCGGGCCGTGGCGTGCTCGTAGCCAACACTCACGTGCTCTAACACGCGTTACATCAGCAGAGTCTGCCCTGCTTCACGGAACAGTGCATCTCTGATCCATACTGGATCAGCCCAATTAGAATGGGGTCTCCTTCACAGGGATTCATAAGCCGATATGCTGTATGCGAAAAGAAAACAGGGTAAATTGACGAAAAAACACATTTTCATCTGATTTCCCGTGCCGGAAGCAGGGATCCACCGACGGAAAGTGTCCCCTTGGTGAGCAGGGTCACGGGAGAAATATAGATTAAAAAAAAAAAATGGAAAAAATGCCAGAGACGCGCCTCAAAGTGACGTAGAGACATTCAAAGCGGTGCCCTGTCTCGACAAAACCAAGGTCTGGAAATTAGACGGTGCCCGCATTATTAAAATAACAAGGAATATTTCATTCAACTGTGCAAAAATATTCATCTTAATTGTCCACTTTACGCAGCTCCTTTCAGCCTTCACCATCAGTCAATTTATGGGTTCTGGCTTACAGACTCCTCATCTCCCATTAGGGAGATGTGCCACAGCAGTCCAAAGCAGGCTCATTTATTTTAATAACCTGCCAAGCCAGACATGAAAATCTTCAAGTTAGATGGCTGCAACATGACAGAAACCTAGCTTGTCATATCTACATTAGAATCTAGTTCAACTTCTTTCCTTTCTTTAACGATCTCACGTGAGTTTTGCTTGTAAAATATGACTGATTAATTGGCACATTACTAATTTTTGTTGTCATTGATAGTGATACCATTTTAGACCTTAGATTGTCTGTCTCAGTGGCCCTAATGCACAAAAGCTGAACGCTTTTTTTTTTTTGACAAGGATTTACTGATCCAGGTCTGCGTCATCAGATCAAGACGTTCCAGAGGACACCTCGTGAGCAATCTTCCAGTGACCAACATATCGTCCAGTCTTCTGTCTGTACGGCTTGTAAGGCCGAGGACTGTTCTTTTGGTATTACGGCTGGGTTCGAGTAAACCTCACCAAACGCAGCCCTGCTCTTTGACCTCGACGGATTGTCAGTCTGTGACCTTGTTCCTTCGCGTTAAAATCATCCCAGCAAGCACCTCTCTGCTAATCCTGAATTTTAACGCATGCTACTGTATAAAATTCGAGAGACACTGTTTTGAGAAGACCAAAGTGTCGCACGCAAGCTGTATGAAAAGAAAACTAAACGTTTTAATTGCAGAGGAGCACGTTGCGGACGACTGTCCTGTCCGTGACTTGGTATTCAAAGGTGGATTAGCGGTGGTACAGTAAACAAGGCGTAATCCAGTTAAGATGTGAGTAAACAACTTCTGGCTCTGAATCACACATAGTATTGCCTTCAGGTTACGTTCTTCTGTTAACACTTATCTGTCAGGGCTAATGCCATGTAAATGAGACACTCCGAAAGCTTTCAGTCGCATCTCCCCTAATCCTCTGCCATTCTTTTAATCATTCAAGACACAGAGGCCAATATCTATTTTCATCCTGCCAGATAGGATCTCCTAAGGAATTAGGGGGCCTTCCAGTCTGCTCGACGGCAGGCCAGGACTTCACTGTGATCTCAGGCTTTAGGGAGTACTCATTAGGCACTGAAGCCTGGATCGAAGAACCTAGTTTTGGCTGGTGTATTGTTAATCCTCTGGTGGTGTGTGTTGGGAGCTAGAGTTATTTAGGTTCTTTGATTAAACAGAGCGCTGCACTTTGATTAAGAGAACTTCTGAAGACTGAGTGTGCCTCTGATTGGAGGGGAACGGCAGCCAAGAGGAGGAAAGGCTTTGCGTGTAAGCTGTTCAGTCCTGCTTCGTCGACCTTCCTGCACTGGGAGTCACCCGTGTTGTGAAGAACCGAGAGACACGAAGAAGGTGGATGATTGACCCCGAAACTTTTTGGAGACTGCAACGAATAGGTTTAAAATGGTTCGCACTGCAGGTGGAGGCCCACCGCTGAGTGCCGTGTGTAGCTTGAGGGTGTTTGGAGTGCCACAACAATACCGTTTTCAGAGGTGAGAGGAACCGAGTGTGCTCTGCTTAAGATGTGCCGCGTGCATCTTGAAGTATCGATCGTGGGTGAACGGCAAGGTTTTACGAGCCTATGTAGAGAGATGTCACTACTGTACCGTCGAGGCATCAGCTAGTAGCTAGGTCAGGTCCAACCTTGATACAAAGGGGACGTCTCTGAATGTAATTTAAAAACCGTTAATGATCCTGACAATGTGAAATGTGGCAGAGACTCAACAGCCTTAGCGTGACTTCATATAGATAATGTGTATTAAGAAATCATTATATAATACCGCACCTATATAAAACCTAAATATTGACCCATCCATCCAAACTACTTCTCAGATCTGACATAACGATGCTTCACATCATTATACAGCATTTTTCTGTGGCCTTTTGCATCAAGAACATCCAAGCTAAGCATGTTTTAAAACTGCGAAGAACTGCAAATTTTTGATGACTGTAGTACTTTGCTGTTGCATTCAGTAATATTAAAAAATGAATTTATATATGGGTGTAAGCTCTTAATCCACAGATTTATTTAGTTCCTTTATGGCAGCATCATTATTATTGAGACTTTTCAGTTACTAACTCATATTTCCAAGATAATATTGTGAATGTGTAAATCCTCCAATATTTAAAATATATATTTTTTAAATAAGTCTCTCATTCATGCAATCTGGGGGGTATCTCAGCCATGTACTGGTTAGAGACTGGAGGACATTTCAGGTGGAATGGCACACAATTCATCTATACAAGATATTTCCAGACCCTTGATATCATTTGGTCCATACCTGTGAGCTGTTGTCTTGAATTCAAGCACGGGATTTCAATGAGCTCCAAATCTGGAAATTGAGATGGCTGTGGCCTTTGCAAAATGTTGATTCTGTGGTCAATTAACCGTTCCATTGTGGATTTTCTTTTTTTTTTTTGTATCCATGGGTCATTATCTTGCTGGCCTGCCAGGTTTCAGCCTGTACGTCCTGATACTCGAATGACTTTACGTTACCGTTGACCTTAACAAGAGGCTCAGGGCTAGCGGGAGTGAAACAGTTCTATAATGTTACCAATCCATTTTTGTACACATTGTCTGATTTATGAAAGCCAACAACCATTTTTTTTCCCCCCCCATTTGTGAGTTCTATGCCTTTTTCCAGTGATGTTGGATAAAGAATGACTTTGCATGTGTTACCTTAATTATGTACCCCAGTGAATCAGAACACAAGGAGAGGTAACTGTGGTTCCTTAAGACGGAAATGAACATAAAATCTAAAATATTAACGCAAATTCAATTTAATTTTATTTTATTCCCAAGACCTTTTAGAGTTACAAGTAACTTTGACGTTTTTATAATTTAAAAAACCTTGTCAAATTTTCTAGTATAATGGAATAAATAAATCAAATGCTAAACCATAACTAGCCGTTAATCGTATCCTGGGTTCATTTTAAATTTTGATGAAATAACATTTTTGGACAAAGTCGTTATCTGGTTATACTGCAAAGATCTTATAACTAGCATAGTAATTAGGCTGTTCTAAGTTAATGTGTTTTTTGAAAAAACATAGAATATGAAATTATGCCAAACAAAACACCATTAAATGACCTAAAGTGACCCCTTGACAATTGCAGTATGAATGATTAATTAGGTTATTACATATTACTGGAAGTCTACTTGGTTTAGCTTGACCTTTCCTTTGGAGTGTCATCATGTGTCCGCAGGGAAGAACCAGTAAACTCCATTCACGTCTTTATCATCAGAAGCCAACAGGAGGCTTTGTGTTTGTGCCAATTGTCTGTCTGAGATCCCACTAAGGCATTTCTCAGCACTCTTGTGATACACCCCTTGCAAATTCTTCTTGGAGCACAGGAAGTAGGCTTTGTTTAATTTGCTCTGAAGGGGAGTCTTCACACTTTGAGCAAGGGAACACTGTGAATCTGAGAGACTGGAAGTGTTTGGGGTTAAGGGGAACCGCCAGGATACTGGACTTGTGTGCTGACAAATCCACTCTGTGCGTGCGTGTGTGTGTGTGAGAATCCGTAGGGGAGGCAGCAGCTCACGAATGCCTTGTGAAGCCTACTGAAATATAACAAAGGGTCCCCGTGGATTGCAAGAGAGAGATCACGACAACGGTACCAAAACCAGAGAGCACGAAACAGGAACCAGGAAGCCAGTAAAGGAAGCAAAGGGTCACACCTAGGAAGTACAATAAGACTAGGAAATAACACTCGGTAAGGTTTGAAAATGCAACGACTTGCAACGAGATACCTGTATAGCTGAGTTAATGTAGCCAGACATCGTAGGATCTATAAGTGTTGTCACTCTGAAGCAGGCTAGGTATGGCTAGTTGGCTGGCTGTGGGTGTGACAGTGTGGCTCCTGAAGCCTGAAGTTGCTGATGAGGAGGCCAACCTCAAAGACAAGGGACCGAGATATCCAGCAGAGATTGGTGGAACTCCTAGATGATGGAAGGGTCCTGGACATCTTACAAAGAGACTGCTCCTCCTGGCCATACAGGAAGAAGACTGGATGGCCTCCACAGGTGTAAGTTTGTGGGGAGGTTCAAATTGTCTTAACAGGTCATCAGCTTTATTGTTCTTCAAACTTGGGCGAAAGGCCACCTTGAAATTAAAGTGGGTGAAAACTAGAGCCCATCTGGCTTGCCTAAGATTTAGTCATTTGACTGAGTGAATATAGTCCAAGTTGTGATTTGTGAGCACCTCAAAGAGATGTTACTCCATTGAGCTAACGTTGCTACTCCTTCAGTGCCAGCTCGATGTCCAGCAGGTCACAATTTCCTATGCTGTAGTCTTATTCTGAAGGACAAAGTTTACAGGAGTAATAGGCACAGGGGAACAGGAGCACTGTGACGTTCGGAGTTACCTTCATGTGGAAAGGCAGTGCTGGATGCGGTTGTTTCAGCAAGGGGGCCGAAGCAAAGAGATGCTTGAAGTTTAAAAGCCTGAACTGACCGTGTCATTCCAGACTATGTGTTTTGTGGTTTTCATCACTAGACAGGCCAAGGGAGTGGCCACAGAGATGAATTCCTGGATGAACATTTGACAGAATTCCAGGAACCTTCAGAGCTGTTTCACGGTGCAGCGTTCTGGCAAATTGTGGATGCTGGGTACCTTTGTCTTCTCCTTCCACACTCCCTCAGGTCCAAATACATAATGCGAGAAAATCGCTTTTATACATTTACACTTTTCAGCTTTCACGTACAGGTTGTTCTCCCACACTTGCTGGATTACCTGGTGAACACATTTTTGATGAGATACCTGGTCAGGGGAGTAGATCAGCAACTCAGCAAAAGAACATATTAATCTTATCTCTGAAGATCTCATTCATGAAGTATTGGACGACAGAGGAGGCATTAGTTAAACCATAAGGCATAACCAGGCATTTATAATGCCTCGTGGTGGTGATGAGCACCATCTTACATTCATCCTCTCTCGAATATAGACCAGATTATAGGTGCTGCAGGGGTTCAGTCTGGTGAAAATGGAGGCCTTATGAGCCAGTTCCAGGGCTGCAGGTATCAGAGGACAAGGGTAACAAAAATTCATGGTAATGTGATCAGTGGCTTGGTAATCAATATAGAGAGCAAGCCTGATCGTGATTTTTGCCCTGCAAAGAAGAACTGAGATGCAACACGGGAAGAGGAAGGCCTAATTATCACCTAGGGCAAGGGCGTCTTCTATATTATGATGCATGGCCTCATTCTTATGGATAGATGAACATGTCCCTTCAGGGGAGAGGTCGCTGGGAATAAGTCAATGGTGGAATCCCAGGGATGGTGAGGTGTCCAGACAGAAGTTTGGGAGTGCTGAATATATGCAAGAACTGCTGGTAGTCTTCCGGCATGATGTCGGATTGGGTAACTTTCAACGAGGGTAGCTCTAGAGAGGTTGGTCAAACACCTGGAGCAATACCATACATTCAATGCCAATAACTCCCCTAGTTTCCATGAGATTGATGGTTTGTTCTGCCAAAGCCTGGGATGTTGAAGGACTACTGGACCTCTGGGTGAGGAGATAACTACGTGCTGAGTCTCCACCTGATAAAACAACCCTGGCTTCATTTGGGTGACTGGTCTGATATTAAATGCTACTGACACTCTCGGGTTGTCCATCCAAAGCTGTTACAGATAATTGAGGCTTGATATTCATGGGGGGTGTACCTACTATGCTGGCCAGGGTTACATCCATGAAATTACCGACAGCACCTGAGTCGAATAACAATGAAACAAACATAGTCAGTATCCCTAACGAGATCAATATGGGAGCAAAAATTTGCTCATGAGACACATTAAAGATGAACAATACTCTCACTGAAGATCCCGGGCAATCTCGATCTCTCACTCGGCAACTGGTGCAATTCAGCCTCACCACAATTCAGGCAGTGGTGCTACTCTAGTGTACTTCTAGTGTATCTCTGGTGTACCTCTCTGATGAGGGGAGCTCATCCCACCAGCATGCGTTCTGGGTGTGTGCTACAGGTGCTGGTAATGGGTTGAAGACCTTAGAACTACAAATGTTACCCTTAGGCTTATTCTTCTCGGTTCTCTCTACAGACTGTGTATAGAAATGGACATGTAGATGAACTGATCCAGTTTGTGTACGTCACCTCTACATGGTAATTCAGTTTGCAAGGTTGCTTTTGGTTAACCCCAAAAGTTTTATAGCCAGCAGGGCCGTTTCAGTGCACTACCATGCTGGGGCCCAGAAATCCTTGGCTTAATCTGCAGGTGCATGATTTCCCTGTTAAATTTCACAAAGCTGAATCCTAACCTCCCTTCCAGCCACAGGATGTTTGAATATGCCCTTTAATAGATTATAAAAATAACTTTTCAAAGTCAGGACTGGATTTTTTGGTGCCCTAAAGAGGTGACCCACTGCTCTCCCGGTGAGCATTCATGGCGTCATAAAATGAATCCTCTCTCTCTCCTGGGAACATCTCCAGATGATGATCGACATATGTTGAACACTGCATCAAGAAGCCCTACATTTGTTATGGTTACTGTTTAACCTTTCGAAGACTGTAATGAAGAGTGCTGTCGGTCAGGAACCAGGAGGTTCCTTTCAAAGACTGCAATGGAGACTGCTGCTGATGAGGAACCGGGAGGTTCCTTTCAAAGACTGCGATGAAGACTGCTGCTGGTGAGGAACCGGGAGGTTCCTTTCAAAGACTGCGATGAAGACTGATGCTGGTGGGGAACCGGGAGGTTCCTTTCAAAGACT
>JAACJT020000110.1:4021299-4050326 GCA_009936485.2 Gymnarchus niloticus | reverse complement strand
GTAAAAGAATCCAGCGTTAGTGGATTACTTCTATCCACTACAGCAGGACCGAGCGGATTCTGGCAGTAATCTGTGGCAGCGGTACTACTAGAACATGCAAGTAGAGTAGAACATGTTGGATGGGGGTTTGACTCCTGTGTGTGTGTGTGTGTGTGTGTGTGTGTGTGTGTGTGTGAGTGTGAGAGTGTACCATGTTTATATTACTTCTTAGGGATGAAATGATCCCAGGAGGTAATAAAACCCGGACATTTTTATCTTGTAGGGACATTTCTTGTGTCCCCATCGAGTTTTATTAAAATCTGTGAACGCAATCAAAAAACCTAAATAGTCTTGTATTTTGCTGGGTTACTTATGGTTAAGGTTAGGGCTGTCATGGTTAGGGTTAGGCCCGTAGAAATGAATGGAAGACCCCCACAAGGTTAGAAATACCAATGTGTGTGTGTGTGTGGTTTCCTCCTCCAAAAAAGGCAGGGCAAGTTTACACAATTCTGTACTTAGGGTAATCTTGGCAGAGCATGTGAGTCTGCGTGATTGTGTGCCCAGTGATCAACTGAAATCCGTCCAGGATGCCCTGCGCCCCTTGGACCATACCACAGGGGATCAGCTTCCAGCTGACACTGTCCTGGGTTACCAGTCACGGATGGGTGGCCGTGGTTTCAGTTCTAGACACTTGACTACCTAGTGCCCCGTGTCGTGTGGCTGAAGCATGAAGCGTGTGTCTCCAACCTGAATCTGTTTCACACACTCACTTTAAGATGATCACTGCACCCCCACACGCTGGAGACACTGGAAGTTTAACTCTTATTTAAGTCAAGGGGACAGATAAGATTTTTATGAACTTATCCTGAATCTTCATTTGGTTTTGATGAGATATGGTCACATGCGAGCCTTCTATATAGACCACAGTAAATCCCTCCCTAGACATATAAGGCTACCCTTCTGAGAACCTACCATTAGGCAGAGAAAATGACTCTAAAGTGTTTATGAATTCAATACTACCATTAAAAATGCCGGCGGGAATAACATATATATAATTCTAGTTCTAATACTGCATGAATTTAGCTGTTCATGTTCTTCCTTTTGCATTAAATTTAGTGTAACACCAGCATAGTTCATAATAGTCTGGGGACTTGGGTCCAGTTCTCACCCATTAAATAAGTTATGCTTTACTAAGCAAGCCTTATTTCATTCCACTCTATTACATTTGCATTTCTTGGTTCAAGTGAGAATATTTTTAGTTTGCTTTTCATAATTTTAAAAATTATTAGATTTCCGGGGAAATATTTACAGTAAATACACACATCCCTAACTGTAGAGCCGTGAAGTAATCACTTATTAATTGTTCTGAAATTCCATTCTGTGCTTTTTTTCCTGGACTTCCAGAGGTAAATTCCACAAAGCTAAATGAAATGCATGCAGCCTGCAGAGACTAACTAACTATCTGGTGTGCATGGACCATTGAGTTCATTTGCTCAAGTTTCAGTTAAATTCAACACGAACGAACATCAAAAATAAAAAAAAAATAGCAGTTACTATATATGTATTGCATTTTTAAATTGCATGTAATTGAATTTACAGCATTACTAGACCCTTTAACTCATAAACCAGAGCTTTGTAAACATTTGAAATGACGGTTTTTGACTGTACTATTCTGTATCTTTCATTACCATATTTTTTGTTACCATCTTTCATACTTAAGTGACAACAATGTTTTGTTTTTTTAAAGGTAGTTCCAGCTTGTAGGTCATTAGTTCTTGACTGTGGTGTAGCGAATTCTTTACTCTAAGGGAAATCCTCTCCTGTCACTTGTGGAATTTTTCTGCCAGATGAAAATTGTTTATGCAAAATGTGTTTAGTCTGTAACTGGCAGCAACATTTCAGTAGCCATTAAATTAACATGTGTTTTATAGTCAGCTGGAACTGAAATATGGTATTAAAGAAATAAAATAACTTTCCCAAGGTCTCATTGGCCGCCCTGTAACGATAAGACAATACAGTGGCATTATCAAGCTGTAGTCATCAGTGTCACGGCTGCCTCGCCTATCCCCTGGGAGCTGAGTATGTGAAAAATTCATTTTTCACACTGTTGCGATATATTGGACCACCAAAGGGGCCCCGAAATGGATTCAAATTAAAATAACATGGTAGTAACGGGGCTTTTCCACAAGCAGTTTAGGAGCACGTCTTTCCGCTTTTTATCCTTTTATGAAAGTAGCTGCATGCTGATTATGCACACCGAAAATGTAATCGCTGCAAAGCCATAGCGCGCTTTTGTTTTCTCTATCGGCTAAATTAATTAGCCTTCAGATCCCCACGGTATCAGGAGAAGCATCACTCCATAGTCATCCAGTTAAAATCTCAGCCCGTCCCCCGCCTCTCACCTTTCAGAAATCTTATCAGACAGTGACGGAAGACTGTGCGCATCTTACACACTGTGCCCACACAGGCGTGCGTCAGACGCACCTGGCAGAGGTCCGAAGAGACTTAAACCCCTTAAGGTTACTGGTGAAATAATTTCCATTCTTTTGTGAGCAGGGTAAATTTCACAGCTATTATTGCAAAGAGGGAAGGAATACATTTAGTGTATCTTTCTGGCTGACTTTAATTACTAGTTTGTCCTGGAGGAGGCTGAGCAAATGTAATGAGTTTACTTGGCCAGATGAGGGCAGTGGTGTCTCACTCTTACCCATCTGGAGTAAGAACGATCTGTGGAACAGACTCTGTGTTGCGTTTGATTAATGCTATTTATTGCATTGTATAACACTATTTAACCTAATTGATGTTGTTTGTATATGTGAAATTAATTTTATCTTATTAACTTTTATGGCATTTATTGCGAGAGGGGAGTGAAATCTCCTCGACGTAATAGTACCTTTTCACATGAACATGTCTGAATAATCTATTGTGAAAGTTACATAAAGAAATGCTTTCATCTAAGGTCCTTTCAAAAATTGCAGTCTAAAACCAGTATAACCAAATGAACAGAACAATCGCAGTGGGACATTGCAGGGAAATATGTGCAATGGGGTTAGATGCAAATCCCCTAAAGCTGAGTTTTCAGATTTACAGTAAATATTATATACACGACCTGGGTGGTGTCAGGGGGGTCGCATTCATAAAAGTTAGTGACTAATTATGTTATGGTGCGACAAAACGTCTCTAGACTTCCCAAATGGGTGTGGTTCTGGTTTTGGCATTGGGTCAGGCTCACTTGGAGGCAGACAAAGGAAAATAAGCATGCTGAGATGTAGAGCATATGGCTGCAGTGACTTCAAACATAATGATACGGCAGATCTTCAGACAGGCTGTGTTTGACATTTCAAACTTTTGTGACTGACCTTAGTAAAGTTCACTCCCAAGCGCACGTTTTCCAAATGCTAATCGCTGTCCGTTCACCTTCCTGTCACCATTACATGAGGTCCATGTTCGCAAGTGATCCCACGCAAAAACAACGCGCTCTTTTACTGTAAACTTTCCACCCTGTTTTTGCTGAAAAACACTAATGGAGGGAGACACCCCATAATTACGGCCGCTGGGATACCTTGTTTGGTGATTGTGGAACCTGGCAGGCAGATATTAAATTTCAGCGCGGCACTGCGGTATCACGGCATGCTGACTTACACGAGGGCAAACATTTAAACAATTTACCAGTTTTATTTGCAAAGCATGAAAGAATATATTAACCTTTAGTAATATGTGAAATATTGTATATAACTTGCAACTGACGGAAGCAATTAGCCACAAATAATCTTTTCCTGAGATTTCACATTCATGGAATCTGAATATACTTAGAGGTGTGTGTGTGTGTGTGTGTGTGTGTGTGTGTGTGTGTGTGTTGGTGCTTGAGTAGTATTGTTAGCAGTGTTGCTGAAGCCAAGAGCTACTGAACGTCCACGGTTTTGAGATGACCAGCAGGGTAAACATTGTCAGTGTGATTCCTGTTGTCTTGCTTTGTAAATATGTTCAGATTCCTCCAAATCTTCAGCCACAACCTGCTCCAGAGTTGCCTCTGACAGGGCAAGTGGCAGCTTCGCTGACCCCCGCTCCGAGATGGTCGCTATGTCAGATCTAGGGCGAAGTGTAGGGTTACCTCAGGCCAACAATGACTCGGAGGCCAGACGTAATGTCAGAGTTAAGCTGATATGATATGAAAAGGGTTAGATAAGGAGGTTGAAATGATGAAACGTCATATGACCAACTTATTTGCGTTGTCGATCTGGGTCCTTTCCACGTGACTTCTTTAATACAATGACAGTCCTCTGCTGCTGACATCTGAAAGGCTAAGGCTCTCAGTGCCTCCTGTTGTTCCAGTGCCAACCAAACGCTTCTGTCAACACCCTGCTCTCCCTTCAGGCCTCGGTTTTCGTCCTAACATCGTTATCATTCAAGCAGGTAACGTATAGCTTCCTTTAAGACAATGATCTACATCGCCATGCAATATTGTCCAGGTATACATCTTAACTTCATAGCTATACGTTCATGCAAAACAAATTAAGTCATACAAATGCCCACTATTTGTAGGGGTGGATGCCTGTGCCCACGATTACCCTCGTGCGCAAAAATCTCTCATGCTTGCTCCAACTGGACAGGATTGTAGAGGGCCTGGTGAACATCCTAGGCAGCACGCGAAGGGGGTATGCTCTGGACGGGATGCCAGTCTATCGCACGGCGCGCTAACTCACGTGCTATGGGTAATTTAGAGGTGCCAGTTCACCGGTTGCACGTTTTTGAACTGACTTAAAGAGCCCAGATTCAAATCCCAAACCCCGGAGGCGTGAATTGACAGCTCTTCTTCCATGCACAAAGTCACATGTGTGCAGTTTATCAAATTTATCGAGTCCTAAACAACTATGAAAACACTACTCAGTGCTGGCAGCACCCCGATTGAGCATGGAATGATTTAAAACGGGCAAACTTTCAAACTGTTTTATTTTCATTTAGCTCTGAAAACCAAATCCTTATGTACAGTAGTATAACAAGAGGACAAAGGCCAGACTACAGAAATGGGGTAACAGTATTTATTTATGCTGTTTTTACATTTAGTAAAGCAAATAAATCTATCTACAAAAACCTCAGACATACAAATGTACGTTTGTTCACGTATGCATTGCTGCATATATCGTCATACTTTATTGCATGTCTTATTGTATTCATGCAGAAATATGTGGGTTTTAAATCACAGCCTGAGAGAGGATGCTCATAATTTAGGCCTGTAATAGGACTAGATAACCAATGTGAGTTTATGTGAGTTTAGGAAGTGTGAAGTGACAGAGTGATTGTTTCAAAATGTGAATGTTAAAGTTTATCGCGTGTAATAAGCTTTATGAAATGGTTCAGATCCGAAACCACACTGCAAGCCATGAAATTCCTGATGTTTCTTATGAATTACACATTTGTTTTTATTTGAAAAAGCTGCAAATATGTTCACAATAACATACATTATTAACTGATCAAGAAAAACATACAAAATTCACTTTCACTGTAACGACTGCATTATAAATAATTCTCACATCTAAATTGATTTCTTTGTAAATAATTCTAAGGCGTAAATGCTATCAAACACTCACTACAATGGGTGCAAGTCGGAAAACCAAAGCAGCTCATTTTATTAATATCAATAATCCAGATTAAAAAAAAAAAACGCGTATTAAGTTATATTAAATCAAATTCCATGCTACATTTTTAAAACAGTACTGGTGTCCATGATACCTTCTGTATAGCCAAAGAGGTTATATGGTTTGGTAAATAAATATTTGCTATGGATGAGCTGGGTTCGTAGGTGTTAAATATTTCCGCAGACTAACACGATCCCGGGTTCGGTCTGTATCAATCCTTGGCACTGGTGGTCCTGCAAGCTGGCCAGCGCTATATATGGCTGTTCAGAACAGTTGGGATTATGACTGAAAATAAACAAGTATAGAAGGTTACCGACAAAGACAATGGAATACCGCACGATAAATTTTTACACTATTCCATGCAATGAAAAGGCAAACGATACAAAGCAGGCTGTTAAATAAATACCCCCCCCCCCCCACCCCCACACACCCCCCCTCGGGTGCCGTTCTCCCACGTGGGTGCAGATTTGATCATTGTTTATTTTTGGTTGGCTGGGGTCTGGTTTCCTTTAAGGTTTACTTAATGAATTCTAGCAATTAGCGAAATTGAAATTTATTGACAGAGTCACAGCCTGCTAAAGTTTCATCCCGCTGAGTGCTCACCACACAGACTATTGAGCTTGCTGTCTGCTAGGCCTCACAGCCCACCTCAATTATATCAATAGTCTTGCGACTGGGCCGGGCCCTGGGGGGGGGGGCATGCGTGCTGCCAGCGATAAGGGACTCCCGGCGCGGCCGGACGGCCAGGCCCAGCCTGCAGGAGGGGACTGGATTTAGAAGTGCGGGTGTCATTGCCTCTATTAAGAAGCCAGGGTGACCTGACCTTTCGGAACTCGTGAAATGTTTGAGACGTAAGTTTTGAGTGACTCAGACACATGCTGCATGAATGAACGGACGTTAAAATATTACACGCTGGGGGAGAAAACAAAACTGTAGCATCGTGCGGGATTATTCAGTGAAATATTATATTATTGTTAAAGTAGGTCATCGTTCACGAGACATCGGTCGATTTAAATACCCAGTACTGAGTAGTACAGGTGAGGAAGGCACTTAGGATACAGACAGTCCACATTTCATCTAATCCCTTTCGATGCTGTTCAAAGTTCTTAAACCGTAAGATACTCGTAAAAACTTAAAGGCCAGTTCAGATTTACATACGCCACAAAAAAGCAGGCAATCTAATGTAGCTAGATGTATCTTGATAAAGCTTTGGGTGACATTCTTTGGACAAGAACAAAAAAACTTGCATCTAATAAATAGCATAGTTAGTAATAATCTGAAGGATTATTTTATTGTTTTACGTCCTGACTTTAATATCTTGTGACCATGCATTCATTCTATAGCATAATACTCAACAGTGCTGAGTGTAAGAAGTCGACTGGCAGCTCTTTAAAGCAGATGGCAGGGGCCTGTAACTGGTGCGAGGATTCAATTTTTTTAATTATGTTTTAGTTAGCATGTGTTTTCTACTGTACCAAAAATAATAGTATGCCTCTGAGTTAAGAGTTAATTAGGGGTTTGAAAAGATATTCACAAAGTTAGACTTGCTAGATGACTAAAAAATATCGTTTGGCTTTGTAAAATGCTATATATCATTCTGGGAATTCCTCATTAAGCTTCTTTTCCAGATATGGCATGACCTTTGGTTTCAAAGGGTGTGCGAGAACATTTTCAAAGGGTCAGCAAACAACCTTTATAATTACAACTAATAAGAAAGACCAAACTGTAATTAAACTGTGTTCTCCAGTGGTCTATAGAATTTTCCATAAAGCCCTTCATTTTATATACAATCTGTCTCAGTGTCATCGGCATGTTAATTATTAACTTTGCGAAAAAAGGTCGTTACATCCAAGTAGAATACCTGTGTGTCTTTGCCCCTAGCTTTTTGTTTTACGTGAGCAGGCTTCATTTGTGTACGTAGGTGATTTATTACGTAAAACAACGTAAGGTACACGGAGGTGACATTGACCTTCTTTTAATTAAAATTGATGGAGAAAAAGGTAACATGCTGAGACTGATTCTTCCTCACAAATCGTCTGTGAGCGTACAGGCAGTTACAGAAATAACCCTGCAGTCTATGGGTTAAACAAACCCTCATGTATGCTAAACCAATAGCCTACAGAGGAAAGTCCCGTCGTTGCATACTGGATTTGCATTGCTTGGAATTTTTTTTAATTAAATTCCATTTTAACTTCCTTTTGCAGCTTTCTGCATACAGAAGGTTGATCTCAAGGCCTGTGGAACTGTGTCAGTACAGCGTACACAATTAACTATACAGTATGCAAAGTATAACATTACAGAATTGCATAAATTAAATGTAACCCATTGTCTTGAATTTAACGGTTTAAACTGTTAAAAGCCAGTCCTCGATGTATGCATAGATTTTTCTGATCAAAATGTAGGTATCACTTGTGTAAGTCTCCACTGTAAGATATTCTAAACAATCTACATAAAAGACACAACACTTTAAGGCTTACTTTAGCTCGAAGATAATTTTTTTCCTCCATAGTATAGATGACATCATCAGACGTATGTCTAATAAATTTCTATGTAACATGGCTCCAGATGTTGGCAAACATCGAGTGAACTCGGAATTCTTTGTGTCGTTTTGCCTCTGCCGATGTTTTATTAAGAAGATTCATACATTTTTTGTTGTTTATTTATTTTTAATTTATTTATACGTTTTCCTTTTTTGACATTAATGAATAATGCATGTATTTATCATGAAAATCTGTTTTTGAATTAAAGGATACGACACATCAAAGAGGGAAAAGCTTTGATATGTTTGACTCGCGCTGAACGTCGGGTAGATTTATTCAATTTATGCAAAGCACCTGCAGGGCAGTGAAAGTGGTATTAATATATATTCCATTTGACTGAACCAAATTGGCTGTATGAAGATGGATTTTACTCAAACACAACAATCAGTACTATTTTCACTTTAATAGCTAGCTTCATTAAATAAAACCCAGCTAAACTTTCTACGCAGGACACCATGCTTAATTACATTTACTCTCCTGGTGATGCCGATCAGGATGGATGGATGGATGGATTTATGCTTGTGGATGTCTAGTAAGAATTAAATGGTTGCTTGATTTCTCTGACATCCATGAATTGAATTCTACTACACACCATATAGTACTGCTGGTCCTAGGGGACCTTTCTCACGTTCACAATAATCCCAGAGACAACACTTGTTTACTTGCAGGAGCACACAATTAAATAGCCGATTGTATTTTTATTCTTTTTTTGGGTTTTTTCGGCATTTGACTAAATCGGCCTCCAACGTTTCTCTTCAGATATTTATTTAACTTCTTCCCAGTTCTTCATTCCCCACAGCTCCACCCCCTTGGAGATGACACGAATGTTTCCAATTCATTTTCACCAATTAGTTGACCTTTGACCTCGGCTCTAGCGGTGGCATTCGTTGTTTTTCGCATACTTTTGGATATGTGGTTTCACCAAACGTGTGAGTCGCCAAACGATGTACTGTAGCAGCCCTCAAAACAATATTTCACAAACTTTTCAGCATCGTTCCTTGAGGAAACGATGAGATGCAATCGGTTGGTGCCACCTTAGGAAATTGTTATTTGGAACCCTTGTTCTCCTGCTTCTATTTTAACGGTATCCTGATGTAGCCCTCTGGATAGATAACTCGTACAATCAGGAGAAGGAGGCCGCTCAAAGGAGACTATTTCCAGGATTTGCCTGCGTCTGTAATCCAGTCCCAGGTCAGTATGGAGTATCTTAAGCTGAGCTTTTCTGAGGAGTGAAGGGCCATCCCGGTGCTGACGGTAAAGTTTCTCTGAGCTGAGAATTGCCCTTTGTAGTCTGTCTTCGCACCCCGCCGTAACGCAAAGACCTTGTCCTCTGTTCAGCGTGTCTCTGCAGTCTTCCGCCGAATTGCGAAGTCGTTGGTAGGACTGCTCTAAACACTGGTCTCAGTGCTTCAGCTGCAGCTAAGGATGCAATTTAAAAAAAAAAAGTAAATTGTCAGCTTAAAGGAAAATGACAAATGTAATATGATATTTGGTTTGGTCTGTAATTGAGTCTCCTAAAATGAAAAGCCCATACCAGAGTTAGCTTATAATTAAGACAGTGGTTAATTGCTAATTTGATTTAATTGTACATTTAGCCATACCTGTCAGAGTCCCATGACAAATGACTACATCTGACTACGTACAAAGTTAATTTCATGCTGTAAAACCAAAGACAGCGCTGAGCTCTCCTGCTTACGTATTTATCTGTACGTGGCCACTCGACTTGTGGCGTTTGTTGTTTTAACCCTTTTCTAAAGCAATATTTTCTTCAAGTCTGCTTTGATCTCTCTGTGTAGGGCAATGAAACTACCTCAAAAGCCGTAGATTCTGCCTTCAAAAATGCATTTAATTAAATCTGCTGCAATTTAAACTTCTCATAAATTTCCTTTTTTTTCTAGTAAGATAACCACCCACAACTCGATCAAATGTTATCTCGACTGCTAATTCAAAATAGTTTGATTTCCAAAAATGTCATTTGTCGCAAATGTTTTCAAAAAACGTCACCTTTTGACTGCCACGGATGATCCTGTTTATGCTCATTACATTATTTGTTTATTTTAAATCACCTTAAATTTAAATACGGTATCTTTCTCATCACCCTGATGAATCAGAAACAGGGCTGCTTTCGGAAAGGTGTCCCGGCTTCCCAAATCCAGGTTCAGCTTCTTCAATCGCGAATGCATGTCAAATCAGGATTGCATGACCGGACTGCTGTGCTACCGTCATTAATTCAGCTGGTGATACTGAGTGCGGCGTCTAACAGTTTCTTCAAGACTCAAAAGACCAGGTGATCTTTGGCCCCAACACAGATGAATTCTGTATAAAAACCAAGAAGATCTGCACCATGGCCACAAACACTCCACGTGGCTCCAGGGTTGAATCACCTCACCACATGAATCCCCTCAAGGTTAGACTACCGACTTCAACGTCAATCATGTGATCTCTCATCACCGGCTCTTTTAAAACCTCGGCAGTCACCGTCGTCCCTACCAGAAATGATCCTTAGAAATTGGTCACCAAGACATCACAGTGCCAAGAAATTCCAAAATCCCAATTGCAGTGCTACCGCTTCTTTTCGAACCTTGATCACTCTCCCTCGTACCCATCCATCCATCCATCCATCCATCCTCCCCGGTTATTTTTATGAAGGCCATTGAAAAGTCATTTTTACATTCATTTATTTCTGCATTCTACAGACAATATTGTCCAGTAATACATCTCAGGCAGTGTTGCTGTTTTGTGTTGTTAAATTTTAGATTCCCGTTGGAAAATTACTGCAGGATACCAGCTTGCTTGCAAAAGTGCACTAAATGAATTTAAACAAATTTTGCCGTCTTCATTGTGCAATGGGGGTCACCTGACAAAAATCACTTTATCGTGTATTCACCCCAAAACATAAAAGCTCCTTTTGATAATACATCATCTGCATGGTACTCTGTTTTCCATTGACTTGGAAAATAATATAATATAAACCAAAGCATCTCACTATAGGCTGCGTTCGGATGACCTGTTTAACACTATACATACTGGTAGCGTGTGTTGATTTGCACATTGCTTTGAAGAAGAGTGCCTGTTAAATGCATAAATGCCCAAGCTTTTCTCTTTACTGTCTGTGGTGCACTGCATGTCCTTCAAATGGTGAGAAGCTTTGAATTTTGAATTTAAATTCACAGACGACTCCGCTTTAAACTACAAAGGAGTAGCGTGGAAACAAACTTTAACATAGTGAGAAAATGTCCTATAATATATTTATGACTGAATTGTATTCACAGTGGGGGATAAAACTTGAATGAAATGATGTTGTATAGGGCAGAGTAGCCGATCGACAGTGAATTTAATGATATATTAAATTATTTTTATGTTTGATTATTGGTTTGCTATTAAGCAAAATATGCTGGGAAATGGGCTTTTGCCTGGAGGCTTAATATAGGCAATAATAATATATTTTCCCGTCTCAGGAGAGATCGGCCATTTTTAAAATTGCATTCAGCTAATGGCAGCTCTCCCAGTGGTTTGCGGTTCAATTCAATATGTTGTAAATTTTCATACACTTGCTAACTGGAGTCCAGTACGACGGTCGTTAGCATGTTCTCATGATAGCACGTCGAACTGAGCTCCTGCCCCCAACCTCCTGGATCCGCATTATCCTTGCCTTGTTGACCACTAAAGGTCTGTCAGCACCAGGATGCTCACCGTGTCCGAAACACGAGAATGACTCGGGGGTTGCTCGGGGGAAGCTAGCTATGGCAGGTGTTTCGGAATTTAGCTGGCAGTTCATATGTTTTGGTGCCTTATATTTCTGAAGATGTTTGCTCTCGTAACATTGTAAGGCTCTTTGCTTCTCCCTGTTTTTGGACATCTGAGAGTCAGCGGTCGTATCTGGGAGATGTCGCTGGCACGTTCCACGCGACTTGGGCGGTCTGTGATCCAAGAGCTGTGCCTGCACCATTACAGTCATTACAAATATGGCAATATGGCATCTTAAAGGGTGGCAGTAGCCTGCCCTGTGTCTGCCTGGACGCTGCTCAAAGGGATGGCAGGAGGGGATGCCCAGCCAGAGACTTCGGAGTCGGGGAGCGACAAGAAAAGAGGAGGAAGGACAAATGGCTCGCGAAGGAAGCACGGCCGCTTCCACCTGGACACCGATGCAAGTCCGGAAGAGATTTGAGCCTGTGAGGCACCCGCTAAGCACACGATGCTGGCAGCAGAGGCCAGAAGCAAAAAGAGATAGAAGGGCATATTGCCAACGGCTGCCAGAAGGGGGAGCTGTCGGGTCCTTCTTGTAGAGAGGCGCAAGATGGAAGCGAGGGGAAGAAACAACACACTTTTTGGTGATACGACAAGCAAACAGCCCAGGTTACGGGGAAGCCTCCCAGAGGTGTGGAGCAAAGCCTAGATAAGGAGATGCCAGAGCAGATCATCTAGAAAGACAGCGAGAAAACAGCAGAGCGCGGGATGCGGGCAAAGGCGGCTGATGCTGGTGGCACAGAAGAATGTGAACGACCACAAAGGCCGAGGTTTTCTCAGTCATTGAAGTCTATGGATGAAACCATGTAGCAAGGACAGGTTATTTCTGTGATGATGATCGCAAAACTTAAGCATGAATACTGAAGATCCTGCAATCTCGTAAAAGAAAATAAGCTCTACTGTACAAAATTATTGAAAGACGAAAGGTATGAAGGTTAAATTATGCTTGAGCTGGCTACTCTATAAGCATGGTTTTTACCATTTGCTACAAAAAATATCTAGCAGAATGGAAAACCTTCCACTCAGTTTGCCCTGTTAATCTCTCCATCTGACAATATAATCTATCATTTTACAGCTCCTGTGAGTTCTGTGACTTCTGAAAAATTGTTACTTGGGACTCTCCCTAAGTTTTCAAAATCAATGGACGGAATGTCTTTCTCATCCCGAGGCTTTGAAGTGCACAAGGCAATCCTCCCCAAGTCAAAGTCTCACAAATTGATAGGATGACAGTCCATTTCCTTTGAATGGACAACAGTTCTTCTCCAGCATCACGTTATTTAATTGGCTCTTCCAATAAAGCACATCTTCCCAGTGATGGAGTTAAACAGTACGATTTAACATCGATTACCTGTATTACAATAAAAATCATACCTCCACCTTCCAAAAATAAAGCACACACGCCCATCCAAGAACACACACACACACACACACACTTATATGTGTGCTGATTTTTTGGCAACTATTAATAGGGGCCAGCTCACAGCTGTCTTCGCATAGGGACCCATTAGATGCAGCGAGCAGAGGTTTTTCCATAACTTCCTGCTTGTGAATATTAAGGATGGAATTTTACACGTTATACGTGGACCAGAAGGCACTCTGAATGGAGGTCTGGAAATGACGGCCGTGAATGCTTGTCCATCACTCTATTCAGTGGTTACAGGTGGTCTCATTTTCCTCTCACAGATATCTGCTGGCTTATGACAGCAGCCCCGTAATTTGCATGTTCGACAGACAACAAACGGCCCCGTGCATGTCAAAATGGGTGGCGATGCGTGACAGTTACTGCAGAATGCTGTCTCCTCTTGGCTTGACCCTGACCTCCTGCATGTCTCTTTTCACAATCAGACGGACCCAGCAAAATAAATCCCTCTTCCCTCCTTTGCTATATATCTGATATCAATATGGTGATTTTCTTTTTTTCATGCGCTCACTTCGGATTTCGAGTTCCCAGCTGCGTGAATGGAGGTGGTTTTCGTTTTTTTTTTTTTTTTTTATTTTTCCTCGTCTCTTCTCTCCGGCTGACCTTAAAGACCTTATGGGCATGTTTGGAATAGGAGTCCGTTTCAGAGGCTGCTGCTGTCCTCCATCCATGCTGTGCTTAAGATTAATTAATACCGAAGCTCCAAAAGACATTATTGATGACCTCACAGCCTTAGTTGTGACGCAGGGACAGAATCTCGTATTTAAAAAGTATTAAAGCGCGCACAACAAAACACTGGTGCGGAAGCAATTAACTGATGCGGGGTCAGCGTTTGCAATGAGCTGCAACCAGACCTTTCATACGACCCCAGTCGGATAAAAAAAGAAATGCATTTTTAATTTTAAGGTTCATTCAGTGGGCTCGGTTTGTCTTTGTTCTGTCTTGTAGTCTATATCATTGAGATTTGAGATGGAATTGGTGAGAGTGGAAGTACACTTTACCGTGTTTATGGCATAAAATATGTCAGAATATGAGTTGAATTTTAGTTGATTACTTCAGTGTCTATATATTATACGTAAGGATGACTGGATGGAAATGTGTATTTCTCTGAATTTGACCCAGTCTGCAGTTCTCTATTCTGTTGGTTCCCTGACTTAACAATACACAACTGGCTCATGTCGAACGTTTCGCCCATTACTGCATGTGTATCAGACACGTACAGGCTGATTGAAAGCTAGCACTTGGCCCCTGTTTACATTGTGAGTTGTTTAAATCAACTGCTGCCCGTAATTCGTAATTTCACTATTAACTAGAGTTATGAGGACTTCTTCAAAACAATGCCATTGTTATTTTCATACAATTAATCTCTCACTGAAGCTTCCTTCCTGTGTCATACCGCCGCTGATGACAGACGGTCGACCCTTACAATTACGTGAATTGTAAGAGTAATCAGAGATCAATTACAGTAAGGCACATCTTCCCATTCAAAATAGATATTCATTATGTGGTGGAACAAGACAGCATGAGAGAACACTGAGACTCCTTCAGAAATTAGATCGCGCTACAACGGTGGACAGGAGTTTTACAACCTGACTTTTCTGCTGTCTGAAGACAGAGACAAAAAAAAGAAATGTTAGTTTTACTTTACTGTGCCTGAGAGAGCAGGTTCTCTCTGCCTTTTTTTTTTTCCAAAGAGCCGAATGAAAACAAATCTGGTGAACGGTATCTCCCATGGCTAAACAATGTCAGACAAAACCCTCAAAATATGACACGGAGACAGTGAAGTTTGAAAGCAGACTCCCATGCTTTGTTTCAGGTCACTGTGATCAATGTATGGAGAGAATGCAGATCAAGAAAGGCACATGACACTTAAACGGAATTCGGTATTTTACAGAAAAGGGCGCTCCTTTATTTATTAATATTTATTTGCCAGTCGAGAGTGTGACGTGTGATTTTTGCTCAAGTGACAGTGTTCACGTCAGACCCTTAGTTTCGCGTGAAAAATAAAATGCACTCCAGTAACACTCAATCCACTCACACAACATGCATGGTGAACCGTAAAGAGTCCGATGTTTCGCATTATTACTTGAAAAAGTTTAAGAATCACGTTCTAACCAAAGGGTTATTTTGTCCATGATAGGATGTTTTTGTCTTGTTTCGGTTTTACTTGCCTTGCATAAACCTCTATAAATTCCACTAGTATTTGATTGAAGGGAAGGATATTTTGCAATATTATTGGATTAGTTAGAACTTTCTGCATTTCTTATGATTGTACATCAAACAAAAAAAAATACATATCTGTCAGATTAATGAAAAGGCGTTCCACACATGGTGCTGGCTATTCGTGTATGATTGACAGTGGGAATTTTAATTTTTCCCTCTTTCAGCTTGCTGTTGACCATCGCACATGTGAGCAGTCTGTGATGAGCAGTTCCCCATATAAGAGCGCGGCACTCGAGCCTCTCCAAGTCGACTCAACGCATTTCTCACATTTTTTCTTTTAATTTAGCTCTCATTTATCTGCCTCATTAGCGAAGGTATTTGTTTAGCACAGAAAGCCCTTGTGAGTAGCCTTCTTCCTCGGGGGAACCTGACACTAAGGCTCTGTTTTGGCAAGGAGTAACCTCGCCGAGAACTGAGACAAAGAACCCTCCCGACGGCGGTGGCTCCACCCGCTTCTGATCCGTTAGCCTAAGGGACTTGGTACGAGAGAGGAGCACGGATGAAGAGCCCGAGGAGGAAAGCGAAGACTTGATCCTAAGCTCTTATAACCTCCTATGCCATTCCTGCTATGCATAGGATTTCAGACATAAAAAGACACTGTAAAGGTCTTCTGACATATTTGCAGTCATCCTTTTATTAAGTCCCTACTTGAACAGGGGCACATCAAAAGTAAGCAAAACACATAATTACTGGCATTAATATAACGAGCTCTTTGAGAGAACTCCCAAAGCTAATCTTCCCCTCGGAGAAATATGGGAATAGCACTTGCAATTAAGTTAGCTGTTCGTTAGACATGAACAAACATATTTAGTAGATAATTAGTAGATAATTTCCCAGGTATGTCTGGCACCGGGCACAGAAGGCACTGTCAGGGCAGGTTTTTCTGATCCCGGGAAATGCCCTGCAGTCCTAAAAGCCCGTTAATGTTAATTAGAGACAAGTAGAAAAGCCTGCTATTAGTAAAAAATGTTTAAACACACATAAACACACATGTGTGTCTATGTAGGGTTATTGGTGTAGGTTTTTTCTTGTCAGCCCTGACCTAGTCTGACGCCCCCATCGCACACACAGCCTCTCTTCCTGCCTCCATCACTTTCTAGTTCTCGTAGGGGCCCTGGGATTCCACATGATGAGCTCCTGTGGGCTTTGCTAGTTGGCAGGAGTCTTTGTCTCTCATAAAAGACAAAGAGAATAAGGGCGAAAACTTCAGACCCTGGATCAGTTCTTCATATTGTGGGATTTGCCTAACAGCTACACAAGAGGTTTACATCTCCTAAAAACACAGGAGATATAATCTTAGATCAAAACAAATTACCTATCTGTAGTCGTAAGAGGCCTCACTGGCAGAAGCCTCATGTTACATAAGATTTAAGTCCCTGCTAACTCTGTCTATGACTGAAAGTGGAGCTTGAAATCTTGCTCTCGATTATTAACATTATGGCCCGCGAAGGCCTTCATAACTTTTCGTGCATATAAAATGTATTGTTATTACCAATTGGTACGTAGTTTAATTCATATGTTTTGATTTGAAAGACTGTGATCGGTGTGAACACAAAATTTTAGCAAATGCTAGAAACATTTATGCGCATCACATACACGTATACATATGGAATCTAATGGAATTGCCCCAAAGCTACAGTCAGATACATTACTGATTATTGATGAATCCCTCACTTAAATAATATATCTTGCCTAAAAAGATTCAAATATCTGATGAACTTACTTGGTAGTTTAAAACGTAGGACAGGAAGTTTACTTTTCCGTGGTGTTGATTTCCGGTGACAGATAATTGGTTTAGCAAAGAGAAAAACTGTAAGAATGTACTTGGATCGTGCCACTTTAATGTTTCCGTAACCTAGCAATCTATATACTATTAAGAGGGTGGGATTGTATGTATGTATGTATGATTAATGTGTATATGCTTGAGAGGGGTCATCTGCGAATTTAAATTCAAATCTCAAAAAAAAAAATGAAATCGATAACGGTTACTATAATCTCTCATACCTCGTGATAGCTGTTTAATTGAGTTTAAAATATCGAAGTCCTAATCGACTTTAAGGTAAACGGGCGTGTGAAAGCTGCTGCAGATGGGAATCCTGTAAGGCATCGGTGTGTTTTCGCGTAGATGCCGATGGTTGCCTAAAGCAGAAGGTACCTTGCTAACAAACGGTAAATCAGACTGGGAAGTTTATAAACGAGGACGGCCGTGGCTTCTGTCTTAATCACGGCAGGCCCAGTTTGTCCGGCTCACCCCTGGGAAAGAAGCGGTCCCGTTATTTATGTTCACGTTTGTCAGCCGTGGCTTTAAGGTTGGCCCAGATCGAGTTTTTCATGATTGCTCATTGAAGCGAGTCTTCTGAATAGAAGCATTAAAAACTGGCCCTTGCTTGGGGAAATGTTTGTGATGAAATTGAGCTTCTCGGATGTGCTCTGTGATGGACTTCCCTCCAACCGCTGATATTTCTGATATTTACTTCTGTCAGATTGACAGTCGAGAATTGACCTGCTAATTTGATTAATGGCATTAAAAAAATCAATGGCATGACATCGAATGAACGAACTTAAGCTCAGGGACCCCAGATTTTTCTGCTGTACGAGGAGATGACTCTTCCAGAGAAGCCCATTTGGATTAAAAAGTAAGTTTAAAATCAGTACCGGACTGAAATTTGTGCTCACATCACTGGCGGTAGCATTGCTCTCTATTCATCATCGCCATATTCATTTTATAAAAAACTGACAAGCAAATGGACATCCAGGCAGGATGAGTCCTGCACCTTGCTCCCCATCTTCTTGGCAGCTGTGATAAACTTGGCTTCACGAGCCCCAGACGATCGGCTGGCCTCTGTAGATGCCGGGAGGCCGTCGTTCTGTCAGACATGTTTTACTGCATACATGTGTGTACAAGGGCCCATGTAGCTGCTCGGGTCTTGCACTTTGTTTCTGTGAGTCTGTACCTGATGCGTCAGTTGCAGCAGGGAAGGCATGTCTGGCAGTGGAGGTTCCGAGCGCTTTCCCTGACATGTCGGGGCACAGACAACGTGGCAGATGTAGACGCGGGGTTTCCACTGAGATGCTGTGACTCCGAACCTTTCAGGAATGCATGCTCTTTTCAACAGAGAACTCTATTCACAGAGAATTTAGGGAGCTTTAGCGTTTTCCACAGGTGAATCGAGTATGAACAAAGACTTTTGTTTGCAAACCCAGAAAGTTGTGTTTGTTGTTTGTAACCCCATTTTTTGATGTAAAAGTCCCCCATTAATGCCCCGAGTCCTTTGTTTTTGAAGCCTTCCTCTGTTTGAAGTGCTTCTCACAGAGGCGGGTGATGGAAAATTGCCCCTCAGAGTTACGTATGTCATAACAATTGCCTCTCTGTGTCTGATCCAAAACACGCAATACTTTTAAGAGGCTTGCGTGTCACATTCTGGAGATTAGAGTGAGCTCCTTTATTGTTCATGTTTTCTGTGTCCTTTTGAACTTTTTTGAGAGAGAGGAAAAAAAATAGTCAACTGTGTTTTTCTAAAAATGAGAATTTTTAAGGGCCACTTGACTCTCGGATGAACATTTATCATGTGTCACAATGCTCACAGGAGGAAAATTAAGCAAATAATCATTCCAGCGCAGTCACAAATGTACATGGTGTGAAACCAAGATAAAAGTGCTCTTGGTGTTTATTTGACTTTGAACTTTCCTCAGCGTTGAGGCTGCAGATTAATTTACGAACAATGCCGTTGTTTACCTTGTAAATTAGAATTCGTGGAGAGTAGAGAAATGTGAACAGAATAGGTGGACAGATATTATCGGGTAAAGATATCAAGCAGTGAGCACCTTCCAACACGTTACCCCAAACACTATTATCATAAACATTACAGGGCAGGCAAACCACTAAAATGAAATTCTCCAGAATCTTCTTTGGGTCAGTGGTCAGCAGCATCCTGTGGCCGCCTCTACGACTGCACTACCTATCTTCAAACAATATTTAAAAATATCTAATAGACAAAGAAACTTTTGATAGTTACTGCAATGATCCTCTAAGCACTGTGTGTGGTGAGCCAGGTAACTGTATTTCAGGGTTGGGATCAAGGCCTCCCCTGCCAGTTAGCAAACTGATATTATTATGCTGGAGAAATTTATAGCATATTCAGATTCATTACAAAAAGTTATATAATACTATAAATATTAATGAATTATGGTAGCTTTGCCTTTTTTTCTGCTATACTTAGGGATACTAATATTGTTTTAAGTGCAGGGACAGCAGAACTGCTAAAATACAAGAATATTTATAAAATCTCCCTTTCACATCTATGCCCGATCATACATTTAATTGGTTGAACATAAGGATTTTGTAAAAGATCTTGACTTGACTTTTTTTTTTTTTTGTCTTCATATTGCCTGCATTGTTAAAGTCCTGTATACGTTGCGGACATTGGAAAGTTGAGGAGAAATAGACTGTCCTTGGCTTAGATTCTGGCACCATGACTGAACGGAACCCCGCAGACAAGCGAAAGCGCCGTGCCAAAAAAATCTGGTCACTTGGCTCAGTGAACGTAATCATTTCTTTGGGGTTATCACATTGGATTAGGGTCATCATTCACAAATTAACAAATGCAAAGATACTCCGACTTTGTCATTCTGTTGAGAAATCAAAGTATGTATTGAAACCGACTGTATATTAATAATTAATGCATGTATTCATTTATTTATTTAAATGAGTCGTTATGAATATTTGTTTTGTCAAATTAATAGTATCTTGTATGGACGAAAACTGAATGGATTTTAATTTGCATGAAGGATCTCCTGGTCAATCAAAACGTCCAGCTCACTCTTTCTCTTAATTAAAAAGAAATTAAAGTTGGTAGAATTTTGATTTCTAACAATAGCACTCATTCCCGCTCGACTGGCCGTGAACCTGCTGGAGGGATGCAGCTGAACGTTTTCAAGGTCGCGGGGTGCAGCTCTGGCAAAAACGGAGGCGAGATCATGTCATAAGATGCTGGTTTTTCGGACACAAAGGCGCAGAGTGACATCATCGGCGTGCGTTTTCCTATTCGGCCATCTCGTTCCCGTTGTCCTCTATAGATTTCTTTAAGCCGGTGGTGACGATGCCGTTTGTGCCAATTTCTGGCGGTCGAGCAGGTGGCACGTCTCAGGAGGTGCGGTAATCCGTATAAACTTCATTAAGTAGTCCTTTTAATGTGGCCACTTGATTGATAAATCCTCCAATCCAGCCACGTCCCACACTACGCCAAAATAAATCTGCACTCATGGAGTTGATTATGTTGGAAAAAAAAACACTGAGAAGGATACATGCATGCATTTGGCGGAATAAAACATTATTCTGTTATGGAATGATACTGTGATGGGCGGTACTGGCTTTGTACGACTGTGCTATGAATGCACGGGGTAGTGGGACAGACAGTCGTTAGCAAGAACTGCGTTTTAACAAACTCCAATACCCTCCCGCTTTCAACTTTAGTCTATAGTCAACAGGGTCTCAGGTTGACTTCTTTGTGTGACAAATAAATTCCTCGTAATAAGCAGGCATATCAAACCAATTGGCAGAATGGGCTGGTGTGATTTTTCCGCATGTCTCTGCCCGGTACCTTCATTCCAGAGCTGCCAATGGGGTGCAGAGGGCCGAGCTTATTAAATTTGATGCTAAGTCTAACGTACATTTTCACGGCATTTTGAGAAAGGAGCTTCGAGAACATGTCTCCTCAGCCTGACTTAGAAACACAGACCACCCATGCACCATATTAGAATTTGCCTTAAATCCCTGTAATGCTAGCGGGGCTGTTCTGTTATTTTCTTCTCACGATTATTACAATTATGTTCCACAGGGAAAACACCACTTGTCGCTGTAATACCAGCGGGAGGGCGTTCTTTGGCAGATTTTGCGAGGGGAAGAGACAATCCCTTCATCAAGCGTGTCAAACAGGGCTGACAAATGTGACTCTCCACCTCAAAATGTGTACAATATTAAAGGCGGCGAGCGACTAAGCACAGACCTGGCCGACATTAAATATAAAAGCAGTCAGGAGAGGCTGTTTATAGGACTCTGCGAATTGAGACTCGCTGATCTCTGCTTCCTACTCCCTTCTGGAGGCTGCTTAACCTTAGATTTACGCGCGGCGGCTGTGAGCGCGAGCAACGGCAGTTTGTTCGCATAGCAGGGTCGCATCTTCATATTAGCGGGGCGCTCGGGACGACGCGTTTAAGGTTGGGTGCTTGGAAAAAGAATGGAGACGGACTGCACGAGTTATCATGGACTTCTAAGGAGAATTGTCCTAATGTGGCGTAGGGATTTCGTGCTGCCGGCATCCGTTACACACCAAAAGAGTCTTAAGGCCAAAGCAGGCCCAATAACCCATTTATTTTTTATTCATATCTGGCTATAAGACAGTTTTAACTCGTAAGTACGTTTATAATATACTGCGTATGGCCATACATTTGCTTAGACTTTTGCACAGACAAAGCGCCTGAAAAGCAGTTGCATAGTAATGCCACACTCTGTAAATAATTCTGCAAAATTTATACATATTTATATAAGTCACACTCTGCTAGCAATGAGTTAAGGTAAAGTGTTAGACGCATCCTTCTCAAGGTCTGTCACCGCTAGCTTGGAGATCCTTCGCATTATCATGCAATCGAATATTACGAGCGTCTTTTCCCACCTGCCACCAAGCATGTAACTGTTTGGCTTAACTTGGTGCTTGGGGCCCTGTCAAAATATGACAGAGACTATCACCTTCTTTCTCGGGGGGGGCGAGCTCCTTAATTACATTCTCCCTTGAAGCCTTACCACACGAGTACAAATGTCAGTCGAAAGTTCATTGCTTACTGGAAGTCCCAACAATAATCTTTCATTGTTAGGCAACAGATATTGTTTAATAGAATTCTTTGAATTGAATCCCCTATTACTTGTGCAGCCACAGGATGGTGTGATTACTGGCCCCCGCGCTCGCATTTCTTTAATAAGCCCTACATCAGTGCCGTCACACGTCTTAACTGGCAAAACTAGACAAGCAGCTATCCTTCAACGAAAACTGGCAAGCCGGTATGCAAAATGCATCGGAGTTTTAATTCACTGCTCCTCTGAGCACACCAAACTTCAGCTGCACTCAAATGATTTATTCTTTTTCACCCTATTAGATGAAAATACACAGTGATTTGCCAGTGTTTTTATTATTAAAGTCTTGAATTCTTCTATGAGTAAATAATATCATACACACCCATGGAACAAATTGGTGAATAAAATTTAGTGGTGCATCTGCTCTCGTTTTAAATTGTGACATATGTGAAAATCGGTTTCTTTCCTCGTTACGAATAAACGAAAAGCAGATTAACGCTGTGAGACATTTGACACCATCGTACTTGTGTGAGATCCCGTTCGATCATACTTAACGTACAGCAGGAAACACAGAATATCGGATATAAATCAGTCTGTAGTTCAGTGCTCAGGCATTGAAATCGAATTTCCACTTTTAATATCTGAAATAAAAGATTCATATTTTTTACTGAAAAGTGTTTTTTTTTGTGTGAGTGTTACTCCAGCAATGACATAGTAACCCAGCGTGGGGTTAACCACTGAGCTGTTTAAACTACTAAGACGTGTTGATAGAATGCAATTGAAAATGATTCACTACAACTGCTGGCTTTCTTAAGAAAAACACGCAGGTTTGACACGAGTGAAGCTAATTAGCATAAGGCTATGCTCAACGGGCACTGACTGACTCGTTTAAACTATATTAATACTCCATCCTTATCTCCGGCTGTCTTTTATCCCACATACTAATTCATACCCAAGGCTGCAGATGGCAGTATAGTCTTTAGGAGAAGAGGGTCTCCAAGTGGATACAGACCATTTAACACTCCTGACTGGCTTTCAGTCTCGTTAAGTTGGAATTTTGACCTTTACATATTTGTTACCGAAGGGGAAGGAACGGAATGACATTGAAGGCTGGTTGCTTGCTGCTCCGGTAGTTCTAGCTTACGAGGAGGTGTAATTATTAGCGAGACTGCCGCCGCTTCCTGATTTCCAGTGCCATTAATTTGCTTCTGACGGGGCCTGTTTGTGCTACGTGATGCGGCCGGCGTTTCCGAGACTTCCACCTGGGAGGAGGATGGCGGCGCGCGGTATTTGCACAGGCCACTTTGCATGTCATTATCATACGGGAAAGGACTGCGTATGATTTCAAAAGATCTGCAGAGGGCAAGGAATTTGGCTGCAGGGAAAAGCATTACACACTCATTGACCAGACTGGGGGCCCACATGCTATTATTTTGAGTATTGTTTAACCTCCACTGTTTAATTGCGTGAAACCAGGTTGTTTATGAGCTCCCGGCTCCTGTTTTCCCAGGGTTGCGATAAATGATCTGCGGGCAGCTGCACTAATAAGGTGCGAAGGAAAGGCCAAGTGGATTTCTTAATTTGCCACATGCATTAATTTCCTCATCAAATGGGGCCTCGGACTGAATGACGCAGAACGTCCCAGCAGCATTCCGATGTCGTCAATTATTTATCCCTTCCCGTTATCGATTTAGGGGATTGAAATATCAACACACCCAGTCGTTTTTTTTTTTTTTTTTTCCCCGGGATATAATTGCAGCAGTGCTGAAAAGAGCAGGTCCGTCGCAGTCTGGTCACCCACCCCTCTGTGACCGAAACAGCATTATCAGTTCGTCCGTCTCAGCCCCCCCCCCCCCCCCCCCCCCCCCCCCCCCCCGGCCCCCCCCCCCCCCCCCCCCCCCGCCCGCCCCGCCGGCCGCCCCCCCCCCCCCCCCCCCCCCCCCCCCCCCCGATCCCCGGTGACACGCGGTGTCTGCACCGGCGACCTCTGAGCTGGCCGCGTGTCCTCCAGCCTGACAGTATTCTCCTCCAGCCCCCGGTGTTAACGGCGAGCCCCCAGCTGGACCACCCCCCTGCGTGAGCCCTCACGTCGTCTGCATTAACCAGGCAAGCCTCCCTCCCCGCCTGTCAAACCTCAACCGTGGGTCAAGAAAACAGCATTCGGGAGGATAATAGGAAAGCAGTTGAAACAGGGAACTCTCGACATACTTAAACAGGAATAAAAAGGCCTGTGCCTTTTAGACTCTTTAAATTTGCTGAGGTGTAACGACACTTTAATTTTCTAATGTGCCTTTTTAGTTAAGCAAAGGGGTTTAATTGAAATATTAATTTCTCTTCTCTAGCAAACATTGTTTTCTGGCTTATAATGCGGAAGAGAGTCATATGCAATCATACTTTTATCCATCCATCCATCCATCCATCCATCCATCCATCCGACTTCTAATTGCTTATCCTCATTAGGGTCTTAGAGAGTCCTATTTTATATATGTGTCTTAAACGTATGTTTTAATTTTAAATAATAGAGTTAAAATAACATCAATTGATCAATTCACGCTTTTTTAAATGATGTAATATATACGATTCTGAACTTAACATCTATTTGAAAAATGCACCAACACAAACACGTAAACATATATCGCGCTTGTGAGAAACATCGTCGCCAATCCGTTTCGTCCAAGCGACTCACCCAACTGTTCCAAGACGCTAGTTGACCATTGACTGAAATTTATGCATTTTGTGAAATATTAAACCACTTTAAACACATGCAGTGTTCTCATTTAAGATGGCAAAGTGTGCCGGTTCCCAGAATGAGCCGAGGAAAAAAAAAGCACAATCTTAACAATTCAGGCACACCGAGTAATTATTAAGGAAAACAGAGCGGCCCACGCTCCCCCGGATACGAACAGGTTCAGCCGTCAGCCAGAGCCGGACGACTTGCTACTCAATCATTAGTTTTATATTCTGCCTGTCACCTAAATAGCTGCAGCGTATTCACAGGCAGTGCAGCCTCGACGCTAAGCACCAACGGGGGCCGTGGACGAAGTGATTTATAGGTCGCGACCATCACCTGTGACTTAGCAGCTTTGAAATTAGTCACAAATAGCATATTAGAGGAGCTAATCAGGCATGGTTCAGCAATCCACTTTCTTTATTCGCCCATAAAGGCAGGGCTATATGGCTGCCCTCAGGCCTTGCTGTGACTGATTGCCTTGACCTCCCGTGAACCACCCAGTCCGTGTGCTAACACGACGACGGGCCCTCGCAGCGAGGCCTCACTTGGAACCAGGGAGCTGGCTAGTCTGCCGCTTGTTTAGCTCAACATTTTCATTTAAGCATTTGCTCGGCTGAAGCGATGAGCTGTGTTTAATTTGGCCTTGCCGTAATCACGCTACGTATCAAAAATTCTGGAGCGGTGCCCACACAGTCCGGTCCCTGCTGCTAGATTGGATCGGGGTAGGAGGTAAAAACAACAGGCCAGTCACATGCTGCACTGGAGGTCGTTCAGGGAATAAGGGTGTGAAGCACTGTGAAAATCATTACTTTCCATATAGTTATCTGAGATTCTTTAAGGGCTGTCGATACAACCGGCAAATCATCTGATTCTTAACGTGATTTTTAGATAATATGTTGAACTTTGTTAAAACGCATTCTTGTCTGGTTTGCATAAAAATTGATCAGGTTTTTACCTGTTTAACAAAGAGCTATAACGTCATATGTTTATATCACATTCACTTAGACGGTTATCTTACGGGAATTCAGCCAGGTCAAGAGGTCAGTGTTCCAGACAGTCTCTGGCAAGTTCAATGAGCTATTTAATGTCTGCAAACCTGACATGACATCCATTCTATCGCACAGCAGAAAGTGAGCTTCGAAATTATGTAAGTGGCGTAGCCTCGGAATGTTTCCAATTATAATTTCTAAAGACCCCGAGTTAGAATCATTCGGCATGATAAGTGTAATTTTTAATGCCACTGAATGGGGCTAACATGCTGAGATAGATCAATATAAAATGCCTCAGGGCTGATGTACAGGCTTTTAATTTGTTCAGTAATCCAGATTTTAAAATAGCGTCTGTTCCTTTCAATGTGCGCCGACCAAAATAGGGACTTCCTGTATTCATTCCTGATCCTTTAACATCGTTGTCTTGTACTTAAATCTACGAGAATGGGAAACATTTTGATAGGTGTCATTAGATCTAAAATATTATTAAATAAGAACGCAGCGCATTATGAAGGGTACCATTTCTCCCAAGATTGGAAACTAGATTAATATGAAAAATGCAGAAATGGTTCTGCAGCTTAACGAAAAAGTATATGTAAATGACACAACGAAAAATATCTGTGACAGCAGTAAAGGAATAAGAGAAATCGATCAGTAGAGGTTATAGGCTCGACAATGCAATTTTACTGAAGATTTGGAAATACACCAATGCTTTAACTTTCCATGTAGCAGCAAAGAGGTGCAGGGTAAGATGTGAAATGATTCTCAAAGATCTACCTACAGGCTTTTAATGTCCCTCTTGGCCTCCTGGAAAGAAAGGTAGGAACGTGCTGGCAGGCAGTTCATCCACTTTTTGGTTCAGCCTATTTTTTTTCAGAAATCCCAAAGTTTTTCCTGCATTAGTTTCCTTTGACCATCCTATATATATGCTCGAAAATACACAATGCCAAAGGAAGGAGTAGAGGCAATTCAAGGCAGACCAGGAAAGCCATGCTTGATGTCAGAGATGATAATGCAGTTAAGGCATTTTTGGGAGTAGTTTTCCGTCCACACTTAGCCTTTTGGCAGGGATTTATTAAGATGGAATAAGCCGGTGACTTTTCAATTCCAGCCATAATTTGTTTCTATATTACATGTGCGGAGTTGGTGTGTGATGGAATTTTTCCTATCTGAGGTTAGGAAGTTGAAGCTCCTGATCTCCTGTAATAGGTTATCACAAGCCATATCTTTTGCAATATAAAAACACAACACCTGTACATCTGTGGCCCGGTGTCAAAGCCTTAAATAAACATCAAAATGCATTAAATCCACTGATTGCCATTCTGCTCAAACTAGATGTTGCTTCAAAATTTATTTTGCGATGCACTCTTTTGATTACTTTGAATTGCTGTTCCATCTTTGCTGCTGCCGTAGGCTTCGAGGGAAGAAGTAAGAATAGACAACCTTTGTTTGTGTTTTTGCGTGCGTTGATCACGGCTACAGCAAAATCTTAGCTGTAACAAATTCTCTTGCCTCGTACGCTGTTTGCAATTATCGTGCCGTGATTCTGCAGGTAGGCCTGAATATCACCGTTAAAATTATGTAAAGAAATGGCAACTTTCGGTGTTTTTTGTTGGACCCCGTTTGTATACGCACCGTTTATGTTTATGAATTCACCATAAGCCATAATATCTCTTGATTTTAATTGTCAAAGAAAACTCCCGTGCAGAAGCTTTTGATGTACGAGACGAAAGGCTTGAGGGTTTACAATTAGTCACATTTAGCGACGTCCGTTTCTAGCATTCAGTTTAACGTTCGCCCGGATGGCCTCGACTGATGGCCTAAACTCGGTCGTATTATTATCGCGATACCTAACAGTGCTCCGGATTTGTTTACAGCCAGACTTGTTTACCGTGCCCTATCTACACGCATGTCACATACAAAAGAACTACAGAAACATGACACGAAGAGCCACGGTCTACGGTAGCTATAGTGATTCATTTATGGTTACCGTGTGTGACTTTTTATTGAAAGCTACGCGTTATAGCTGGAGTGGGAGAGCAGCCTGAACTTGTTTAATGGTACATGCTAACAGTACTTGAATCCTCCCAGTTCTCGTGTCATAAATGTAGCGGTCTTCATGGATATTGACCTCTCTCCAAGTGAATACCTTCGCCTGTCGCCGTCTATAAATTTCATCCCTCGACATCAAAGCATTTCATCAGGTGAGATGACATCCTCTGTCTGATGGATGTCTTTCCAGATCATTTGTCTTATTTTATACTCCTCAGCGTCTTTCTTCTCAGTAGTTCAAACTTTTTCTTTCTTCCTTGATTGCGTATTGACCATAAATCAGAACGGAATAATATATGGATATGCTTGCGAGGTCTTTGGGATGGGCTTCACGAGTACGAGCGTGCTTGTTGTGGATATTGACGTCGAGCCACCGATAGGTCAGAGCCGAGAGAGGGAGTAATGCTAGGCCGTTATTGAAAACCGTGCCTTTGTAGCTCAAGTACTCTTTGGTTAATAGTATAAAAATTTGAAAAATGTTTAAAAATTTAGCTATTGCATGCATGCAACGAATGTGAATTGTGGAGAAATAAAGCGATACATGGAGAATACAATTATTGCTTATCTCCTGAATCCTCTGCTTGCTAGGATATGTGTATATCAGAAAAGTTTTTTTTTTTTTTTTTTTCCTCCTCAGGCCTATTCAATAAATGAACATTACGGCAGGTCCCTCTCACACACAGAGTATCTTTGAAATGGGTTTTGTATTGATTTTAGTAACTACCCGGTTAGATGACGTTATGCCTTAGCGTGTCATTTCTAGATGGGCCTGCCCGGAGCAGGTCATTGAGGTGATAACTGTCATTTGGAGGGACAGAAAAGCAATCATAGCTTTTTCATTACTTACTGTTCCCACCCCCCAC
>JAACJT020000110.1:4003093-4021199 GCA_009936485.2 Gymnarchus niloticus | reverse complement strand
CACCGTCGTTTGGGGGCCCCCACACCCCACCCTCCCTCTTCCCCGTCTCCCCTCCCCCCCCCCCCCCCCCCCCCCCCCCCCCCCAGCCCCCCCCCCCCCCTCCCTTTCTCTACCAGTGGGATCACTTGACATATTATGGCTTCTGTGATTTAACTGCGCTCTTAAATTAAGTGCTGGAATATCAAGGTTTGGCTTTGGAAAAATAAACTCAGTGTCAAGGGATCAAATGCCCTGTAGGTCACAGCCATGAACTTGTAGCAGCACAGGCATCAATCTTGAACTTGTATGGCCTTGTTCTTTTAACATGTACAAAAGAGTGTTGTTATTATTATAAGATATTGCATGCGTCTCGGTCAGGATATACTTTTATAATTCTAGTGCTATGCAATCAGTTATGAACACTGTTTGGTACGTGCGTACCTTTAAGGTCAACCCAGGTGTTCAAGGACCCAATTTTTTTTTTCAGCTCAATTTTGTTTTTTCACCTGCCATCTTAAAGGGACAGAGCAGAGCTTGACAGCACACATGTTGTTTAATCCTGCTCTCTGTCGGGACCTGGAACTTTCCATACGGTGTGTGTTTTTTATTCAATGTCATAAAACCACAGCATCAATAAAATGTCACACAGTAGGGTATTTTGAATTTTCAGGCAAAATAATGTAATGCCATGTTAAAATCAACAGTATAGTCTGCTGTCTTTATAATCCCTAGCCCACTATACTGAAATAATGTTATTTATGCAAATCTATCAACATGTGTAACTTAATTCAGAACAACAGATACAGCCTAATGTTAACCAGAGCAGTTATATATACTCTTATTTGTTATTTACGTATCATTCGTGTTGCTGTAGCTATTAACTTTTTGCATAATTCAGTTTTTGCTCATGAATTAGGTCAATAAAAAAATTCATATACTCTACCCGTTTAAAAAAAACAAAACACCGAATGTAATAGACTTCCACAACTCTGTTAAACTGATAAATAGGATATCTACTGACATTTTATCTCAGATGCTTAGCGCCATCAAAAACACAGAAATATTTGTGAGTACATTTGTTCCTGCGTTGCGTGTTGCTGATCAATTCATTTGTACTTGTTTAGGATTGTTTAGGATGGCTTTATCATCGTTTGTAAAGACATCAGATGTCCTAGTAATTCTTGTTTCTGCCACCTGTATCAGTAGTTTTCTGTTGGACTTACTGAAAATCTAGAGAAAAACTAACGGCGTGATTGATTTTCCATGTGAAACAAACTGTAGGGGAAAATACAACTGAAAGAGACTGAAAAAAGTGGAAAGACATAAAAATATTCTGGTGCTGAGGTTGGGCCTTCTCTGATCAAACTGGTCGTCCAGACTTGAGCCAAGCTGTATTACTACGTCTTTCTGTATGCTCCATCAGTCACCGAGCGTGTATATCGGTGACATAAGTCTTGGATTTGTTTCACCTGGAAGATAGTCGTCTTGACCAAACGAATTTTGATACCCCAAAAATCACCGTGCATTAAATTTTAATGTATTTTAAAAGAAAATCCTTCATATAAAAAAGTGGGATCTGAGTATGGAGAGCAGTAGACATCAGTGATCAGTCCTGTGGTTGGTGCTGTAAATAGAAGCTATTGACTTTGCACATAAATTCTAACCACAATCGACACAAAAAAATTAAAAAATGGAATAAATACAAAATGGTAATAATGATAGCTGTTATACCCGCCGTTCATCCTATTTCTCATTCAGCAATGAAAAGAGGAATTAGAAACATCAGATAATGCAACATCTTGGCAATTGATTGTTTTTGTAATGTGCATGATGGAAAAGAAGGATCGTCCTGCCAAATTCATAATATCATTAACTGGCAGGCATAAGGTTAGTCCTTTACATCACATGTTCAATGTGACCCCATTATTCCCAATCAAGCCATCCACCCCGACGCCCCACTGATGAGACTTTACCCTGATCATCCTGAAAAGGTTCCAGGACCCACGGACGACTTCTCGCTGGAGGACCGTGCTCCATTCCACTGAAGGTGCTACGGGGCTGTTATCAGCAAGACCGTTCCATGGATGACTGCCCTAATAGAGAATAATGAGGGTCACATTGAACATATGGCCGCTGTTGTGTCCTGGTCCCCCCCTCACAAAAGCTTCAGTCAAACTTTGTCTCCGCATGCAAGATCTGCACACAAATTAAAAAAAAAAAAAAGGGGGGGGGGACTTTGAGATCACAGTTTGGAGAGAATTCCAACTGTCACATGCTGAAGGGCATTGGCCAGTGTCAAGGGACTTTGTCGCTCCACAGATATGAAGGGAGGAAATCTGGGTAACCCGTCTGCTAAGAGTTAACCACATGACTCTGGGAGATGAAGATATTTCGTTGTAATCAAGGGCTTTTGGGGGTCATTTCAAATAAATCCCTTGCAAGCTAATTTTATCTGACGGCACGGCAGACAAAGATTCGGACGGAAAGCCGACAGAAGTCCCACTTTGAGACGATGAGCATTTGTTGTTCTTTCGCAAGTGCACATGGTAAAGGAGATCTAGGAGTTTTACGTAGCTCCTGAATGCTGATGTCAGGACTCTACGAACTTTACAGTTCCCAGGACGGTTACATGATCCTTGGATTCAGAAATAAATCTTTGTAACCCGTTCTACCATATCATGGCTTTTGTCATTTTATATGTCTGCAAAAAAGCTATCTGGTGAGCTCTGTTAATATTTTCTGCACTCCAGTTCTGTACTACGTTCCCTGCAGAGAAATCAGTATTTTGGTTTTAAAATAAATGTAGTGGAACACAGTCTGGCTATGGCAATTATGTTCTTGCTGGTAAAGTCTTTCCTTGAGCTAATGGAACTTGGTCCTTGTTAAGAAGCCTTAATATTGTCCGGGGAAGAAGACAGCAGGAAAAAACATTATATATTTTGTCAAATTTTCTTGGATATTTCCAGATATATAATGCCAGTTTCTGTTCCTTTATGAGTAAAATGTTTAATACAACCATTTAGTATGTGCCTTTAGATGCTAAATCTATTTACACCATAATATATTTTGTTTAAGCATGGGTAAAGCTATAACTTTCACTACTGGCAAAAATAAAAATATTGTAAGAGGGAAAGGCTCATCAGGAAGAGACCCAGCGTGGTCATGTTATACTCTCTATGTGTGAGGATGACAGTGGGGCTGTGATCTGCTAAATAACGGCCTTGTAAAGCCGTCTGGGTCACATGGACTCGCTTGATTTTTTATTTTTTTTTCTTGGCTTATGTCCTTGAGAAGTTTCAGGAGCGAAGACCGAAGCATGACCATAATGATTTCTGCAGTGTTGTGTTTGAGTCTAAGATGAAATATTTGTCAAGTCTCATTTTAAAAGGTGGATATACGTTTTACTGTATGGGGTGGGTACTGAGCTGACAATCCTATCATTTCTTTTTTTTCCCCAAGTCATCGCATCGACATGGTAAAACGTGCTAGGTTACGATCTATTTGGTGAACTTTTAAAATATATTACGATGTCACGTATGAGTTTAAACAGCTTCAGGTACAATGAACAAATGTAATATTGTACAAGCTTAGGTTTCACGTTCAGATAGCAGAAGTTCTAAGAAGCCAGCGGTGGAAAGGCCATGTAGAGGCGGTGGCTGTACTTACAGGATGAGTCGCTGACATTTCTGCCATTAAAACAATGAAATCTGAATATTGTCTCTCGGCACAAGCCCTAGGGAAATAAAGCTGTCTGCTAAATGTCCGTAATTAAATTTTCTTTTTCTAAATAAAGTTTGGCCTAATGTGAACTCGCTTCGGAGATGATGACAGCTCGTGATGACTCTCATCTCGGGCGAAACGACGTCTCCGGCTTCATTTGCGATGGCTTGTGTTACCTAAACCAATAACTCGCTCAGATCACTTTAGGTTAATCTGTTTTATTCATCTGGCTTCATTTCTGCTCTCTTTCTAGCGGTGAAGACTTCCTTCATTGGTAACCTCCGGTATACGTTCTTTATCTTGAGTTTATACGTTTAAAAATAGCACCACTTGTTTTGTCTGTCCTGTGTTGACTACAGAGTGTTGAAAAACCCATACAATAAACATGTATTTGGGATGCTGACATTGTCAAAACTCATTAATTTCTACTGTGCCTACCATAAAGAAAGGGAAATATTTTTGATAAGAGCATTCTGTCACTTTCATTAATAAAAATACAACAAATTTGTGTCACTTAGCCATCTTATTCTTGCTTGGTGATATAGTACTCTCTGTCAGGGTTCCTCCTGGCCACTAGAGGGCACTGTACTTTTTCCTCAGTGTCTTACCTTTGGGTGTCTCTATTTTTGGATGAAGTCATACTGTTAAACTGGTTGACATGCAGTTCTCTATTTTCAGTTTTCAGTTCTGACAGTTGCCACTACTTTCAGCCTCTTTCGCTTTGCTGTACCGCTTACCCATTTTGACGACCCCTGGCTTTACAGCCTTTGCTCTGTTAACTCCAGCCCAGCCCTCTTGCTGTTTTGCCTGTAACAAACAATGCACAGTCCGTCGTTCCCCACTTCCGAAACTAGCTCAGTTGACAAGACCTGAGTCTATTCACGTCAGGGTTTCTCATGAAGAGGGAAACTTGAGATGCAGTGCACTGTTTACTTTAATTCTACAGTACAATCACCCAGGGAGCCGGGAATGGTCTTAAGAAGCATGAAGTCCTGACTTTATGCCTTTACCTAAAATATTTATCACAAAATCACAAAAATGCGGCCTATTTATAAAAGTAACATGGTTTTTGGATATTTATACCTGGTGAAGAAGAATTTGCTGTGGATTTTACACTTGAATGCTTATATTCCTTTCCTGTTTTTCAACTCAGAAATTGTTCAGATGCTTTATTAACACTAAGAAGCAAGAGAAACGATGATGGATTGAGTTAGGGGATATATGCAGTTAATGTTAAGGATGCTGGTGTTTAAAGGCTTCAAAAGGTGAAATAACTGTAGCCAGTTAACGTGTGAATGAAGGTCCATGATTGTGAGGGGTTTTGGGAGCAGGTCTCTGAATGTTACCTGATTGACGTTGCCTTTGGTCAGAGATGACCATTGACTCCAGGAGAACAGCAGCTCAGGTGACTCTGAATGCCTGAGGAAGACCAGCTGTAAGAGTGGACTCAGACTGGACTCCGCCTTAACAGCCAGGTTCCCTGTCTCCTGGAGGGCCTTAACCTACTGGGTCGTCCCACCTCTACGCTATTTGTAGCTCTACTGGGGATCTCTTTGCTCACTGCCTTCAGACTGTCTAAGGGCTACACCTCCTACACCAGCTACTTCTAGTCCCGACAGTGATGACATTCACATCTCCACGTTATATCATCATCATAAACATCATCATCTTCATCGTGCCCCTTCCTGGTGAAGGCCGTGGATGTTTATTCTCTAACACACCGTAAAATTGCCAGATAACTTTCCAACCCCGTTTGGCTTATCTTCCGTCTCATAATTGGATATTCTGATGAACAATTGCACTTTAGGATGCTGGTATTAATGAAGGACCTATGTACCCACCTACCTGCCCAGAAGCCTATTTTTATTCACAGTAATCAGGAAAACACACAATAAAAAAATCAATGAAAAATAAAGTGAGTAAAAATCAAATAACAACCTGAAAGGACTAGCTTTTCACAGCCCCTTTAACAGAATAAAACTAATAATCGAACCCTTTTTTAAGTATTTCTGCTGTTTTACACTACGCCAAACGCCGTAATGTAGAAGTCCAAAGTGGAACGTAAGGTCTTACGCTGCGGTCCGAGTGCCTGTATTTTATACCGAGTCATGACCACCGTATCTTCCGGTGCGGTCATCTTCCTTTTGAGAACAACGAGCGGAGCAGCCTGTACCGGTCGCTGACGGGCTGTGTTACAGCTGCGGTCTGTGCTGTTTGTTCGGGGCTGGGCCGGCATTCACACCATACCGCACATAGATTATACTGAAGCGGCCCATTTAAAAATCATTAATTGGAGAGACACCAGCATAGCTTTAAAGATTTCTACATTTGCGGCTTCTGCCGTACAACCTGAAGTCTTCATCAGCCTTGACCTTTTTACTACCCAAAACACGCGGTCGTTTATGTAAAACAATATCGCAACGCGCAGCGGCCCGCGACCCGGACAAGCTCCGAAACATGCCCGAGCTAGCTTTGTCCTTCCGTAGTAAATGAATTTAAAAAGATGGCCGACGACATTTGTTAGCAGACTGTCAGAGGCGACCTTCTGCATCTCTGCCTTGTAATCTGACGTGGCATGTGATGCGTTCTGAAAAGAAAGAAATGCTTCATTTAGGGATCACGTTTTGATTGTTTTCTTACCCACATGTAGCAGCAGTTACCAGATCTTTAATCGCCATGTAATTCTCCCTCCGTATTGAAAACTGTTACAGCTGTCATTAGGTAAACGCCTACAAAGACTTCAGTTCAACAGCTGTACAGCAAACATACTGAAATCTTTCAATATTCTAATGAACCCGGTGGTCTGTAAACTGACGAGGGAGGGCCAATTTGTTGAAGTGACAGTATAGTTTTTTATAGCAGTCAGCAGTTCTCAGAATTACTGGATGAACCTTACATTGAAGAGTAGCCAAAAAAACATTAGTGAAAATGAATACTGTCAAAGTTCACGTGGATTGTACAATGAAGCGGCACTCAAGAGATCAAAGCGTGTGGCCAAAGGTCAACAGTCATCCATGGTAAGGGCAGCACGCTATAGGGTTTCCATGCTATAGAGATCCTTCTGCTTTGAAAGCTTGTACAGGTAAATACCAGGGGGAAAGGTAGCTGCTAAAGGCTATGGCTATGGCTCCCTTTTCAGAAGGACGGTGATGCCAGGCACAGGGCCAACCTTGAACTTGTTTTAAGAATAGCAAAAATGATGTCCCCGAGCGACCTTAAGTCCTGAATTTCATCGTTCGGAGAATCTGACCCAGAAAAAAGTGCTTCTACTAACTATTGAGAACTTCCAGATTTCTCTATAGCTTCTACCAAAATTCGCTAGAACTCGTCACACCCTGGCAAGTCATTAATTCAACACTGACTTTTAAACGCGTGTGCTAAATTTGAATTGAATGGGTGTATTAAGGAATTACTAAAGAAATTAAAATTTACATTAACGAGGGGGTGAACGTGACTTCATTATCATGTCATAATTAAATTCTATAAAGACTATTGTGATTGGGTATCAGAGTGCTGCAGCTCCTTTGAAAGTGTGTGTGTGTGTGTGTGTGTGTGTGTGTGTGTGTGTGTGCAGAGTACCAGGGGCATTGCAGCATGGTGGCCTCACACCCCCAAGGTGAGGGGTCTGTTTTCTGTCCCCGGCTCTACGGATATTCAGTTTGCAGAGCTTTCTTCCTCTGTTCCAGACTCATGCAGCAGCCCTTGGTGTGTGATTATAACCGTGTGTGTGTGTGTGTGTGTGTGTGTGTGTGTGTGTCCGTGTGGATGTGTTCATCACCGCAATGTGGGGACACAATGTCCACTGGAGAAATGAAAACCTGTTACTTTTTATGTCATGGGGACATCTGATGTCCCCACATGGGAAAACTCATATAAAAATCTGAAATCGAACATCCAAAAGTGTCAAAAGTCTTGTATTTTGTTGGGTTGGCTATGGTTAAGGTTAGGGCTGGGTAAGGGTTAGGATTGTCATGGTTAGGATTAGGGTTAGGTTCATAGAAATGAATGAAAGGGTCCCACAAGATTAGAAACATGAACGTGTGTGTGTGTGTCTGTGTTAGGCTGGATTCCCAAGCATAACGTCTGCTGCCATCCTGGAATAGGCTCCAGGCTCACTGTGACCATGTACTCCATAACTGGTTATGTTAGATGGGTGGTGAAATGTCCTTTTTAGAACGATGGCTTATGTCAACTCCTTTCATGATTGGCATAACCACCTCTGGAAGTCGAGCCAGCACTATGTAGATGTGCTTTCTAAATAACGATTTTTTTTTTTTAATATCTATTACATAATATTAAGCATCAAAATCCCTTTCTGGCCAGTTGAAATCACTTTGTCAGGCCTACAGCATACCCTAAACTCCTCACGTGAAATTTATCCACCCTTCATTGGTTGCATGCTTAACCTGTATTTGAACTCATCTCATCTGTCAGGTTTTGGAATGTAGCTACTCTCTGTGTGTGTCTGTGTTTGTGGTGGTGGTGGTGGTGGGGGGGGGGTGTAGTGAGTGTTTGGTCATTTAGGGAAATTTGAAAATAAACAAATGCACACATACTCCCAGCTGAAAAGCCTCATATTTTCATGAGGAGTTGACATGGAGCAGGTTAAATACCTGAGCTGTTGATTCTGGAATGGGAAGACTCCTGTAAAAAGTTCACGGAAATGATAAACTCGCAGCCATTCTTGAAGGCTGTAAATCACTGTAGTCTGCCAGTCTTCTCCTATTTCACTTTCCCTTCAGATATTGCAATTCATTTTTCACTACAGCAACACCTCCTGTACTGTCGAGAGTCATTTTTACTAATAGATAGATATTTTGGCGTCCGCGATTTTCTTGTTACCCAAGTTATATGGTTTTGCTTTAAGCGTAAGCTTAATATTTCACTTGGGTACTTAATGTCAGTTTAACTGGATTTCAGTTTGGAAGAAATAAAAATAAAGTAAATCTGTTTGCTGTATGTCTGCTGCCACGTTATAAAGAATGCTTTCTAAGCAGGGATTTGTGGATATGTAAAGTGACCTTATTAGTAGTGTTGAATTTATTAATCCACAGTCTATCCGGCAGTGGCGTTTCCACTTTCATTCCTCATGTTGTAAAGCCCCATCTTTTGAGTCCTAAATCACTTTACGGATTTTGAAGCCATATTATCGCTGCATATCATGGTTAAATATCCAATTTTTTCAATCGTGAAGGTGGCTGCACTCATTTCCATTCGATTTTTGAACATTTTACGAAAAGCTGAAGGGAGAGGAATAACCTAAATATTGTCCTCCCCTGCTGGTTTTTGGACCACATGTTTTGTGGCTCCCTGAACGGCAGTCAAAATACATGCCAGTATTTTCGTATGCAAAGGAAAACCAGATTTTAAATGTTGCGTGGCGTTTTCTTGCAATGGAGCCTGCTAATCTCTGAAGACTTTGTTCAATCTGGTTTATGGAATCTCATGCACAATTTGCAAATACACGGGCGGCGTAAATCATAGACAGTAATGTCTTTTCATTTCATTGCCCGTGATTTAAGGCTGCGTATGCTCCCTTACGAATGAATCCAAGTAAAACTGCATCTTGAATCAAAACTAAACTGTTCCTTGAGTCTTTTCGAGCCGTTTTGGAAAACAACTGTTTTCATTTTCTTTGACCTGAAGTAAAAATCCTTAAAATCACCAAATAATGCTTAATAATGATCTCAATTTTTTTTTTTTTTTAATAATGTTGTTTATTCACACATGGTGAGATCTCTTGTGTAATCCAATTCAGCTATCAGACCGTCTTAAATCATTAGCAGAAGTAAAGTATGTTGAAAATTTTGTTTAAATCCAGCCTTATCACAGTTCAGCGTATGCCACATTGCACAGATAAAGGCAGAAGCTATCTGTGCTTTCATTTTAAAATTGGTAAAAATGGGTTTATTGGTTCAAACTCGAACCTGGCTTCCCATTCTGCTGACATTAAAGTGCGTCGCTCAAACGGCCAACCCGTATGATTACTGTTAGTTTTTCGAGTTGGACGAAGATCGGTGGATGCGACAAAGTGTGATTAACCAGACCCTGTGTCTACAAAGTGACAAAAACTCTGTGGTAAATTGACTCCGTTCAGGTAACAAAGTTACAAACAGAGAAAAACACATCAAAAATTAAAAAGGAACAGGGAATTAGGAGCATGACAAGAAAGAACGATTCTACCAGAAGTCGCTCCATTTCCTTACTGACTCGATTCTTGGCTTTTAGTTATTTATTTATTTACTTTCCCGTCCATATGTGAAGACCTTTGCGTTATCGCAACTGGTGCTGGAATCCCACTTACAGATAAGCAAAGAAGCTTAGGATTACCACTAGACTGAACACTATAATAAAGTAAGTCAAGATATGCATGTTGGCTGGATCCAGTGTATATTTTTTCATTGGTGGACCTTACCATTAGTGTCTACACTGAGATTATTCAGGAGTGGAATGAGGATAAGCAGATTAATGAGACAGCTATCCACTTTAATTATCAATGCTCCTGGACTGTACATTGTAGGCCATACGCTCAAGCAAGCTTTTTGTTTTCCTCTGAAGGTGGGCCAAAAATAATGAGACACTTAACCAGAATGTTCTCTGCATATCTGTCATATTGCAGCGGGTTGTTTGTTTATCAGAGATGGATCTATATTTTTCTTTTTAATTTAATTACTTTGATACAGCCTAAAAGCCTCTGGCTTAATAACATGCCAATTACAAAGCTGGCCTACTTAGAATAAATATGAATATAATGCCGTAATTTATTGCTTGAAAGACAAACAGGGCCCCTCTCCCTTGGCACCATTGATTATTAATTGGTACCACGGCCTCAAAGGCCAATAAAAGTGAGCCATTTAAGGGCCTCCCTAGAAGTTAATGTGCATTTGTTAAAGAACTGCTGTGTTGCTTACCTTCGTAGCTTTATATCAACTGCAGATCTATTGGATAATTCCATGAGATAATATATGCCGTGCTCTTAAAGATTGGCATGCTGATATTGAAAACGTTTCATAATTTTCAAATTGATAGGTCACATACAAATGTAGATGAGATTAAGGTCTGCACGGTAATTACTTGGCCGACTTTATTTAAGTACTTAACCAGATGAGGCTTAAAGCAAGGTTTGTGGGAATTGGAATTTCCAGTATGTATTGACTTCAAGTCCTTAAGGATATCTTGGATATAAGGTCAGCAACATTTAGATGCATTTAATTGCAGCAATGAATCATCAATATCAAGTCTGCGTACGTGTTTTGATGTGCATTCGTGCGTAGTGTTTACATATTCACAACTGCCTGATTTTGACAGAAACCGAAACTGCACAGTGATTTCGTCTTAACGTTTTTCCGCGATACATCGCCTCAACAGTAGAAATATGATATAAATGTACATTCACTGGCCATTAGGTACGGCTGCTCAACTCCTTGTTAAAGCAAATACGTAATCAGCCAATCACGTGGTAGAAGCACAATGCGTTTAGGCATGTAGACATAGTCAAGAGGATGTGCTGAAGTTCAGACCACACATCGGAATGGGGAAGGAAGGCGATTTAAGTGACTTTGAACGTGGCGTCCTTGTCGATACCGGATGGGCTGGTTCAGCTATTTCAGAAAATGTTGATCTACTGGGATTCTCGTGCACAGCCAACTCTAGGATTTACAGAAGATGGCTCGAAAAGGAAAAACATCCAGCGAGCGGCAGTTCTCTGGGTGAGAATGCTATGTTGATGGTAGAGGTCAGAGAAGAATGGCCAGACTGGGTCAAGCTGATAGAAAGGCAAGAGTAACTCAAATAGCCACTTGGTACAACTGAGGTATGTAGGAGAGCATCTCTGAACGCACAACATGTCAAACCTTGAAGCAGACAGACTACAGCAACAGAAGACCACAGCAGGTGCCACTCCTGTCAGCTAAGAACAGGAAACTGAGGCTACAGTTGGCACGGGCTCACCAAAATTGGTCAATGGATGATTGGAAAAATGTCGTCTGGTCTGATGAGTCTCGATTTCTGCTGTGACATTCAGATGGTAGGGTCAAAATTTGGCATAAACTACATGAAACCATGGATTCATCCTGCACTGAACCAAAAATTCAGGCTGGTGGTGTTGGTGTAATGGTGTGGGGGATATTTTCTTGGGACACTTTGGGCCAATTGAGCATTCTTTAAACGCCACAGCCCACGTGAATATTGTTGCTGGTCATGTCCATCCCTTCATAACCAGAGTGTCCACATCTTCCAATGGCTACTTCCAGCAGGATAGCGTGCCATGACCCAAAGCTCATATCATCTCAGGCTGGTTTCTTGAACATGACAATGAGTTCGCCGTACTCAGATGGCCTGCACAGTCACCAGATCTCGATCTAATAGAGCACCTTAGGGATGTGGTGGAACGAGAGATTTGCATCATGAAGATGCAGCTGACAAATCTGTGTGATGCTATCATGCCAATATGGACCAACATCTCTGAGGAATGTTTCAAGCACCTTGTTGAAACTAAACTACGGGCAGTTCTGAAGGCCAAGGGGGGTCGAACCCGGTACTAGCAAGGTGTACCTAATGAAGTGGCTGGTGCGTGGATATCCAGTACTCATTCACACACATTTCTATGCACGACTTCACGTATGTACCACTCCGTGACATGACACTCTGTTTAAGCCATAAAAATAAATGCTGACTTAAACTGTCATATTAATTACGAGAGAGTTATGACCCAAAAATGAAAGGCTAATTGTTCTTAAAGGTTACATGGAGAGCTAAATCATCACGACCATAAGCGGTGGTCAGTGATTTAACACCAAATTGATTTACGGACGCGATGTACCTGTAGTCAGGCTTTTACACGCCTGAATATCCTGCCAGAACTGGAACTGGTGCACGAGTCAAGTTATGACAGTCGGTAGACAACCGAGGGTCTCACCCATGGCAAGACTGAGTGCCAAGACGTACAGGAAGCTACATTAATGTAATCACAGCTGAATTGACGTTTACGTTTCTCATAATATCTATGAATGAGAGCAAAAGAGACACGTTCCTACAGCATGTGACTCCGTTCATGTAGCTGGCTTCTGGAAAGTTATGTCACATAAATGTAATAATAATAACAATGATAAATCATCGGGGGCTGCCTTGCGAGGCAAACATCATAAAAAGCCGTTAATCACTTCTGGGGCACTAGGCTGGGTTTGTTTAAGGCCCGGCCCGTTCACAGCGTGTTAACGATAGCAGAAATAACCGTTTTATTAGCTTTGACTTTTAACGGTTCCCCTATCCTGAAGGCACAGAGGGTGAAGGAAGCGAGCTGTATAAAACCTTGGGAAAAAAAATGAAAATCACATATGAATGTTAAGCACTTAATTTCTATATATAGCCTTACTTCTCTTTTGAAAACATCCGTAATGGTTAGTGTGTTTTATGACTCTTTTGTGAAGTTCTGTTTAAGGCCTTAAAATCTTTGGCGCCATTTAACAGTCTAAAATATATTCCGAGCACGTAATTGGAAATGAGAACGTTAAAGGAGGCTACATACCGCACACTCTGGACATCTTCCTGACTTTGCTAGGATAGCCACATTAGACTGCTGCCGTGAGGGTGTCTGTTGAATTATTTGATCTCTGTCTATTCATCAAGGTAAAATAACCCAGGTATACAACAGACGAAGCGACATGAAATCGTACCTCCTCTCGACGCACCGTTCCTGGCGGTGGAACGGATGCGTTTCAATGCCGCGGCTCGCTTTTCGTTTCAACAATTTTCAAAGGGAAAGTAAAGCAAATGTAAATTACCTCTGTGACTGACTTCATGCTGTCTTCCCCTGAGAAATGCGTTTCAAAATTATACAGGGGTTTAAGCTCATGCCTGTAATTGTGGAAAAGTAATTACAGTAGGGAGCATTACCAGAGGGGATGGCAGCCTATATGTAACTAAATTAGTGAATAACTATTAATACAATTACTGTTATTAATACTGTTATTAAATACTATTTATATAGAAATGAGCGGGATGCCTGAAGGTCAGCGTGTTTATTAATTAAATCCCGTGAAGAATTTTGTTATCCTATGATTCTAACTGGTTTTTTTTTTTAATTATTAATTCCGTTCTCGGCAAGTGCAGTGTCATAGTGTGCAATAAATGCATAGAGGTAATACATGAACAGACAGCTGCGTAATTTGAATATGTGTGTTTGTTTACTTGCTGCAGTTTTCTGGTGAGAATAAGTAACAGGGCCGCCCTCGTGCTCTGACCTTGATGTGCGACTGCCCAGAGACTCTACACGTACATCTATTGCCTATTTGAGATGATGACAAGCTTAACAGCCACTTCAGATATATAACCATGAATTTACAATACAAAAGGGGATCTCTCTCGCATTGTTTTGTCAGTAACGTGCTCTCCCGGCATGTGATGCAACGCAGTGAAACCGAGGGTCATGTCACGTCCCGGACGGATGCGCGAAATTCTCCGAGACACGAGCTGTCCCATCTGGAAGTTTGAACACACACGGAACAGCACGACATGTACTTGGCCAGGCGCAGTTTACCTACGCGCATCTTCTTTCTCATTTAGGGATGGCGATGTTCGCAAGGCCTCGAGAATCTTCTGTTCCTCCTACGAAGGTCCATCTCCGGATAGGGGAGACTTGATGTACAGCGGTGTCTGGGGGACGACGAAAACAGGCGCCCGTGTGCCCGGTTTCCGGAGAGGAGTGATTTAATGTCACGGCAGGCCTCGCCTTGCTCACTACTGTGGTTAAAAAATATTAAATGGAGGGAAATGGGGAACGGTGCATTCGTTCCCGCTCATCCATGTCTCTCTTGGGTTCCGCCTGTCCGGGGGAGGGGATAGTTATAGGTCTGAAGAGACCAGCTGATCTAAAGAGGGATTTCGAACCTTTCACCTCAGGAATACCCCGGCGAAATAAGCTCTTAGACAACGGCTGACGCTGAGGCTAGCTAGTGCTCATTTTCTGTCTGAACTTTTCCTTTAATGAAACCAAAAGTATGAATACGTGTTAAATGGAAACGTTTTGAAATTTTTTAAAGTGGCGGCGTGATACAATCGATGAGCCTCCGTACGGCTTTTTGCCTATTCTTAAATCATATGTAGCCACGTTAGGGTCAGGTGTATTCTGCTACTTTACATCTTATTTCCGTTATTTATACTGGTCGCTAGAGTAAAAGACAGTTATGCAATCAATTACGTTAAAACGAATCTTTCCAATGCACCTTTTAAAGTCAAACAAGCCTTTGCAAACATGGCCAGAATTAAATTTAACTTGCATACATGGCAGATGATGGGATTGCAAAGAATTGATCAAGATAATACTTAAAATAATTATAAATGATTTTCAAATGGCCTTTTTCAAAACAATCTTTTTATTGGTCAGTGGTTGGAGACGCGGTAATTGACACAGCAATGCTGCTGTTTTATTGACCTTTTTGATAACCAGTGACACGAATGTCTCCAAGCGATTAATTTCTGAGAGATGCTTCCTTTGTTGACGATGCTACACTACTGGCAGCTTTACCACTGCTGATGACCGAGCGTGCTAGCGGATGTCATTTCCGGACTATTCCCCGATGACATTCGCAGATTGTAGACCCTGTCAGAGGCTACGTTGGCACGGCCAGGCCTTTGCGTCCATGGTGTCGTCGTTTCTGCTTTCTCCCTGCGTACTGTACGTGTTGCTCAGGCACAGAATTTAGGCATTTTGAGCCCAGCGCATCCTCGGATTACAGCTGTAAGCATTCTTAGCAGAGGGGCTACCAAGCTGGCTGTACAGTTTATCTGTACATTCCCACATTTGATCTAAATACGTACATGAAACTGCAGTGCACATTATAAATCTTGGCATACCGAGAGGAAAGTGAGGCCTCACCAAGGAGGGAGCTCAGGTATTTGATGTGTGCTGTGAAAAACACACGTCCACAGTAAACATTCTCTTACGGAAATATCAAATGTAAACATGAATATTCATGCTGCGAATATTTTGTACATTTTGAGAAATGCAATAAACAGATGTCCTGTATTAAGACCGTACTATGCTGGACACCAAGCGTGGAAATGACTTGCAGAATCATATTCATGTTTTTGTTTTGATTTGATCTGCAGAGCCTTTCCCACAGGGAGGCTGTTTTAACAACAGGACATTTTTTTTTTAATTTTCTTAACATCTCATATCAACACTTGCTAATCAGCATGGGCTAATTACCATGGGCCTTTCATGTTGCACCAACTGACGTACAGGACTCAAATCCCATGTCGTTTTCTGGAATTTTGAAATTTAGGGACAAGCACGCTCTAATCAGGACTGTCCCTTTCAGACAAAGAAAGCACAAGCAAGAACATTTACAAATGCAGCAAATGACTGTTTACAGCCTCTCTATTAGCCATGCCTGCAGGTATGATACCCGGAACCACTTTAAGGGTAGACAAATCGCATGCTGAGAGAACTGACTGGACATTTTTTTGTTTATCATGCTATTCTGTGTGAAGTCTTGATGCAGTACTGCATGGGAATCTGTGGAAGGTGGCTGATTCCGAGGTGCTGGCACCAAGAATCACACGATGTTCACAATCGTCTTAGCCATCCGTAGACACGCAGCGGCTAAACGCGTCGACCCTGGATGCATTAACCCTAACCCTAAGCCACGTGGCTGCCGTGTTTGTAGGAGCATGCTGTGTTTGTTAAAAAGCAGCTTTGCTTAATAATATTTCTGCTCGTTGTATTTTGAGTAAACAAAAAGTTAGACATTCACATCTTGTGAATATGTAGCCTAAGACTTTATTTGGAATGTATTGATCTGACACTCTTTTGACCTTTTGTTAAATGTGTTCATTGTTGTAGAAAGGTTGCCTGGTATTTTTTCTGAAGTGTTTATACATTTTGAATGGCAGTATAGTAACTAAGAGTGCAATTTGAAATCTTGCCTTGTCTATAATTTTCCTCGCCAGTCGTCTTGCTTATCTCGACGTGTCGAAATCATCAGACTTTAAAGTGCTTCTCACGAAGGCCCGAGCCGGTCACGCGAGAGTGGCTCGTGTGACGAAATGTGACAACACGTTCTTCAGGGCAGAACCTAAGGCAGGACCACATGACAGGGGGGACTCTGGCAGTAACATACAGGCTCCTTCCTACTTTCTCCTTTTCACAGATGGACAGACATGGAACATTTATGCTAAACTAAACACTAAACACAAATACAAATTTGGGACTCGTGCATCGGGGCTGAATGTGAAACGGCACATCAACTGGATCCGTAGGAGCTAAGCCCAGGCACCTGCATCGCCTTCCTCTGCTGGCCAGTGCTGTCAGCTTCCCCCCATTAAAAATATTAATTCAGTCTTATGTACAGTCTCCTTGCATCTATTTGTGATTTTGTAATCGTGTGTGGTAAACCAGTCCAGTTTAATTTAATCGGCAGTTTTATTCAGACGTGGCACAAAATGATTAACCGAAACTGACCTACAAGTGGCCTAGCCTGTGTACTTTCCAGCTGCCAAGAATTAAAGACACACACCGCGGTGGTGCCTGTCCGGGGCCGAAAGACACGTTGAAGTCTGATTCAGCGCGGAAAGCCAATCTTAAGTCCTGCTCTGATCTGGTAGGCTGGAGATCAACCCAAACCTTATCAAAGTGAATTGGCTTTGTCTGTATTCTGACTTAAGTCGAAACAAAACAACTCGACCTGAAGCCTGACCAAAACAGAAACACGGTGGTAAAATATCTCTCATACGGCTTCATCAGTGCTACAGTTTTTCACAATGTTTAATATACGTTTACTGTATTGTTGCGTTTATTTCTCGGGTCTTCACAAAAATATAAGCAACTACCTTTCATTTTTAACATGACAGCTATGTAAGTAAATAGTTTTAGACATACGACTTTTTATCCTAGTTGAATTTAATCCTGAAATACCTGTCAGTTCAGCTGCCAATATAACTGTCGATGTGTTCATGTATCATTTCGGCATGCAGACCTTGTTTATACGCTAAGACCTTCACTAGCAAAACTGTGACACATTGGCTAGTTAAATTCTGAATAAAACAGTCCATGGTAGTTTTTATTTAACACTTTATTTTCAAGTCACAGAATTCTTAAAAAACAGCTGCAGGTTTCCTTCTTGAACCTTTGATAGACAGTAAGTAGTGTGATTTCCCAAACAGCTACTGTCATGTGACTGCTGTTAGCGTCTTCCTTGCTGTCACGTGACCGCTGTTGGCGTCCTCCTTGCTGTCACGTGACCGCTGCTGGCATCCTCCTTGCTGTCACGTGACCGATGTTGGCGCCTTCCTTGCTGTCACGTGACCGCTGTTGACGTCCTCCTTGCTGTCACGTGACCGCTGTTGGCGTCCTCCTTGCTGTCACGTGACCGCTGTTGGCATCCTCCTTGCTGTCACGTGACCGCTG
>JAACJT020000110.1:3984445-4002570 GCA_009936485.2 Gymnarchus niloticus | reverse complement strand
TCCTTGCTGTCACGTGACCGCTGTTGGCATCTTCCTTGCTGTCACGTGACCGCTGTTGGCATCCTCCTTGCTGTCACGTGACCGCTGTTAGTATCTTCCTTGCTGTCACGTGACTGCTGTTAGTATCTTCCTTGCTGTCACGTGACCGCTGTTGGCATCCTCCTTACACACTGGTCTTAAAGCTGATTGCGTGGATGTGCAGCACATATCGGTACACAAAATACTTCCAAGTGCCGTCACAGAGAGCATCTCTGTGCGTAGTGTATGTAGTATGATTGAAACTAGAATGATACTAGTGCGAAAGTTCCACATGCAGTAAAGAATTTAAAGGAGATTTTCTTTGAACATACGGCTGCTGTTCATATCTTTTAAACTTTGTGGTTTGTAATAAAAAAGCACAGTGAATTTTATATAGTTATTTAATCAGCTATCAGCCTCTGGGAAAGTAATAGCTGAAGGTACAGGGCAAATGCATGGACACTTTATCATAAATATTCTGAAATATGGTATTAACTTTTCTTAATTTGTTATACTAGGCAGTTCAGATAGTTTAACTTGTTTTTTTAATGAAGCTTAATACATGAACAGTGCAGTTTACATGCAATGAATTTTCATTTAAAGGCTCATGTGTCGTGTCCTTGGTTACAAGGCGATGTCAGCGTGGGTACACCTTCTTCAAATTTTTGCTTTGGCCCAGTATTAAAATCCCAAGTCCTCCCCTATGTATTATTATAATAATTATTATTATTATGATTATTCGAGAAGCTTCTTTGCTGTATAAAATTCCCATATCGAAGTTTCATTACATCACAAAGTCCTTCACCATTTCCCGCCTCCTGCTAAAAATGTATTTCTGTGACCCCTGGCTGGACAGCTAGACCCTTCCATCATTATTCTTTCCATCTGGATTTCTGCTGTCCAAGCCGCTGGCTTCTGATAAGTTTCTCAGGAGACTTTTAAGGACTCTGCCCTGCTGTGAAAGGTCACCTGACGAATGCCAAGCCACAGTTGTAGCAGGCAACCACTGCACTGAGTTTACACTCTGCCCTGGCTGCAGTTTTGCCAAGTCTAAGGTTTACCTGTCTTGCTCTTTCAATCTTGTTTTTCTCTGTATTATTTCTCTCAACCATCTGTCATGACTTTCTGTTGAGGGAAACCTGCAAATACATGACATAAACAATGAAACTATGAGAACATCATTAAAATAGTGACTCATGTAGACATTTAAATGCAATCTATCAGAAGTAAAAACATCTGTATTTTTATCCATAGTTAAATGTTTAGTGGATCTTCTGCTTTCACCATCAAATTGTCAGCATCCTTAACCGTTAAGCGACTGTGATAAACGTGTAACTAGAGTGGTAGATACCTTTAATCGAAAAGGTCTTAATGCTGGTCAGACCGAAAAGGAAAGCTGTAATAGAAATCGTACATTCAGGAATGTTTTTGGCCTCCTGTACTTCAGGTCCATCGAGCCGAAAGAAGGCAGAATGTTTTTATAGCGTTTTAAGGTGCAGATTATTCTACAGATTAATGGTGACCACAGTTCTTCATCAAACTGCCCTAGCAGCTGAAGACCCTGACAATTCAGTAACTATCTTTCACAGCTTAAGAAAAAAATACTGTTTTATGGTAAACTGGCAAGCGGCTGCAGTTCGCATGAAGTTTCGTTTATTGTTTTGTGCATTCCGTTTTGGTCAGTAGGTGGACCGGTGGCTCACTGGAAAGCAGCCTTACTTCACACCTCAAGGGGCGTGTGCTTGATTCCCGCCCCCTCATGTGTGGAACTAGCATGCATTGTTCATGTTACTGCAGGTTTCCTCTGTTTACTCCGCTTGTTTCCCACGTTCCACAGACATACTGTGCGTATGGTGTTGCTGAATCAAGGAATTTTAAATTGCTCTTAGAATACGTGCTTGTATGAGATTGCATGCTGTGTGGCAGACCCTCATCCAGTCCAGGCTGTATCCTGCCTGGTGCTCTCTGGGCTTTATGGGATCAACAGCCACGTCACCTTGGCCCTTTACTGAAAAAGGTGTTTTTAAAAATGAATGGATGGATGGATAGATGGATAAGTGGATGTTTGGATGGATGTTTGGATGGATGGATGGATAAGTGGATGTTTGGATGGATGTTTGGATGGATGGACGTTTGGATGGATTGATGGATAGATGGATGGACAGATGGATGGATAGATAAGTGGATGTTTGGATGGATGTTTGGATGGATGGATGGATGTTTGGATGGATGGATGGATGGATGGATGGATGGATGGATGGATGGATAAGTGGATGTTTGGATGGATGTTTGGATGGATGGATGTTTGGATGGATGGATGGATGGATGGATGGATGTTTGGATGGATGGATGGATGGAGGGATGGATGGATGGATATATTTAGCCACTTTTATTCGATCATGCTACTTGGTCAGCAAAGCTAATAAAACAAAAACAGCATTGCATCTCCTTCACAAAGTTTGTTTTATTTCTTGGAGATTTCATAGAAGATGTACAATAAAAACACACTTTAAATTAAGAAACATGCTTTATCAGTTTCCATACTGTATATTCATGTATATGTGTCTATATAATAATTCATACTGTATATATTTCCACAGTCTTGTTCAAGCAAACTTAACTGTGTCTAGATGAATGCCCAGCTGAATATATCAATTTCTAAGGTGTTTGACGGTTGTGACAGGTTACGAGAGGCGCTCCGTGTGGCATATAGCCATTGCAGTCGATCAGCTCCAGAGCAGACAGGGCCGTGAGGATGGGACAGGGGTGGACACTGACACCAGACAAGCCTAACAGCACCTGAAAGGCACTATACTGATGCGGAGCCATCTGTGCGATGTGGGGTGAACTCTAGACCAACAATTTCAGGGATTTTAAATCCTGTGCTGTAAACGGTTGGTGCAAACATAGTTTTACAAGCAATGAGCTTAACATGAATCAGAAATACAGAACACTATATAAATATGATAATGATAACAACATTCAACAGAGCTTGCTGTTTCAGCTACCATTTTATGAGGGAATCTGTGAATAATTCCACCAGACAGCTTTGAACGGTGGGTGTGGCCTCGGGTAAGTACCTTCCTGTATCTTACACACTGCCGCCAGGTGACTCTCATTGGATGGGCAGCCGTGTTAGCTCCCAGAAGCTACTTTATTACCCTGCAGGACTACAGCAAATAAACCGACAAAACTGTACTCGTAACGGGCGATTTCAAATGTGCACCAATCCGCACTCCTCGCCTTAAAACTTCACGTTTTTAAAACTTTCACCCAAGATGCTCCAGGGTCGTCAACAAAAATAGACACACCTTGTGAAAACTGACATTCCAACATTTTTTCCTGACTTGTGATGAATGTAATTCTTGCTCTACACTGATGCGTCTGATAACAGCAGACTTTTACATGTATCAACATCTAGGGGCAAGTGCAGCGTTTTCACACAACACCTGTCAAAACTCATTTTCAAATGCGCAAAAAGTTAATACAGCCTCTGTCTTTGAGCTTTGGTCGTTCTACGCTAATCATTTTCCCCCTTTATTATGCAAGAGCAGAATGTTCCATCCTAATTTCCTTAGGGTGGAACAATGGAAAGACATACTTGCAATTCAGATTGAATAAAACTTCTCGTCTTTGGTTAACCGTCTTTTATCCTGGCTGCTCTTCCCAGCTGTTGTCTGTCTCGCTGCAGGCTGATTGCTTTATATGCCTGTCACTTTGCGTTGTTTTCTTCATTTGGATTTTCTTTTTTTCAGAATACGTACACCGTAGGAGATGACACACAGGGGCATTTTCACCAAATTGTGCATATAATTCCAGTATTATTATACGGTACGGCTAATAATCAAAAAAGACAAATCACAAACCATAGAAACATAAACGGTTATTTAGATTTAATATACATGCGTAAATGAATGTGAAAACATGAAAGTATTCTGGATAGATGCTGTACCTGATATATTCCGATATAGCGTACAGTGTGCCTCCTTTGTAAACAGACATCTGTACATATTCCTTCTCTATTAATATTCTTTGTTCCTTCCTGGGTCCACGGTGTCTAATCATAATGGTGCTTCATGCACATCAAAAGCCCCCAGGGCTGAGTGGCCTCTCCAAGACCACGTGTGATTTGTATGCCCCTGATACCAGCTCGCCACCGGTGACCTCCTAGCAGATGTTACTCCAAATAATCTGTAGCTGAGAGAAGCCTGCGTGCCAAGGTCCATTCTGAAATCATTTTCCCCCCATAAAACAAAAGGAGCAGTGAGGTATCGCCTTTCATAGACGGAGAGAACAGGGAATAAAGGATGGGGGGGGGGTTGGCAGACTTTTTAATACAATTAGGTCTTTAAGGCAAACAGGAGCAGAGCCCAGCATCTCGGAGGGGCTGTTTAGGCAGTGAAACAAGTTGCATGGAGGCAGTTTGGGGGGTAAAAGGAGAGTGATGTCCAGATATAACACTCTGTAAGAGTATCTGAATAAGGCGGCCAGTTCACCCAGCAGAGTGGAGACTGGAGCCGTGTGCCGAGTCCTCGCACAAGGGCACAGCTCCTGTTACGGGCTGTTAATGGAGTGGGGCTATTTTAGTGGCATTGATTGACTGCTTTCTTCCTCTGAACGAGCAAGTTCTCATATCTGGGAGAAAATGGATCATAAGCACTCAGACGAGAGCTGGAGGATGATCGTGAACTCGAGTGTGTCGGTAAGGTGGGGGGCCGAGTGTAGGTGGGGGGGTGGGGTGTAGGCCGGAGGTGCAGTATCGCCGACGACCGTTAGGAGGCGCACTCATTCCATCTTAAAGTTGCGCTCGGTGGTCTCCCGAAGTTCATCACTGAGGACTCGGTGTGTGTCCGCCTTTCTGAAGGAGGGATTGTTTCTATCGTTTTTAAGAAATAAAAAAGTGAAGGTTGATGCTGTAGTTGGATAAGGTGTTCCTTTGGTATAAGTTTAATATTAATCTAATCCTGTTTTAGTATCGTACACCTTTTAACGTAAGTCTTAAATACCATAAAGATGGCCGTGCAGGAGCTTCTGTTAATTGTGTTATAGTTAATACTCATTATTACGAGAGGCTTTTCAGCACTGCCTAAACTGCTAGCCCTAATATTGTTGAATATATTGAGAAGATGAAGAATCGAGGCTAATAGTACAACAATATTTTATTACTTAGTCAATTGTAGGCCAAGCATAATGGAGACTCACGTTACAACAAAGGAGCCCCCTAATTACCTCCTCTTTCTACGGACAGCAAATTAGACGCAGTGTTGCTCAATTAACTTGAATAGATGATTAATTTTACTAATTGTATTTTATGGTTCACCAAAGTCAGCTGTATCACTATAATACCTTTCATTTTTCCCCACTGCGAGTTCATTTTAAGCCATCAGGCAAATTTCCCTGATTTCTGTTCTGATTCTGCCAAATATTCAGCTTCCTTTAACATGTCTAAAATGTGTAGAGATTTACATTCATCATGGAAATATTCCTGTAGGCTGGAAACGTATACACAGGACGAAAACTGCAATAACGACAACAACAGCAATAATAATAATAACAAAAACAACAACAATAATAAGAACAACCACAACAATAATAATAATAATAACCACAACAATAATAACAACAACAACAATAATAACAATAACAACAACAATGATAATAATAACAAGAACAATAATAATAATAACAACAAGAACAACAATAATAACAACAACAATAATAATAACAACGACAATAATAATAATAATAATAATAATAATAATCATGAATTGTCAGACGACATCTGATCAGCAAGCACATTGTGGTGAAAAATTCGGAACTGAAAAACAGCAACAAAGTAAAAGAGGAATGTATAAACGGAGAAGCCGGAGTGCATGTATAATTATCTGATTATGTATGTTTATTCAAAGTGGGATCTCCTGAGGACAGGGTGGTCGTGGGGTCCCGGGCTCGCTGGCTGCCCCTCTTCTCTCATAATCTCCTGACTGTCCACAGCCTCACACCTAAAACATACTTTTTAAATTATTTTATTGTAAAATGATGACAAACTCCTGCTCCTACCGCTGAAAAACAATTAAATTAAACACGTTCTAAAATTAAGCTTATTTATCTTTTAGTCGGCTCAGCATTTAAAATGATACTTTAAATATTTCATATTCACCTTCTCTTTTTTTTTTTTTTTTTTTTTTTTAAATCAGAAAACGTCTTAAAGTCGCAGATCTGCAAAATTAACCTGCTGACGCACAGATGTGATTATGGCCATTGCATAGTTTTTTTAATGAATTAATTAAATATATTTTTTAAAACTTCCTTAAAATAAAATCGCTGCATACACTGGCCAAAAATAAGCTTACACTTATAAACAGCTGTAAAGAAAAATCTAAAGGAGTGTACTAACTTAACACTTCCAAAATTAAAATGCAGTCATAAAGAAAGAAAGAAAAAAAAAAAACCCTTTAATGCAATTATAGTGATAATATTATCTGCATGCTTTGTTAATCACCATTTAAGGCTCTTGAAAATATCCATGCATTCCATTGTTTGTTTGTTTGTTTGTTTGTTTGCTGTTTGTCTGCCTCTTTGCATCACTGCGTTGGCTGTTATCTTAGTGGTGTGCAGTTAAAGATTCCTCCCTGTGCTTCTTCAGCAGGCCGGCTGGTCACGTTTCAGAAGGAGGTGCTCAATGTACGTCAAATAGTGCGGCCTTTGATCAACTTAAAAGAGCACTAAAAAGGAGTGTGTAACTAATGCTGATATCCGTAGCTTTTTCTCTCTCCCTCTCCATCCCACACACTGTTCCCCCTCAAATGCGTTACCTCCACTGCGAACACAAACACGGACAATTCCCAACCAAGGAGCTACAAATAGCTAACCAAGGTGACTCTATTGATTTCGTGACAAGGGGAGCACACTGAGAAATAACAAGTGAAAATTCAGCCGCCAAGTCTCTACTCAAGGGTGTGTTACTGAAAACGGGGCCACTGAGGGGTGTTCCACTGGACCCACAAATAGGGATCTCACAAGTGACTTTCAGTGAAGTCTTAAGCCAGGGCTATCGCCGCTGGTGACTTAAGGAATATTGTGTACGAGTGTGACAGGACTGACTGTACACGGGTGAAATACGACTTCACTCGTATAAGCGACGCATTTAAATACATGGTCAAAAAGGTTAAAGTTGATGGACAAATTGTGGTGCTTTTAAATGGTGCCTTGTGACAAAAGTCCTTTAAAGGCATCGCAGAGACAAGCAACATCAATACACTCCAAGAAAGCAATTTGGACGGCTTGAATCTTACAGTGTTGAATCTTAAATTTGTATTGTTGTAGTAAGAATTAAAAAGTCCGTATTTTAGATTGCAGTTCTGCTGGTGACTTAAAACCCTGAATCAAACAAGTAAAAACTAAGTAAACTGCAAATGAATATAAACTCATCACGAACCGCTAAAATAAAGTCCCACAAAACAAATTCCCATAAACACTTTAGGACAGATCAGGACAGCTAATATAATTAAAAAAAAAAAAATCAATCTGCGACTGATAAAGGAAATTCTGTGCAACCAAAAATATGTATTTTTTCATCATGTAATTTACATAATTTTTTTGAGATATTGTTATAGAATCAGTTATGTCAATTAGCGACCGTAAAAACCCGTCTCTCCACATCACCTATAGCTCCCGGTGCCTGTTGTTTGGAAGTACTTTTCCCTTCCCAAAGCAAATCTGTTGAGAGCGGCGGTGAGAGTTTCCATGTAAGTGAATGTGCACGCCGCTGAAGAGGGGCCACCGTGTCATTTCAGCGGGAGTGAAAGTGCCTCTGACAGACAGCACGACAAGTTCTCGTGACAGAAGGTTATAGAATGTCGCCTTTGTCAGTCTCGTCTGTGCCATAATCAACGTGAGTCTTCCCAGGAAAAAGAATAAATAAATAAAGCAAATTATGCGAGTGGTGCTTTTCGTGCCATCGTAAAGGCATCTATTTTGGCCCAATTTGAATGATAGTAATACTAGAATGCTGTAGTTTTTCTAATCTTCCTACATAGTCACATGCCGAATGGTGAGATACATATATAAAAAAAAAAAGAAACGTATCTTTGTTTTGTCGTGCAGACATTCTGCACTCGGAGATGCTTTTGAACATAGCTGCTCAGCTCTGACCGGGACGTCTTAAAATATCCCAGGTACGTTTCATTTGATGCGGCTCTCCTGCTAACTGGCAGAGCTTAAGGAGGGCTCTCCAGAATTCAGCCACAGCCCATAGTGTGAGACGCAGAATGGCTTCAAAAAAAGGCTTAATCCTCCCTTCGGGGGCTCTGTACGAAAGATCAGATAAGCGAAGACAGAAGCTCCTCAGATACAGCTATAGTCTTGTTGTCAAATGAGCTTTTTCACGCCGACCAGCTTCGCCTGAACCACGGCCAACGTTTGCATTTGTGTGAACTGCCCCTGGTTGGGCTTCTTACCGTGTGAGAGTTAGCGCCGTGTACACATGGTAGCAATTCCCAGCCTTTTATCAATTTTCTTTAATAGCTGGGTAGTGGGTGATAGCATAATTAGCTAGCTAACATCTCTTTTAGGAGTCCATTGAGCACTCTAATTACCATCAGATTAATGGGCAGGTCTGCAGCTTTAGCCCGTAAACCGGCCAGTTTTACTATCGGCCGTGTGTGTCATTCAGTTGGGAGGTAGTCTGGGTGGTTGGGGACGGGGTGTAGGGAGGTAGGGAGGGGGCTGTGAGAGCTAGTGGGTGGGTGTCGGGTGTGGGAGGGGGGAAGGTTGTGCCTTCATCCCTTTATAAGCATTGTAAAGCATTCAAATTCACACCCTAGGGGAGCTCTTCCACTAATTCTAATTATTACCAGATTACAGAGATAATGGGGGCCCCTGCTGTTTTGAATTTAATAGTTTTTACTCTAGCCATTTTACAGCCACCTCGCGCAGGAGTTGCTGGGGAAATGCGTGAAAGAGGAAGACGGGGCACCTCTGGTAGGCCGGCCGTATGTCTCAGCCTGTGGACAGAGGGCGTAACTTATCGTTGGTTGCTGTGTCTGTTGCCTTCCGCGGGATTCAGCGTGGACCGCGTAGCTCGGCGAACTCCTTGTTCAGCAGTGACCTCTATCCTTGGTGACGGCAGCCGGCCCGCCTCTGTCTGAATCCGCTCGCGCAGATCTCGCTGCGGGGGAGGGACGGGGGCGGAGCTGCGTGGGAGAGGGGGTGGGAGTCACGCATCGGAGAGCGTCGCCGTTTCATGCCTCTGATTGCTGCTTATCTCCGATCCAGCTGCTGCCAGGAAACAGAATGACCGGCCCCTGGTTCGACGAGGACCCACTTGCTTTCGTTTAACTCCGTTTCATTTTTGTCTTCATGCTCTAATGGGCTTGTGTGTTTCTTTGTGCCACAGGTGGCATTTGTTAACATAGGCCGTGGTTAGGCTTGACTCTGCGATAAGTACAGAGTAATAATAATGATAATAGTAATTATTATTATTATTCCAAGTCTTGAAAACACCTGTGTTTAATGTGAGATCTAAAATTGCAGGCTACACTTTCATGCTTTTTAGTGTAAACGTTATTGTCTAATTAAAGGCACACATCTATAAGAGTGGACAATTGCACCTGCCACATATCGTCACCCTAAAAAAAACAACATTAAAAATTTATACTTGTTGAGGAGAATGAAATGTGCGATACTAATGCGGACTTTATTTTCAACGTAATATTTGCAATCCGCTCAAATTTCTGAATTATTCTCAGATTTAAATTATGCTAAAGGGTTGTTGCTAAAGTCTTGGGAGGTCCGTCTTGTTTTTTGGTTCAGATTCAGTGTCAGAGGTGTCTTGATGTCTTATTGCAATGACGGTAATGGCAAAAATTAAACAGATATATCGGGAGAAGGCCAAAAGTTTTCTTTCCCAAAAGAGCAGGATCTGCACTAATGACTCTGCCAAAAGGCAACACGCTGCTCACCCAATCTGTCTGAATCGCGGTCCAAGGGACACCCGCAGTTTCTTGGACGCCGGTGGTAGTCTGCGTGATTATTTAATACATTCGCCCTTTTTTCATCAGGAATCACGTCGAGTTCTTAAAGGTAGGTGTGTATGCACTCTTTGCTTTGGAACAAAAGGGATATCTGAAAACCCCACCCTTCTCTGCAAATGGTCAACTTTAATACACTTCTGTCCAAAAGATTCCCCTTTGTCCTAAAGCTCTGTGAGTGGGCTGTGCTTAGAGTGAATTATTTTTGTTTGATTCATGTTTATAAAGGACAAAGTCTTATCTTTTACCCGGACTATAATTTACTCTTTGATGTATGCTGTTAAGTATTGGACTGTTTACCATCGGCCTGTTTGCAGTCCGTTTAGATGGTAAAACAGCTCAAGATAAGCCTTTGTACAATTAAACAAATCGCCATGAAATTGTCTGCGGACGAGCTGATGGACTGCGATTCTTTCATGAAATGAAACATGCATTTATATTAAGACACAAGAAATAAGGGGCTGATACAGAATTGTCAGAAAGCAAGCAAACAAAAATCATGTTTAGGATCACTATGATCTAAACTGCGAAATGATGGCGACCATAACTCAAACCTTGTCACCATAAATAACAAAATAGTGAAAATGTCACCTCAAACCAGAATGAAAGTTATATGATGAGATTATAGCTGAACGACAGCAGATCCGGCTACTGAGTTAAGAAAACAAAGCCAAATGTCGAGCTTTTCTTCGTCCCGCAGCTAATGTCTTACTAAGTTTAACGTTGATTTGCAACGGTAACTTCTATGGGAAAGTCTTTAGCTTCGACTCGCAAATGATTCTCTCCTGCTTCTGGGGGAGACCATAAAGCTTGACGTATTTATCATCGACCACGGTGGTGTCAGACGAACAGGTTTGTGAGTTATTGCTCTGTGGGCCACGGCGATCTGTGGAAGCTCCTCTGTACGTGGACGGGGGGGGGGGGGGGGACCTCACGTTTCGAAACATCTTCTGGGAGCCCCTGTCATATTGACACGCGGGGGTCATTTTGAAACAGACAGCACCTGTATTACCAGTCGTTTGTAAACTTTGACATTTGACATTTCAACGCAGCATTCCGTACAATTGTTGTTATATAATATCCTGCGATAAATACATAGACAATTATAAATTTTTATGTGTTCTTTATTCCTTTTTGTATTCTTAAATGAATATTAGGGACTAATATTTACAGTCTAGCTGCTTTATGCGTCAAGGTTTTCCCACACAAAACCTTTCTTCAGTGTCCAAACTGAGCCGGCTGGATGCCCTGACACTCCTAAATAGACTGAGGACATTCATGCATTATGAATCAGCTACTGTAGGTGACCAACCGAGTCCATTAGGAGGTGCAGACAACTCTCTGCTCTTATTAATAACACGGGCCATTAAAATTTATCAACTGCTACCACATATAAAGCCTTCCGTGGACCTGGGACATTTACATATAAAAATTTTTATTGAGGTAAATCCAGGGTCTGGACATTATCGTGTTCGTTCCTGTTATTTCTAATTTCAGGGATGAATATTGATCAAAAGGAACACTTTGTAAACATTTTTTATTTTCATAATGTCACACAATCTGTCAAACATACTGTAGAGTGCTGCGGGATTGTTTACACTAATTCATGGATTAGACAAACGCAGGCACCAGAAACGTTCTTCTAGCATCGCTTAACGTTTATTTACGAACGTATGAGTCGATCTAATGACCCATTCATTTCTTGCCCCGACATCACCCGCGTTCGAATGTCGCAGGTCGTGTTTCTCGTTCCTTTCCTGTGCAGCGCCCCGCCTCGGCGTAGCTACGCCTGGCGATAACAGGAAGATGCCGTTAACGGCATGAGCAAATTGATTCGAGGCGAGTGACAATGACATACGTGACGTGTGGGCGTACGAATATCATTGGCCATCGCAGTTCCGCGCAGTTTAACTTATGGTGGCATTCCATTACGGAATGACGGCGTGCCGACGCTGTTGAGGCAGAGCGGGTAAGAAGCATCTTCATTTAAGTATAAGAGGAAGTCTAGCGCATTTTAATGACCCTTACAAACAATTGGGTTAGAGGCCGCCTTCAAAGACCTGAAAGGAGCCATTCTCAGTGCATTTTAATGGTCCGGTTTAAGCTCAGCCGGGACATTTCAGAGCTCGGCACAGACTGCCTAGCAACCTGTTGTTCCAAATTGCTGCATTTGCCCCACCTTGTCCTTCTTCTGCAGAGTTTTTGCCCCATTTTAGTTAATATAAAACTTTTTGTACCCACTGAAGTGTGATTTTGGGTGGCATGGCCCTGGTGTCATGCTTTTGCAGGGATCGCACGTATTGTTTGCCACGGCGACTTTCGAATTGCGCGACGGATTAACGACGTGTAAATGCAGCACTGCGATCCGATGGCTTTACGTCCTTGGAATGTGTCCTGGAATGTCGCAGATCATAGAGACAAATTTCTAAAATGACCCTTGAAGGCGTCGTGGAAGGGTGTGAATTAATTGCATCTTTTCTTTGTTTCTTTCTTTCTTTTAATAAATTTAGTTGTTATTGCAGGGATAAATGATGAACGTATCATTTTTAAACCAGCAATTACTCTTGTGTGTTTTGTCACCAACTTGTGAAAGAAACATTTATAGCTAAAACTTAAAAACGCTAGCGTATACTGGAAATGTGCCTTTTAAGAACAGCTGCCTGTGTATCTGTCTACTTTTCTTTGGCCTCCATTCCTTTTCCCGACAAAAGAGGTTTGATTTGAAGGCACCATTAGTACATCTGAAGAAGCTATTTTAAATGAAAATCTTTCCGCTGTGTTTTCGTATGTCATTTCCAAACCAGTTAAAATTCATGAAAATAAAAAGTTATTTCCGAGCTTAAAGATAGGAGCCTTTGGCTTGCGAATTGGCGTGCAGCTTGCTTAACATGGAAAAGTACTCTTCGCCTTCTTCAAGAGGTGACAAACTAGTAAGGCAGTTGTCTTGGGTCCAGCATCCAAAGTTAGGGCAACAGGGCAAAGCACAGGGGTAATAAGAGAGGCCCCGGTCAGCCTGCTTTTCGGTTTTTGCCCCTGCTGCTCGGGGTAGTAACTCTATGCTTCTGAAGAACGCAACGTTTGACATTCTCGTATATGTTTCAAAGGGCCGTCCCGCAAAGCCATCCCCTTCATTCTTTGTCTTGTTCTTCCCTCCTGTTGTCTGAAGCATCAGGACCTTGAGTTAAATGGATTAATTACCTTTCAGTCCCCGAAGAAATATGAATCTGGTCTTTATCTCCTTTAATTTTTAGTGGCTCATGGGGGACTTTTGAAACGCACATATCCCTCTAATGACATAATCACCTAATTAGGCGAATTTCAAATGCAGGTATGTAAGTGGAGGGTTCATTTTCTTCTCCATTCTCCTTAGTCTGCCACCAGAACAGTAGGTCTGCAGTGTCTGGCCGTAGTGCACACAAAAGAAGATCTTGAGATTAAACGTTAAGGAAAAAAACGAGACATCCCAAACATCCGAGAAATGCCAGCTTTTTAAAGACTTCACGTTTGAAATGTACACCGCATTCTATGATGAGGCCAGGATTAGAGGCCAAATCAGAATTTAAGAATCGGTCTGAGGATGACGCAAGGAAGGATGAGAGTGAATGCAAAGGCTGTTGTTTAGGAAAGGTGGTTTGGTGTCCATTTTGGGACGTCTAAGACGCTGATCTACCTCCTTACCCCTGCGAGAGTGAAGAATTACCCCTAAAGTAATCTGGAGTCACCTAGCTGCTTGATCCTCATCTTTGGCGGAAATCCACTTTCCCGCTATTCCTGCACCCTTGATCCCTATAGGGCACATCCCCCCCCCCCCCCCCCCCCCCCCCCCCCCCCGCCCCCCCCCCCCCCCCGCCCCCCCCCCCCCCCCCCCCCCNNNCCCCGCTTCCATCTCAGAGCTCCACAACTGCGGCAGGTTAAACTGCTAAGGAAATAGCTAAGTAATGCTGACAGCGATATCCCGAGAGGCACAAATGAACGAGTTAGTGAAAGTCATTCACAGAAGGGCTCAACTGCTGGAAAGTGTTTATGCGGAGTAAATTTTTATCAATGAGACAAATGCGTAAAAATGCAAGTTATCGTTGGCTTCTCATAATCGTGTCAATGTTACATCTTATTTTGCAGTTATGGTAACAATTATTTTCATCACTCTCATCATCCAGCACAAAAACTAGTAATCAGTAAACATCTCGAGGTGTTAAAAACAGAACCACATAACAGGTTATGCTGTTGGAAAAGTAAATATGCGAATTAATTTGGGATTGGCAGTTTACTTATAACTCGGAGGACTGGCGTTATTTTGTGCTTCTAACACCATTCTTTCCGTAGTACAAAGTTTTTAAGTTATAAATTATTTTCTTAAAAAATACTGAAAGGTGTCCAGTAACGGAAAGGGGTGGAGCCTGGTATTAATTCTGTTTCTGTGGTTGTTTATCAGCTACTAACTAGAGTAGCATCAATAGTTTTGCTAATCTTCATCAATTATATCTGGTACATTGTAGAATTAAAAACAAGATAAACATAAAAAATAAAAATCACGACATTCTCGTGTCTGAGAAGCAGTAGGCATCTTCTCACGACTTGACGTTGAAACTGCCATCGTCATAATTTGTCTCGTTTCCTAAAGGCCCGTGACTCAACGGTGCTTGTTTCCGGGCAACAGATACCAGATAAAGATTTCCCTTTCTTGAAATGCCAGGGTGACACAGGAGAAATGTGGTCCTCGTTGACTCCTAACGTGTGTCCTCCGACCATGAACACTTGCACCCGCGTGGGGGTCTAATATCGGATGTGAAACGAGGATATTTCTCTTTGTTCGCCACCGATAGCTCTGGGCGGAAACAATCAACGGCTCTCCATGCCGACAGGGCGTGAGGTGTAATTTCATTCTCCGGCTGACCAAAGGAAAACGGGAAATCAAATAAATAAATGTGAGAAAAGGCCGAGAGAAAGAGGATGGGCTTTCTGCTTGGCCACCTTCCTGAGGACACTCGCTCGGCCAAGCGGATCCCAGGCCTGTGGTGAGGACAGCGAGGGCTGGAGGGAGAACAGGTCCAAACAAAAGCACAACACTGACCCTGCAGGCTCCACCTTGCATGCACAGTCGGTTGTTAGGGACTGGCGAGCCAGCCATGTCCTTCTCGAGTGGCACCACTGCTGCCAGGCCTTAGAAAAGTCTGGCTCCTAGCTTGTTTTCACTTCCAATGATATGCTTCTTGCCCAAATCCCCATTGAGCATGTGCGGTGTTAGGGTGGTGGGCGGAGCGGGAGGAGGTGTGACTATTGTGAGGAAAGAGAATAGAGGGGAAATGTTAAAATAGCGTGTCTCTGTTGGGGCGCGATGAGGTCTCTCTTCTAAGACACATCATAATAAGAAAGTGAGCAGAGAACAGTTATTCATCTGCAACACACAGCAATAAATGGGAGCCCACTTTATATCTCTTTTAAATATCTTTGCCTTTCTAGCTACAGATTTCTCTGTGGATTAGTTTTGTGTAATTTCAGCTTGGAATAGCCGCAGAATAAACCGGCCGATTGTCCTTAATGCCAGTGATTAACATATTAAACATCCGACTGAAAATACGTGAAGTTGTACGTTTATGAAAACGCTTTTTAAAATTAAAGAGTGGAACAAAAAACAATTTAGCGATCAAACCTCGGAAAAGGGTTTGTGTACGTCAAAGCTTTGAGAAAAAACACAAAAATCAGAGTAAAGAAAAAGGTGCAATATTGGCAAAAAAAAGAGCAATAAATAACCTTTTAGAAAAATATATTTATATCTGAGTACTGAAATACCACAGAGATGTTTTTGGTGTATTCAAATGAACTCAACATCTTCTGAAGATATAGAAAATTAATTTAACGTACAGGGGTCACAAGATTCTTCTGTTGCTCGGTAGATCTATTGACCCATCTACAGAGGACAATTTAAATGCTTTTTATGGGAAGACTGAAATGTTTGTGTTAAAGGCTGGCTCGCTCCATCCCATTGACTGGAAATCTAGTTGTCTCATCCATTTAAACAGATGTCTACCCAAAGCATCTGTTTGTATTAGTACTATAATTGCTGCGATAATAAGCCTATTGATTCGGTATCTAAGGAAAGAGTCAATCAGGACACCCCATTTGTCTTACTTTTCCTGACAGCCTGCCTCCTAGCTAAATAGACCAAGTTTGGCTTTTGTTGACTGAGGTAGGAAAGCAGGTCCTAGCTGTGGAATGCCTGCGTGGCCAGCAGTTTTATAGCTGATAGAACTGGAACAAACACTGGTGAGCCATTGCCATTCATAGAGGCCTCCCTTGAAGAAAATGAACACGGCCTTTTGTTTATATTGACCGTCTCAACGGCGGGCTCTTTCTGTATCAGACAGTCTACGCTAGATGGCGTACACTCTGGCCACTGTCAGGCTTTAATGACAATAATTTTATTGAGTTTCTGGGCTTATGTTTACATTTTTCATTCAGAAGGGAGGAATGTGGCATAAGGTGGCGGCAGACGTGACTTCCTGAGTCACATTCGTTTCTGTGTTTTGATTACCCGCTGCACTGGTTTGTCGGTCCACCAGGAGGCTTAATGATTCTCAAGGCAGTGGGTCATCGGTACCCATTTAGGTTAACTGACTTAAAGTCCCTGCTGGCTGTTTATGTGCTATCATGTATATAAAGGAATCAACACCGACAAAATTAAATATTTGGTATATTTAGGTAAAGAATAACTCTGTCTGCATTGTGTAGGCTTTCTGAAAGAATCTCGAAGGCTGAAAAACCTAGTCAAATTATAATTTCAGGTCCTCACAGGTAGCATTAAACAGATATTTAGAATGTACATGTAAATTTAGAGTACATCATTAAAATTATATCAGATTTAATTATCACTGGCATCTACTGTGGATCTCCTTCAATATTTCAGGCAAAATTAGGAATACATTTAGCAATGAGTAAAGTGGTTCTCTCACATACAGTCACAGAGGAACGTATGAGCCTTCATAAAAATTATATTCATAAAATCTGCATTAATAGCATCAATAAAGTCTTATTACAGTATTATGGTCAAGTAGAAGCTCAAAACATACGTATGTTCTAACACACAAAACTTACAGGATGAGGAAAATAGATATGCGTATATTCATTTCAAGCTGTATTAATGTAGTTCAAATACATGCGTTAATCCATTAATTTGCAATATTAATGGATTTTATGTAGCCAGTAAATCCACTTCTTCTGTGTTGGTGGTAGACTTTGTAATGGTAAATATGAATGCATTAATAACCGTCTTGCTATAATTATTCTTAGATAATGGCTGCTAAAGTTCTGTGATTATCTGTGATCCAGTATCATTTGGAGAATCCACACACACAGTTAGATTCTTGCTTCTTCATGTTTGCTGTACTTCTAGGACAGTTTGTTCACCTTAGCTTACATCACATTTAAAATGTGAATTTGAATTTTAAAGGATCTCGAGTTTCATCTCATTCAGAAAACAGACAGCTTCCTCTACGTATGCACAAGTGATGCTGATGAGGTTAGAAAAGGTTGTACACCACAAGTGAACCGACAGCAGCCCAAGGCCTCGGGGGGTATGTGGGCAGGTTTGAAGAGGTGTGGGTGAGTGTCCGGGGTCACTGGAGAGCCAACGAGAAGAACAACTTGGGAGATCCATAAACACATTAACACTTCATTGGTTCCAGCTGTTAGTCCACATTTAGGAGTTACACAAAAACAACAACCTGAGGTGTACTTGTAAAATCAATTTGACTCAGATTACAGCTGGAGACTCTGATGAAGACTACTGAAAAGAATCATTGTACAATCTGGGCAAAAATGAATCTGCAGAAATATAGAGGATCTGTGATATTCACTGGTCACTGCGGCTGAAGCAGCCATGTGTAATATGGGGGAGAGTTTATGTTATTACAACTGTAAAAAATTTCTCTTCTCAATGGAGAAGAGCAAACTATTCTTCAATACACTTCTATATATTGGGGGTGGGGCATTAGGGTGATGACTCCTGGTATACAACACAGGGTTTAACCAACCATAATAAGAACTGTGAGAACGTCGTGCCTGGGGGTGGGGCATTAG
>JAACJT020000110.1:3969117-3984345 GCA_009936485.2 Gymnarchus niloticus | reverse complement strand
GGTGATGACTCCTGGTATACAACACAGGGTTTAACCAACCATAGTAAGAACTGTCAGAACGTCATGCCTGGGGGTGGGGCATTAGGGTGATGACTCCTGGTATACAACACAGGGTTTAACCAACCATAGTAAGAACTGTCAGAACGTCATGCCTGGGGGTGGAGCATTAGGGTGATGACTCCTGGTATACAACACAGGGTTTAACCAATCATAGTAAGAACTGTCAGGATGTCATGCTTGAGGATGGAAAAACTATAATAGTATGTCACACATTATTATGTTAAAGATGTCAATAAGAATGAGAATCTTTATATCATTTATGTCTGGTCTGACCAAAGACAAATGGAATTTTAGTAAAAGAAATGCTCAGATTATATTCCGCATTATCTGTATGTATAATACAAAATCATGTTTAAGTACCATATTGTAAAAAACGGCTTGCCTGATTTGGAAAACGTAACAGTAAAAATCTAGGGCACGTTTTATCATTGCAGTTTTTTTTTTTTCCAGATGTGCACAGGAAGATATTTATTGAACATCAGCCAATCAGGAAGAATGAAGACAACCATGAAGGTAAAGCCGGGCGAATCTTCCATCAAGTTCAAAACACTCCTATTTTGCATATGCCATTTTTTTATTGTCAGAGTTCTCATTTTTACCCAGAGGAAAAAAAAATATATATATGTAAATTGAGATTTCCTTAAGTTCGGCCGTCCCGGCTTCAGTTATCGTATTACGGCAAGCTTCACGGTATCGCACCGTTATCGGAAAATGGAGACGTCCCATTGGTTATCTTTGAAACCTTTTAGTATCTGTCGTCCAGGATCTGAGTCTCACCGTTGGATTTCACTGCTACAACAATTATATGGCCTGTGTGACACTGATATGATTTGTGTGTGATGATCAACTCAGTAGTCAGTGTAATGAAGCCATTTCGCTCAGACAAGAGGGTATATCACATTCTTCAGTTATTTCTATGACCTTTATGAGCAGAGTAGCACATTGTTGTTCACGCGTATGATAAATGATTTGAATAAATTCTATAGCTGTAACAAAACACACTCTGGGTCAGAGCATGGTACTTGAAAATGAAACAGCAAATGACAAACAAACAGAATCCTAGTTAAACAAAGAACTGGAACATGACATTGACTCCCAGAGCAACAGAAACAAAAGGTCGTTTAATTTAACCTGATGTTTTTTAAATCAGTAATCAGTCAACATACCGGACATAACAAGTGTAGCCTCAGTTGTGAAGTCTATTTATGTCAAAGCTAATTACACAACAAGAAAACAGCTCAGGATACGTTGCTTGATTTCACCAGCTGATCCCCTCGAATGCTCAAAAGAGATATTCATGTATGTATTTTCTAAATCCATAATTGGTTCCAGTTTTGATAAATTATTAATGGCATTTCCTAAAAGTTGCTATGAATAAATGCCATATCCATGATAAATAATTTCATTTGTTCGTATTAATCACATGGAAACAAAAGGGTGCACCGATGACCAGAGCTAATAACATTATTAGATTAATATGCCCCTTTAGCAAATAAGATGGATGAATGCATCCTCCTCAGCTAAAAAAAGTACTCCTTTTTTGTCTTATGGTCTATATAAATTTAAAATTAATTATCAACAAAATGTCTCTGTTTGTCTGAAAGCATTAGAAATACCGAGGACATTCCTCAAGATGACTCAGTCTTATGTAAACCACAATACCACATGTGTATACTGTATATCAAACATCTGACATTATCTTCAACTGGCCTTGAGAAAATATGGCCCAAGCGCACACGGTGATGTCCATCCATGTGAAGCGTGAGCGTGAGAAATACTTTCTTCTGACTTCGTTTTAACGTGACAATATCTGGATGGTGAGGCGTGTTAATTAGAGAGCTTCCTAGCAATGGCCGCTGTTGGTCCAGTTTGAGACCGTGGAGATGTTCGGAAATCTCCCTCATTCATGTACCTGCGAGAGTAAGGGGCAGTGGGGGGTGGGCATTGCTTTGGCGAATTCCGGGGGGACGGATTTGACAGATGCTTTTGCCGATGACCACATGACCCAAATGGCAGAGGTGCTGAACTGCAGATTTGAGCCGTCCCCCCCCAACAGGCCCAAACGAAGCTGTGAAGGGGGACCTCTGGACAAAGGTTGTGCTGAGAGTGGAGGGAGGCCACGGTGCTGCTGTAAAACTTTAATTTATGATGGATGAGTCCAGGATAAAGGTCGCACTGTGATAAATATGAGGACGTTTGTCTGGGGAGCTCATCAATAATGCGGGGCCCATACTGCATTTCGATCTGGCGCCGAAATGGATATTTTTGATGTAGGAAAACTATCTTTCAGAAAACGAGGACATATTTATCAAACCGGGGGAATCACCCACCCGCTTTGGTACCCCAGGAAGAAAGATGGACCTTGATAGGAATACTTGTTTAATACATGTTTAACTGTACAACAAACTCTATAGACTACCCATGAAATTTGATTTCCTTCTTTTCAGCACTTTAAGTTGTTTGTTTTGGAATTAATGTTAACATGCTTGCTGGGTTTCCATTCAATACCCTGGGCATTTTTCAATGGCTGAAAAGAAAGTTATTAAAATTCTAACATCTACTCGATACAAACGTAATCCCAAGATTTGTATTAAAAGACGCAGGCCGAAATGGGCCGAAAATTTCTGGAAAGGGCAGGCATTACAAATCAGACGATTTCAAAACTGCGATAAAAGTTAAAGTATAATAAATAATGAATAAACTTTCCTCCCCTCCCCTTTAATTGTTCTCCTCTAAAACAAGCAGAGTTTCCTGGCAGCTGAGCTGAAACGAATCCACTGCAGTGTGAGAAACTGTAGGCGTGTTGGAATGAAGGCAAACGGGGGGCGGGGGGTGAACAAACTTGCTTGCTTTGCAGGTTCGAAACATTCAGTACATTAGTTCACAGCATGGCAGGGTTTGGTATTACAACACCTTACACTTTAATTTGGTGACATATCAAGGATACGGAACCTGAGGTGTTTTATTGCGGGACTTTCTCAGTTAACCAGTCGTCGCTACAAATCATAGAAATATAGCATAGCGGCATTTCAGGTAAGAAATGAAGAAAAATTTCCTGCTGCATTGAAACTCGTAGGTCTCATTGTCAATGCAGCAAAACCGACCAAATAATAGTCATTTTTTGTATGAGTTTTGAATATTGCGTTCATTAAAAATTGTATTGCTGAAAAACACTTGGCCGATATGAAATAATTTACCAATTAATTTCTTTACAATTCTTTGTTATTGAAATTGTACTGTAGATCGCCCGGATTTAAAAAAATAAACCACTTCAATCAGCTTTATGCTGTTTACATCTGTCCTCCACATTTTCTGCTTGGTTCCAAAGTCTGGCGATAGCCACACGTTTGGCATGCTGTAAATTGTCATGCTTGCTCTCTTCAAATCAGTCAATCTAATCCAGCTGCAAAGCGATCTGACCTCTAAATGACTCGGAGGCAGTAACTTTAAGGCAATGACATTGAGAAGATTTGATTTAAAATGTTTCCTATCGTTCTAAAATAAAAAGGCACGAGTTCTAAATTACGTCCTAAATTTATTCTCGAAAGCTAACACCAAGCCACTTCATGAGTCGAGGGAATCGCGCCTTGGTTACCACTGCTTTTTAAACCTCTAACCAAAAGAAAAGCATCCCATTTACTTTCACATCGAATAAACAAACAAACAAATAAATAAACAAACAAACAGTTCCAGGGCTTTGGCGAGATGTTGCCTTTATATGTGACCGATATCTCTTTCAGCAGATTTCGGTGTTCACAGAAAAAGAAAGAAAGATTTGGAATACATTCACACACAGAGAATGGACAAAAACCTGTATATATATTGTATATATCCTTTTATAAAAGAGAGAGAATTGAGCTTAGACAACTGCTGCTCTGTCACAAAAAGCTACACTGTTTTCCTTTGTTGGCCTATCCCAGCTTCTATTTGATTGGACAAAAAGGATATTGACTTTTTTCAATTATGTTTTGTCACATTTACAACTTTCACAGCTCCTACTGAGCAAGCGCCTTTCAGTAGAAACTGGCAAAATTCCAGCCAAAGGTAAGAGAATACAGAGGGTGTTCTTAAAAGGCCACCGAGATGACAATAAGATCAGAGGGGTGACCTTTGACTTGGTCACCCTTCTTTTATCATTTCAGTCATAGGCTTTCCCCTTTCTTCCCTCGCTAGCCTTCAACTGCTGCCCTGAGACCATTATTCGCCGCCCTATTGTTTCAGAAATGGGTCTCCATAATGTGGAAAAGATGGTGACGATTATAGGAAGGTGGGGGGAAAAAAAAAAAGTTGATTGGACTGAAAAAGCAAGTGCTAATTCTGGCTAAGGTATCTCAAGCTGAGCCAAAGGAATAATGGCCTTTCTTTACGGCTGACAAGAGTCAGAGCTGTTGAGTTCTACCAATCGATGGGTCACCATTGTCTGCCTGTGGCCCAGATAGACAAAACCTCTACCTGAATTATTTTCTACAGCTTCAAAACAGCTGTTTTTTTAGTGTTGTTGAAGAGATAAAGAAATATATTAGAGTCCTCTGCACCAACGTTGACCCCCAATGAAAATTTATTGCCCTCGTGCCACCACTAATTCTGAGACGTGTAAGATGCTGTAACATCCATAGAGATTGCCTATTGAGTGCCTCTTTGTGGACACTGAACTAAATGTATGGGTCATTTTGCTTTTATAGCTCTGGGAGCCAGAAAAGGCCAGTTGATAGGTGTTAGATGCCCAAAATCTGATAGGACGGAGAGGGAACAAAGCGCCCACTTCATTTATGCGCATCATATCCGGGGCCGGCAAATTCTGAGCACATTCGCGGTGAGGCGGATTGTCCACGTTGGATCTCCTCACGGCAATAGGAGCACTAATCGTGGGATGGAGATGGTATTTCTCACTATCATAAAGACCTGGTCTAGTGTCAATCATAACACAGAGGAGAATGACAATGCATGAGGAACAACGGAAGAATTAAAGTATATTTGGGGCATCGAAACATCGGTTATCGGCCTACGTATGGTAATGTGAGCATGTGCTTTTACTCCGCACGGCTTCAGTATCGAACTACATAGCTTAGCATTTTTAGCGGGTTAATTAATTAGTAACAAAAATTAGAAAATATTTTGAAGAGGTACTAGTTCTTAACTGTGCTGAGATTTACCTGTTTTTTCACGAAGGTTTGAAGTTACTTCTTACCAAACCAGATTAATTCAGCTTCTCATTGCACAGTCAATGGCAGAGAAGAAGTCACCCACCCTAACCCTTCATTCACGTGAAAACCCCCGGAAAAGAGGAATACGTCGTTAGCGTCGTTAACGTTGTCTGATGTGTTCTTAACATTTCCAGCTCGTCATATGGAGCAGATCGTCAAAAGATTAAAATAACTTTGACTGTGTTGCCATAAACCAAACCAAAAGGCTGAGGTGAGGAGCATTAAGAGATCATTTATTGTTTACAGACTTTAAAACCTTCTGAAAACAATCACAAAACAGGGAGAGCGGTCACATTCAGAAAGAAAAAAAAAATCAAATTATTTCAAATGCATTCTAGATTTTTCTCTATAATCCATGGATTCTGTATTAATTCTATCCACCATAGACCAGAATCACAACTGTGTGTCTGTAAAGGAAATGACCAGAAGCCCTGATACACATCAAGTGGGTCCTAATTCTTCAATTGTTCACAAACATGACATGTACACCCAGCTACTAGCTTGATGAATAATGCTCATTTTGTACACTGAAATACTTTGGAATTTTGAGAAGCCTCAGCGGCTGGGTGATGAGAACCATGTAGTGATGAGAACTTAGCCGTGGTCCACAGTTTCAGGGGGAAAATGGGAATAGAGCAGGGATGAGGCAAGATAAGGCTTTGGGGGAAAAGAAAAACAAAAATACAACAGCTGTCTCAACTGAGAGAGGGGAAAACACACACACACACACACACACACACACACAGCATTGCTGGCATTCCCTCTACGAGAGCCGATGAGCTTTCAGTGCTGGTTACTGCGGGCAAAGCAAAATGGAAGAGAGCGATATGTACAAAACCCCGGAAACAAGGGACAGGGAGATGAAGTTGACACAAACAAGGGAGGTCAGCTGACTTCACTTCCTCTGCTCACAACAATAATAAAAAAAGTTCCTATCCTCAACTAATCCCGCAATCTTCCATTTTTATAAATACTGAAGTTTAAAAATCAGATTCTTCCTATTCCTGTAAGACCTTAAAACACAACTGATATCATTCATTGTAGATTTTATTATACATTCCATCAATGGTATAGAAAAAGTCATAACACTAACATAGTCTGAAAGGGAATCTCTTGTTTTCTTGTGCTTTTTTGTTAATCTTTAAACATGACTCTGGTTTCTATTTTCAGTTCATTGAATATGAAAACATGTAAAATTGCTGACACACTAACACGGAAAATGAACTTAAAGAGAGATATGCTTTTATTTTTTTTTTTACTTCCTGGCAAGTCAGAATGTATTTCCATGTCTGTGTTTGTTCTCGAACCTTCCAAAAGATGCTGTTCATCTCTATTGTCTCTCCTGGAAGCAGTGCTTGGAGTGAGAAACTTAGATGAAGCCAAGAGCAGCAGATTTCGGGACGACGGAGAGATGGATTCAGAGACATGGAAGGCTGCCACTTCGCTTTGGAGAGATGACAATTAAAGCATTCTCTCTGTCTTTCTGATCGAATATCATATTCATATACAATGAATTTTGAATGCGTGTGGTTAATATGTAATGGTCAATATATCTATAATATGTAGCTATCATTTAAAATTTCTGATTTAAATTGAAAAGTAAAATCTGAAGTCTGCCAGAATTTTTTTTTTATGCCGGCAATTTTTAAATTTTTTTTTTTTTATTTTACCTTGTATATACTCAGCAATATAACGGTGACCTTAGCCGGTTCCTCAAATGGCACGACTCGCCGACCGGCGGGGCCCTGCAGGATTTCCTCCACAGCAGTGGATATGTGATCAGCTGGTGAAAGTCCCTCCTCGGTATGAAGTCAAAAGTCTGGCTTTATCTCAGAATTCCTCTTATCGTGGAAGAGGAAGGGACTGACAGGATGATGTGAGGTCTTGCCCGTGCCTTTCTTTGTGAATCCTGCAATGGACAGATACTGTTAGTCCATGCTGCTGTTTTGTACCTAGGCCTCTGGAAAAACCGCTGAGTGATATAAGGGATCGAGAGGTGCAAGCACAGCTGACGGGAAACTTTTCGATACATCGCACCCTGGAACACAATACCCCTGTTTCTTTCACATTTTAAAAATGTGTCCTTGTACTTATTAATGTAATCAATGGGTATCTATTTCCCATTTCTTTTCAGTGCCTGTTAGGCTATTTAATTCAGATTTTTTTTTTTTATCTTGACGTTATTTTATTAGATGCTATGGTTTACCGAATGATGGGTGAGCAATGAGATACAAAGAAACCTCGGACTGTGTCTTTAAAAGCGAACTTAAACATGGAATTTTGCAACTGAGCAGCTGTTAGACGTACCTCACCTTTGGATAACCTGCTGAGGAATGTAGAGACTTGCTTAGTATTAAAAAGGGAGTTCATATCAGCAGAGGGATTTTTCAATGGATGCACTCTCGTGAGGGTGGGAGAATTACTAATACCTTATTCGAAAATGCTGTCAAAGTATTTTCCACTTTTTAAACATATTTATTTACAGCACAGAAATTTTACAATTAATGTAATAGTTTAAAGTTTTTTTTTGTTTCTGCCTGGTTTGAGAAAGCTATAAATAAAACTTAATCTTGCATAGATTTAATATGGTTTATTTGACTCAGAAAGCCGTTCAATATGCATAACCACACTTAGAAGGGCTTCAAGAGGAAGAGGAGAAGAGGACAGACAACAGTGAGAGGAAGGGAAGGGTCATAACGATAAACAGGACAGTGGGGAATCCAGAAGAACCTGGCAGAAGACAGGCATTCTGGGAAATGTAGTTTACCATAGCTAAGAGCCAACACTGACCAGGCAGATGACAGATATTCTGAAAAATGTAATTCATGATGTTACCTTTGGGCATTCTCATATTTCTCTATATATTCACATGGAAACACATGACAATATATTAATATTAAGGCACCTAATAAGGAGTGTCTCCAGGCTTTGTCTTCAGAACTTGATGTCCAAGTCCTGAACTGTCTGAGTTTGGGCACTGGCCCATTCTTTAGTAAGAAAAGCTCTCAGTTCTTTGGGGATTCAGGAGGTGGAAATCTGCTTTGCCCTAGATCTGTTGACTGGGGAGGCCATGGAAGGCTTCTTCGCTGTGTTCATTAAACCACTCTGGATTTTGTCCAGCGGTCATCTTCTTGGAAAACGAGGACACCACGACGGAACTGCCTACACCACCGGGTGCACCTGGTTCCATAAAATGGCCTTGTATTCCCAGGCTCTTATATGACAAAGCAGAGCTTCCGATAGATTATTTCCAAAAGCATACCCATACCAAGCCGTCCCATTGCTCAGGGTCCAGCTGTCCTGCTCTTTACTTAGATCCTGCATCTTTGTGCAATTGCCTTCATTACAAGTGGTTTCCAAATGAGAAGCCTGCCATTTCCATGAAGTGTGGCTCTTTGGAGTTTCTTGCGTGCAGTTAGTTGTTTTCTGTTTTTCCAGATTGAGTGGCTGAGGTGCTGAGTTTATTCTGTGGCTATTTTTAAGGCTGTTGCACTGTTTAGCAATTATTCTGTGAAATATCCATCTGTCACTACAACTTTTCAATGCAGTTTGTCCATGTTTGCTATACGCTGTACCGATTTCTGACCCTAATCCACATTAAGTCATTTTGCAGATCCTCTGGCCGTACCTGTAGACCAGTCAATGTGTCTCTGACCTTTTCACGTCTCCGATAGTTGAAAACTCAGATATCAGTCGGATATCAGGCTACTTTCACACCGCTAATTGTCACTCAGTCCTGAAATTGATTTATGCCCTTCGGAGTTAAATGCCCTCTTCATGGGGTGTTTCTTATATTTTATCCACCCCTAGATTATCTAAGTATGTCTTCCCCAGTACATTTTACGTGTTTGCCGTTTATGTTAGTTGATAATGGGAAAAAAAGTATTTTAGGTTCTAATTTTTAATTATCATGCATGAAATGTCCCCTATAAATGTTTGATGTGAAAATGCACCTGTATTCGTAATTTAAAAAAAAAATTGTCTAAGAGCACTTGTTTTCATAGGAAGGCAAATCAATTTAAATTGCCTGGGATGTCTGTTGAGTATTAAACAAGTTAACCATGTTTCTTTGAAGTGCGGTATGTTTCCCAAACCTGCCCCAAATACAGATGTACCTGAGACGTCTCTTCTGAAATTATTTACAGTCAGTCCTCTGGCAGCCTAATTAGAATCTTCTTTCATCTCAGGTGCAGTGCATGAAACGACACCGAAATTTTTACTGGCAGACTTTTATCGTCATTAATATTGTTTGAGTTACAACCTGATCAAAGTGGTTCTGGCATGCTGAGGGAAGGTATTCCCCAGTAAAACTAACTGGTGAAAATGAAGCCAGCTCAGCAATTCTGCACTGAGGTTTTTAACAGTCATTAATACGTTGTTTGATCCAGGCAAATATTACCCTTCCTCAACGTCTGGCCAGAAAGAAAGGGTTATTGTTTCATTACTGAACTGTAAATATTGTCAATCAGCAACCGGAGCAACGGCGAGATTCGCAGCACCGAAGTCACATTCACTCATTGGATACTTCTAGAATATCGGAGATGTTTGATATAGTTTAGACAGCAGAAAGAAGGTTTTGATTTCATCACTTACCAGGTGCTTTGGCAACGTTAATTAGCAAAAATTAGTACTTTTTGTCGGTGCAGAAATGGAACTGGAATGGGATTGTGGTCGGCGGAGTGTGTGGGAATATCAAGCTTGCTGAGTTATATGGTGTACAATGAGTTTGCCAGATCCTCCAGTCTTAGCCATGATGTATTGCCTGTTGTAATCTGTTGTATAAGGGTCATGTCATTTTAGTAGCAAGATTAAATACCTTTCTCTGTGTATATCAGCCTCCTGACAAGTGGCAGGTCAGGCTCCCTATAACCCCTTGTTGTAGATCATGACTTTTAAATGTTCTTCTGAGTCAAAAATATAGCAGGCATTCACTGCATCTTGTTTTCCTCTAATCCCGATGCTGAACAGGTGTATAGGCTCTCAAGTATCAAATTATAACCGGCTTTAATCAAAATGCTTTCCTAACTTTATGGGAGTAGTTAGGTTTGATTCTGGGTGTTTTTCCCCCTTTATGTGTTTTTTTTTTTTTTTTTTTTAATCCCATAAGCTAATGAGAGCATAGCGGGGCACGGGACATTTTTTTTACCGAGGGCCCCTTTTCTGTGGAAGAGCAGGAGCCACATCTTGTCATCGGGCAAAGGATAATGGAGAATTACAGTGTGACATAAATGAATCAGAGCATTTATTAAAGGCTGTGTTCTCTGCCCCGTGATACGATAAGCTTATTTTGTTTTGAATGCTAATCACCAGGAGGTGTACATTAATCATGCCACATTGGTCTTAATTAAATTGAGTTGAAGTGATTAGGTATGAATCAAATTACGGAGTAATTGTTCCTTACAGCGAGAGGGCCTTGCTGCCAACTACGCTTAGGCGCGAGGGCACTCCTGTAAGATGCTGTTAGGCTGAACCAAGAAACCGTACAGATATTCACACACCTGAAAACACACCACATGCTTTGCTATTCTTGACGTTTTGCTATTTCAAACAATGCAAGCGAATATTAAGCAGAGATTTTGTGTTAGTTTTTAAATTCAAATAATAATTACAAAAGATTTTAATCATTGAAATATATGAGTTACTTACCACTTTTATTTACAAATTTTAAATGTAAGAGAGCAGGGGTTCAAAGAAATCAAACATTTTTCTTCATCCATCACACGGTTTGACCTGGAGAGGGTTGAGGTCACAGATGTTTTGTAGTACCTATATTATTATTATTATTATTATTATTATTATTATTATTTCATAGGCTGTCACTTTTTTGTGAGACACAGAGTAGTGGCGAGGGTCTGGCAGCAAAATCATCTTGCTCATCACAACACTTGAAAAGTCGTTAAGGCAGCAGTCGGCCGACGGGTGACAGAGTGCTCACAGCCTGTAATCTTCTATCAATAAGAGTCATTATTTAAATGAGACAAATTTGTCAGGCAGAGTAGTTTCGGAGTAGTGTTATTCTGACCTACTGTAAACGTCATGACCTTCACCACTAAAAAGAAACAGCCCTCACTTGACATTATACGTGTAAACACCATTTTTCACCGTGCTCATTAAAATTTGGATTGTACATTTTTAAATTCATCGGTCTGATGCAGGACAAGAAGTGCTAAGTTTATTATTTCACCATTATACGAAATCCACAAAAACGTTTTGGCACTGGATGCTCAAACCACATGAGAAGAATGAAGGATGAAGTTTTGCAGTGAAAAGGGCACTTCTGAAGCCAGTCGTTGCATCATTTTGCACATAAGACCGTCTTGGCTCAGTCATTGGATGCAAATTTTGGTTATTGAGCAGTTTTTTTTTTTTTTCTTTTATGCCTTGCAGCCTCATATTAATAAGATGTTATATACCAGTAAAAAATAGCTCGAGTAAAATACTTCCCATGTTTTTTGACTCAGATATGAGTTATAACTAGACTTTCTCTTTTTTATTTAAAAATAAAACGTTGCTCATAAGCTATTTATTTGTTTGAAATGACATCCTTTCAGATATGTACTGGATGGTTAATCTATCCAGGTGGCATGAGGAACAATTTTTTATTGCTATGACATAAATATTTCCTAAATAAATGATACTGTAAAAAAGAATATTTATATTCATTATATGCATTACTTGAGAAAAATTCCAGAAACTGTCTTGGACTTGAAATTGGGAAGTACTGTGCATGCAATAATTGAATATTGGTATAAGTAAGATTCATTTTGAATTGTTTGTGTTGCTCAAACCTGTTTCTTGAAGCATGTTTGCTGAGGACCCGAAAAAAAAAAAACAAAAAACAGCCATACTAATGTAGAGTAACTTACTACATGTGTTATGAATGCAAGACATCGTGAAATTCCTTGCCTTATTTGTTTCACATATATAATTGTTTAGGTTGTTTTGGTAGAGACCCTACATGTTGATTGAGCCTTGTAATTATAAATATTGTTTCTTATTTATTATGTGTTTTTCAAGTGATGATAATTAATTCATCATGCTGGAACTCCACAAAGTACATTTATGCTGAAATAAATTACAGACAAAACGTCATTTGTTACTTGACTTTACACTCAAATTCAATTACGTACTAATGGCACATGAAAAGGAGTCTGGGAAACAGGAGACGCGCACGGGCCGCCAAGACGACGTCGGGTGCCGTCGTCTCCTCATGCCGCCACACGACGCAGGCGATGGAGTCATCGTGATGGAGCACCACTCTTTTATGGAGAAAGAATGTTTGCTTACTATTCCATCATCCCCCGGAGGCATGGCTAAGAAAATAAGCACATCAGTTGTCATTATGACAAGATAAAAATGGAGCCATCATATTTCAGTAACACAATGCAGAGAGCGTCCCCATCGAGTGATGAATTATGGACTCTCCTTTTCACACATCAGACTATAAGTTAATATTATCTCCCCAGGATAATTATAGCAAAGTTCAATTACTGACCCAGAATTACCGTGTGGGCCACACCGTAGGTTTTGACATAGCCCGTTTTACACATTTATCTTTTCACCCAACGTACTGAATCTGCATGGTGGCTGTGATTTATCTTCTCGAGCTGCTTCTACCCCAGCACCATTCTTCTTTGAGCACATCGGCTAGTCCCATGGGTCCCCTTGAGCCGAACGTAAGATACTCAGTTATGCTCTCTTCGTCTCCCAATTTCTGTTCCCTTCTCAGCCTTCAGCACTCATGGCGAGCCTCACCCTCGTAATTCACCTCTTTACATATTAAAAGGGACGATTCAGTTATGTGGCCTGTGATTGGAGGAAAAATAATTTAAAAAAAATTTTCAGATTCTAAACACATTCAGACACATGCACACGTTAGAAATGAATCCATGTATTATGAACAAATTCTATCTCTAAATTCACTTATGCATATTTTAACTAAATATCCACAAATCTAGACATACAAAAGAAAGATGTCCGTATGTACGAACATAAAAACAACTTCATATTAACTTTTCTGCGTTCAGCCAGTCTTGCTCAAAACGAAATGTATAGGGCACCAGTGGAAATAATTTTTAGAAAATGGGGAACGATAAAAAAAAAATCAAAACCAATTTTACGACAAAATTCCGCTGAGGTGACGTTATCTTTCTTAATCATAAACGTTATTCTCCCTTAATTTTCACACTGTGATTTTTTAGAAGCGATAACATCTAAAAATGTATCAATCAATCGGCGACACTTGACGTGCTGATGCGAATATTAATAATGTTATTAATGAACTTGATGTAGCTACCTAGATATAAATATTGACCACTGTAATTGCAAAATAAATACTTCCATGGCAATGTAACGTCATATACCCTGAGGGCACGTTCTTCAGTCTATCGAGTTAAGACCAAGATAAACTTTTCCTAGTGCAGTGGTGCGCACGTGTAGCCAAGCAATAGTGATGCCGGCTGTTCGTACTTCTCCCTTTGGCTCTCTTGAAGTCACATGATACACACGTGCCATTGTGGAACGCGACTCGCGTATGAACGCCATCGATTGGAGCACTCGTGCGAGAGTTCGTATTTCTTCGCACGGGCAGAAATTTTGACCTGCATGTGGCCACCTTTGCACCTGTGTTTACAATTACGTTAAACGATGTCATTTTGTCTGCCCAGCTGGTCCCGCGTGTGTTAGCGTGTGAAGTATGGCTTGGATTCAGGGCTCACAGAGCTCCTTATATTTATGTCTGAGATGTCCTGGTAACATGCGGTAATACTTCTACGCCTGCTGGGTGGGGACACGGTGCCGTCACGCCACACCTTCGTGTTTGTGCTCCCTGTCTCCCTATCCTCTGAAGCTCTGGGCCTGCTTAATCCATGACTTTGCCTATGCAGAATTCCAAGCCCGTAGTACTGATGCAGAAGAAGCCATCCGTCAACAGATGGATGAGACAATAACAAAACGAAAGCAAAATCTCTATCCCAAGCAACATCTTGTCACTGTTCTTAGGTAGCCAAGATGCATGTATGTCATCAGAGGCATATTGTACCGGCAAAACTGGAAATGGCATATGTGGATTTTTTAAGTCACTTTTAATTAACAAATAACATTGCAAGCTCAGGCTTCCAAGATTAATCATAAAACTCCCCCAGTTTGCCAGAAGAGCCACGTCTTAGCAGCCTAGAACACTCACTGCTTCTGCGAAACCTTCTAGTGCCACCAGCCAATCACAGCTCAACTGATAAGGTTCCTAAATCCAGCCTATAGTCTCTCACGGCAGTCAAGATCTGACGCTGCCATTTTTTAAGAGAGATGGATCCTGTCCCTGTTCACCTTAAGTATTTGAATCCCTGAGTCTATGTTAGGCAATTCATATAGGGCTTGGAGGTACTTAGATTCAAAGAGCCGGACTGGGCTTGCTGTGTCATTTTTCGTTACTTTGTAATTGAGCTCCTTTCTGCAGACCTTCATTGTAATAAACGTAGCCTCGATCCAACACCCTGATTTATATGCGTTTCTCGTTCTTCCAGTTTATCACTGCTACTTCGGTCGCAGGACCGTCACGCAAATCTCGACGATCACCAGGTACTGCACCACAATATATAGCAATCCCATAATCTTAGCTATCAAATTCCCTGGGAGTGATTTATGTATTTGACTTGATGCATAGGGATGCTGCGTACCGAGATTATCGCGTCCTGCGTTTTTTCTTTTTTTACTTTGAAAGACGGACCGCTGTTGGGATGTTGCTGCATAGTTTTGTGACTCCACAAAACTGTAACCTTTGGTGGCAGAGACATCCATTTGATCTATGAAAATTTGAAGATCTATGAAATTCCAGACCAAACCCATATGTAACTGGAATACGACCCACCTGGCAATATATTCTGGAAGATTCAGCACTCCCCCCCCCCCCCCCCCCCTCCCCCCCCCCCCCCCCCCCTCTCCCCCCCCCCTCTTTCCCCCCTTTCCC
>JAACJT020000110.1:3958776-3969017 GCA_009936485.2 Gymnarchus niloticus | reverse complement strand
TCACCGGGACCACGCCCCCCCTGGAAATCTCTCCTGGAAGCTTCACCCCCCCCCCCCCCCCCCCCCCCCCCCCCCCCGCCAATGTAGCTATCATTTTTAATTTCCATTTTGACCAGACTGCACAGAGTTACACAATATTATATTGATTTCCCCAGTTTGATTTTGTGTGGAATAATATTTAAATATGTAATTCCTTTGCGGCATTATCCAGGCCATGGATTAAAAACAATCACAATGACGGAGGAGAATAATAAACATTACGCCCAAGTCAATCACAAACCCTGATATTGTTCAACGGTAACTGACCATGCTGTCATGCTCATGAAAATCCAATTTCATTTTTTACGAGACATAAAAGGTGTACAACTTCAATAATTATTCTGTCAACACGTGCACCTTCTTATCCAAAACTACAAGATACGGCGATATTGAAATGATAAATCCAATTCTCTGCCTATGAAACACATGTATAAAGAAAGTGTATCCTTTAATTATTTCGGGGCATCCCGTCTTCCTTGGCTAAACTAAACTGGATATTACATTTGCTTAAAACTTAATCACGCAAAATGAAGTCTTGATTTGAGAAATTTTAATAAAGATAAGTCGTCCTTATCATCGAATCAGGGAATGCTAATCAGCACCTTTATTTGGCAGCAGTAGATAATGTCACAGTAGCTGGGGGCTCTTTATTTTGCAATAAAGCATTTACATTCTAATGATTTTATTAAAGCTTATGTGGGCTGTCAGTAAGACCCTCCCCGCCCCCCTGTCCCCTCCCCTAGATCGCCTGGCAAATTGTATCAGCTATCAGCTCATACTGCCTTTATCAGCCAAGCCCAGTGGCAAGCATGGGTCTGCCACGATGACAAGTCTATGGCTTGAAGAGTCTGTATTTAATCATTTCTCCTGCAAGCATTGTTCCGCTTGCACTGCATAAATAACTGTTTCAAATAACCCAGAGTGCCACAGAGAATGAGACAAAGTATCTGTCTTTTTCATCTTTCCTGCTTTCTCTGCCGCCCTCTTCCATATTTTTTTTCTTTTTTTTTTTTTTGTCTTGCCTTTCCCTCTTTATTTGCTGTGGGCAACGTTTTTTGTACACAGACCTATCATATCTGAATAGCTCAAAATTACTCGCTGATGAGCATAAAGCTTTCAAGATATAGATATGGAACACTTTTCAATGGCAAAAGGGGGCGGGGAGGGTTTCTCTTGGCGATGGGATTGGAGTGGGTATCTCACCACTGGAACCGGCATCGCGACATGAATGGGTTGAGCTTTTGTCCATCCAAAGCAGGAAGAGCAGGCATTAAATTCAGTCCATCACTTGCCCAAATGGAGTTTTGGTTTCCATTTCTCTTTTATGCCAGATGGCAAAGTAAGTGAGCTTATATATAAACCATTACCGTTTAACCGGCCCATACCAAATGTGTGCATTATGTAATGGGAGCTCTTGCATGTTAATGATAATTCAACCGTCCATCCATCTTCCAGACGCATATCCAGCACAGGCCCATGTCTGATAATTAACACAAAGAAAAATATCATTTAAAAAACACTGGCGCTTTTTGTTTAATACTGAAATACTGAAAAAATTCCAAGTTTTACTGAAACAATACGCTCTGCAGAAAGCTGCCTCTCTACTTCATGATAATCTGTCATGTGGCACGTTTTAAATTATTCAACAGAAAATTACAATATTTCATAACATTTTCCCAGGTAGGCAGTTACTGCGTGTACCTGGGTTCCCACAAACCTTTTGAGTGTGTTAGTTGTACCCTGCTTATGAGGTACATAATTCCACAGGCAGGTGAGCAAAATAAAAACAGAATAACTACCAACTAAATTAGTCTCCTTTTCAGTTTATGGACTTGATCTAACTTAAAAGGCCTCTGAGAAATGACTGATACCTAGAAATAAAGGCAGCAGTAATTTTCTGACAGCATTTGCATCACACGAAGATATATTTTCAGCATGTATTTACTGGACTCTGAGGCGTTAAATCATCCTAAGGTTCTTTCACACGTTCCAGCTTGATTTATGATGCTAACTCTTGGCTGAATGCAGTTACAGGCTGGGTGGGAATGCTCTAAATGTGAAACATTTTCCTTATTCATGAACGCCGCTGGGACCAAGCTGTCTCATCAGCAATGTCATGTAGATTCAACGAAGGCTAATCCTTGAGGTAAACTGTGGGTAATAGCTAATCTTCACCTAGACATTTCCTCAAGTCCACTGGTGGAATCAGAAACGAAAGCCATTTGCTCTACAAAAGATTCCCTTTTGGTTTCTGATTGAGGACAATCGCACAAAATGTCATCCGATCACTTCAACTGCTCAACTATACAATCTGTACAATGTCCCACCCACTTAGTAGTCATGAAAAATGACCAGATGAGTACAGCCGAAGAATTGTTTTTATTTAATGTACAGTTTTAGAATCATTGTATAAAATAATAATAATAATAAAAATAATAATTAGAGTAATAATCATATTCATGGGAAAGAAGACTATAGACTTTTGTGAATGTATTTCCACTATTAAATGTTGAACGTAGCAGCACTCCTAGCTAGCTAACGCTTCCTTCCCTCTTGATTGAGGTGGACTCGTGTGCAGTGTAATATTAATCATCTTGACGGCGAAACACAATAACGCTCTGATGATGGGTGTTCTGAAACGTTTGCCCCATTGGTATTATTTTCTGGGTATAACAAGAGCCTTTTGAAGTCGAGACCTGGGGCGTGTTTGTCGTGGTGACCTCATGTGTCAAAACAAGACGGAAAAGCAAGACACCAACTAATTGATGACTGAACACTGCAGTCATGGAACTGCTGGTAAAGACCCGTGAAACATAATGGATTGATTCTTCGCTGGGAAGTCAGGGAACTTCCACATGATAGTTGTGAATTGTTACTTAAGACACTGCTGTAAAGCCATCTCTCTAGAGTTAAATGCTTGTCATTCGGCACCATTCTACCGTTATTGCTGGTGTCCCTTTCAAATCCAATTCTTTATTCGGTGTATATGGTTACTCAGGCAGGCAGACATCCCCCTGAAGGCAGAAATCAAGCAAGATACAGTAAGAACAGACAAAGAAACCTCGTTATGGTTTAATCTTCTAGTGGATGATGTGATTCTCGCTTGAGAGTTTAAACAAAAGTCAGCTTGGGTGTGTGGTTTAATAAACACTTAAGTCATGTAAATAGAATGTCGTTTAGCTTATGGTTTCTACATTCAGTAACATAATGAGACCTCAGAGCTCATGGTTTTAATTTGCCCGTGTAGCTAAAAGTGCCTGGGTGTCAGACAGAAGGCCCAGGCTAATGTGAAGTTTTTACAAGTAGGGCGGCGATGATTGTTGTCGTAAGAGATAGTCACTTAGATCAGAGCTGTGGGACATCACTTTAGATTTACTGCCAATCTCTGCCCGATCCTGCCCCACTGCTGTGTTATCGATACCACTGCAGGCACGCTAAGTTGGTCTGAAAGACAACAGCGATGTTTGCATTTTATGGGTGGTTTGTTCTCCGGCAACTTCTACCAGTCCCACTGGAGCCAAAACAATGCTACATGCTTCATTCTTTCTATATTAGAAAAATAAATAAATTAAAGCCCAAGCAGACTGTTAATCATGCTGGGCTAAACACTGTTGTGGGGGGTAATTTGATCAGGCCAGTAAAACTGTGGGGGAAATATTGGCTACGACCGAGACGGACGTGGTGCCACTGATAGATTATTTTTCCCAGTGATATGTCATATTCAATAAAAAAGCTGTATCTTTAGGCGTTAAATTTGTCTGTCAGCTGGCTGAAGTAAAGAAAACAAATGCAGCCGTAATGCCCTCAATAACGTTCATATTTCAGGGACGGCCGTGAACACTGCTTGGTAACCCCTTCTGTTTTTTTGTTTTTTTTCCTTCCCCCATAAAAGCCGACTTAATTTGAAAATAAGAAAATAAATAAATAAACACACTTCCTTCATCGGCCTCCCTCACTCATCGCATTACTCCACGTGTGTTCATATCCCGTTTATCAGATTAATGTTTTATGTATTTTTTTTTTTCCCGTCATGACACAATGGTACTGATAAAATGGAGGCATATATTTATGTCACCTACTGACAGACAGCAATTGGAGGGAAATTAAGTTGTACCACAATCTCGTAATATACACTGGCCAAATAAACCCGGTTTGGAGCAATCACAGTCTCTGTCTATTTCGATGATTTTTTGCTACCGTTTTACAGGAAACCTTTGATGTGATAATGTTAATACCTATCGGGTAGGGGGGGGGGCATTAAAAACGGAAATTACTTGAGTAATAGTATGTCAATCAGTCCGTTTTTTACCTGTGCCTTATTAACTGTTAATCATTTTGTCATAACCATCTATGAGCTTTAATACCGCCTAACCTGGCTTCATGTATCGATCAGTTCAATAAATTGTTTATCACGTTGAAGATTTGTGCCGGGGTGTGCGTCTATATGCCCCTGAGTGTATTTGTTTGAAAATATTGCAGACTCCTGGCTAAAATGCAATTTAAAATGAGATGTAACTAAGAAAATTATTGCATTAGGAGAAATAATTATTGCCTTGAAGAATGAGAAAAGCAGAACAAATTAATAAAACAAAAGGGAAAAAAAAAAAAAAGCTTCTTTCCATTATGTCTAAATACAAAAATAATTACAAATTGCACATTTAATGTCTGGCCATGTTTACCAAATTCATGTACATGCCAGGATCAATGCTAACCACCAGACATCAGCATTAGACTCATTATCTTGGTTGAATTGTAGCTTGACTCCCTATCCTGCCTGGCCAGATATCCTTCTATCTCCTCACTGACAAACGCTCATCTCATGAGGCTTTCGTTTCTCGTTAAGGCCGCCGCTCTTCTGCCCTCCGGCAGTAATGTTATGGAGCTGAGTTTCTTTATGCAGGCTAAACATATTTGTTTTATTGCAGATGGTACATATAGCTAATTATGTAATACAATTAAACGACGTGAACACATTCTGAAGAGCCAAAAATTAAATCCAAAGTAGCGCTGAAAGAGAATTTTATGTTATATAACTTCCACATATTCAGTGACACATCAATAACAGCGCTCCCATACTGTATATAATGTGTAATTTTCTGAATGCCATATTTTTCTGCTTTATGCCTTGATAGTGTCAGATTTGATGGTAGTTCTTTGTAATAGAGCCTTTATTTTTTATTAGGTGAAATAAAGAAAACCATTTGTCTTTCATTAAGTTTTCTCCCGCAGTAAAATTAAAATTGAATAAGAGCTGCTGGGCATTTTTTCTGCTGATCTTAAATCAAGAGTTTATGTGCTTCTCCACTGTAATTTGCTTTAGCCACATAAAATATGCTGATAATGTGGTGTTTTAAAAAGGATTTCAGTGTTTCTGCTTCAATATTTAAAAACGATATGTCTTTGGTGGAAAAAGAGTGGGATTAGCAAATGGGTGAAGGTCACGCACTAACATTATTTTAACTTAAAAGTGTAGCAGTTTTGATTTTTAATGCTGCCTGGTCACGTGTGTATCAGTCAGCTGACAGCGACTACCTCATGAATTCATGGGTATTTGAGTACCGCAGAAATGGCCCCTGCAGAATCTGCCACAGAGGTGTAAACGCCGTGAAGATGTTAATGATACAGTGGCTTGGATGCCGATAGAACAATCACGTCTCTATTCTACTTTGCTCGTACGTGCACAGTGACGAATACTGATTGCCTAATTAAAGCCAAAAGGGTGAATCCTTTGGTCTGTATGCACAAGCCCGTGAAAACATAGCAATCTGGAATGATGTAGGCAGCCTGAGCATTCCATCCATCCATCTGTCCATCCGTCCATCCATCCATCCATCTGTCCATCCGTCCATCCATCCATCCATCCATCAACTTATCTAGTACAGGACTGTGATGAACTTGGAATTGATCCCAAGGAGCAGAAGGCACATTGCAGGGGACACCATGAGCACCTTGAACAACCAATCACAGGGCAGGGGATGCCCTGAGCACCCTAAACAGGATGCTAGCCCGTCTCTGGGCACACATATGAATACAGGTAGGTATTTGGAGTTTGTTTGTACTTTGTTCTAATTTGCTGAAGTTTTAGCCATTTAAAAAATTAATTGTACGAATTAATAATGATAAATTGATTGCTGGAGACAATTTAGAGAGTCACACATAAAAGAATAATGAATGTGTTCATTGCCAAAGAAATGCTTGTCGTAAAACCTTCGTACCATTACCCAAAAAGCATGTCCATCTTTCTTTTAACAAAACTTAATTCAAAGTCTGCTCTACATAACACAGGGAGCCCTAATACATGATTTAAGCAGCTTTTACGTGCTGATTCGCATACATTGGCATAATGGAAGTCAATAATAAAACTTTCAGATGCATTAACATGCGATGCATAAAATAAGAGGTAAAAATCAGGCATTCTGTATCAGATCATTTTATTTTCTTCTTGGGCGTGTGCATGCACTACTTAGCCTACATTATTAACGCGCTTATGAGATTTTCCAGTGAGATTGTTCTCGATGTCAGAAATATCTTTCTGCCTACTTTTTCTTCTAAGTTTAATATACATAATAAAATCTGGCACAATGTGGCATGTAAAGGAAAATGCTTCTGATGTACAGACATTTTGGCAAATATAGCAGGCTTTAATTTCATTCTTCATTTGGGAGATTTAGTGTTTATGCTAAATGTTTCCCCAACAAATACACACTGTATTTAAACCTTTTACATTCAGAATATAATCGTATTCCCAGACCGTAAGTGTGTGATTATCAACATAGAGTATAAATTCCAGCTATACATTTTGCTCAGAATAAACAAATACTAGATGACATACAGATAGGCAATCTGTAAACAACTGTAGGTTATGAACAAGGATATAATCAGAGTTTAAAGGATATTTGTGTTGTGTAAGGTGATAGAAATTCATTAGGCTCAGATCACCAAAGCAAGTGTGTGCCCGCAGTCATGCACCTGCTCTGTGTCTGTCTGTCAAGGTTATGATCAAAGCTAATGCAGCTTTCTTGCAAGAGCATGAAAATGATTAGTTAACCACTGCTCCGTTGCCATTGGTATAGCTAGCTAAGCACAGTTTTCCAGTTTTTAAAACGTTTTAATGCACGTGTCAAATGATGAAATAGATGGAGAGAAATTCTATCATTATTACTTTATTTGAGAGAAGGGATCTTGAATATCGATCCTTTGTAGCTTCATTAGCTGAATACTGACATCTCAGATTGATGTCTCTTTAAACTGGGTCTGGGTCCCAGCTACCCTGGGAATCCACACTATCGACTCAGGATGTTTGTGCTTCTAAGCCACTGGAGAATTTTTGTTGCCTTTAATGGGATCCATCAATTCAGGTTCCCTTTAATAATTATTGCTGTTCCATTCAGAGGCTAACTGGAGAGTATGGTAGCTGAAGTTGCTATCAACGCAAGACTCCTGGTTTGTGCGCTAGGAGATTTTTAGAAATGTGGAAATTTCTAAAAATTTCCATTAAGAATTTTTTTTCTTTTATTTTGTTCATTTGTCTCAGGCTTGACGATGTTTTTTTTTTTTTTGTTTGTTTTTTTAAAGCCCGAATTCGAAATCAAAGCAGCATTACAAAACACAAGGGACATATTCCATACGGAGATACAGCAAATCCTTCCAGATAATTTAACACCGTTAACCTGAATGCTGTAGAGCAATAACACGTGGATCTTTCAGGGATTAGCGGCCGTAATTGAAAGACTTCATTTTATGCCTCGTCTTAGAAAACGCATTGATTTCCAAATCTCTGCCGCTGTCGGTTGTGTCTTTAAATAGGATATTTGATTAGCTTTTATGAACGACGGCCTTTTATGAAGTGCAGCTTGAAATAGAGCCACAGAAGCGTCGCGGACCTTCGGTTCACCTTGCGAAGGCCTCAGACACCTCCGAGGCTGTGTCTGTAAGCAAAAACAAAAGAGGAAAACATTATGTGATCTCCATAGATGATGAAAAGGGATGGTAATGTTAAGCACATCGATCCACGCTCATCTACACTCAACCCCTGCCCTCTCCCTTATCGATACATTGAAATCATCGTTTGTATCAGCAGTTGTTGTTTTAATTAAGATCTCGGCCAAATCTTTGCCATTGATTGGTGCCATTAAGTTATCGATCAGTCGTCCAGTGCTGAGCTGGTTCTTTAAGCCATGTTGGAATGATTTGTCTTAGAGGAATGCATGACGGCGGAGACTCAAAGAAACATGCAAATGTCAGGAATATTTTGTTTATTACTTTACTGGATGTTGATAGCTAAAAACGACTCTATGACGAGCCAAACTTGTGCCACACGTCACGTGCAGTTTTGATCTAAAGGTTTTATTTCATCGCTGTCTATATTTTGTTTTGTTGAAGGCTGTTCTTTTTATATCCATCCATCGCAATAAGATATAGAATGTAATATTTTATCTTGCTTCTGTAAATAAAATGCTGCTCTTTTAAAAAATAAGAACGGTAACCCATTTTATATGCGTAATTGAATTCAAATATCACAGCCACAAAAAAAAAAAACTGACAGTGATTTATCTGAATGCCCCTCCCATTTTAAAAAGTCCCTTTTTGGCAAAGAAATAGTTCGACAGTTGGACAATCAATGGGAGGTACAGCAACAGCATAAATTAATCTGAAAAAGCCTAATTCAATATGGCCAAATAACTCACATACTAATTTAATTTGCTGCTTGACCATTTTTTGCATAATTGGCTCAGCCAATGAGAGTTGGAGCATCTCCATGAGAATGGTAGAGGGTCGATTGTTTTCTGAGGAATATGAAGAATCCAACCAAATAATCTACATGACCTTAACACCGGATTAATGTAGTGCTTAATAATGATGAGGTTAATAAAAAGATTAATAATGAGGAGGACATTTTTATGATGAGTAAAATCACTGAATGCAAAGCTCAATAGTAACAGTTAACTTTGTCTGGTTTATTTTGGTGCTACGTTTTTTTTTTTAAGTATAATCTTGTGTATGTGAGATAAAGTGTCTGTCAAAAATGTGATAGGAAGCAAAGCCTTAAGTAACCATTAACAGAAGTAGTTAGCCAAATTATCAGCTCTTTAAACATTTTAACATATGGGTAGGTTATGGGTTTTTATCTCAGAGAGAATATACGCTATGAAACTTCACAAATCCGAGAACCGCAGTGTTGGAGTGAAACAAAACCGAGCTGAACTGATTTCCGTGCCTGCAGGAAATATGATTTTCCTGCTGATTTTCCTAGGCAGCGAGCGGTCAATTCGTCACCAGCAGGCCCTGCTCCTGCTGTGGTTGACACGGTGGGTGTGACTGCATTCACCAGGGCAGATAATATTTATCTAATCATTGTCAGAAAAAAAAAAAATGTATTATAGTAAATGTTTCCGTCTTTAGTATGTTCACTGGCATGACAGTGCCTCCAAGTGTCTCCTCAGGGAGCCGAGACACAGCTGAATTCTCTTTGATTTAATTATATCCCTGTCCCAGCATTCCTACCAATGCTGTGAAGAACTTTAGAATTTTGTCCTAAACAGGCTACAGTACAGCCTTCTCCTCCGCATTCCCTTATGGACTAAGATACTATGAAGCTGACAATACCTCCCTGCCTCAGGAACCTTTTCGAGACACTTTACGGTCGACGACAGAAGTAGCCGTCCTGTTGAATCTCGACAGTCAACCCCTCTTGTGTCTCTCCATGGAGCGGTCCAGCTTCCAACACCTGATAAGTACACCAAGCCCCTGAAGTGTTAAATGTGTAAACACCCCCACTCATCCTGCCCCAGCACCCCCCCCCCAACGCTCCGGAACCGCCAACCTCCAAGACGAGTTTAAATGGGGGGAAAGGATTGGTGGAGGCTTTGCATCTCCATGGGCATTTTGAACAACGCCTGTTCCACTCCGATTGCAACCAGTGCAAACAAATCCAATAGCTGCTAATCTGATCATCTCATCCACACTCTTCATGCCGCGTTCCCTCCACAACCCCTTGTAGTAGTTCCAGCCTGTGACTCTGTGATAAGACACTGAGAATTTAGTCATCAGCTTGTGCGTAAAGGAGCTCAGAGACAGGATTATGATATTTCTATAACCTTACATTGGATATGGACAGGGGCATCGACTAGCATGATTAAAATCCTGTACATTGCTGTCCATCCCATCCTGCCCCCCCACCCCCACCCCGTCCCTGCCGGTAA
>JAACJT020000110.1:3935906-3958515 GCA_009936485.2 Gymnarchus niloticus | reverse complement strand
CCATTCTTCATGAGAACTTTCTTGATAACAAGAGCCCCCCCCCACACCCAGACCCCTGCTCCCATCCTATATTGCTCTGTTTTTAAAGGCCGGCTTTACAAGATTATCGGAGAGCAGCCATCGTCATTTTCGAACGGGGGAGAAACAAGACGAAAGAGTGTTTATGGAAGCTGCTTATGTTCAGAGATCTGAGTATCGATAGTAAAATCTGCTAACTGACTACTTCCACTGATTCTTTATTTATCATGTATAAAATGTAACTCAGAAGATCTTTGACATACAGACACTGTTGCCTGGATCACTGAAACATCTACGTTTTTACCTTGAGCTCCTAGTTACAGAAACATTCTAATAAGTGAACTTAAATGCCAAATTAAAAAGTTGTAATTTTATCGTTCCTGTTTTGAAGTTGGCAAGACCTATTTTATTTCTTTGCTTTTTATATGACCAGGAATGTGATTATTTGGAAATATGTAATGGCTTTGTCTGTTCCTTGTTGACTAACTCTATTGTGCAGTATAACTTAACCTGCAGTTAAATGAATATAGACTGATGTAAGAATGATCAACGTGCGGCTATGATCTTGAAGACTGGTTTTGTGACAAAATGAACTGTAACTGTGCATAAATTCTGTTATTCTGCCCGACCTGTCTTAAAATAGTTGGAGTAGTTCTGAGTCCAACCTGACATAGCTCATGAACGCAATAAAAACGACTTATTTCAGATGAAAACTTTGCTCAAAATCCAAACAAACGACTCGTTTAGGCCATCGTGGTCTAGATATAAAATTGTGATCAGGAAATCCGTGATCTGGTCATTTTGTTTTTTCTATTTTGTTGCCGGTGTATTTTGAAACAAATTTTAAAAATATTGGAATCTGCAGAGCAGATGATATCAGAAAGCTTTTCTGGACACTAAAGTACCCATGACATATTGGGGCATAGAGTATAATCTAGTGTTGAATTTGGACTGTGGAAGACAAGCCCATTTGAGAATCATAACGGGCATCTCCTTTCAAATGAACAGTGGCACTATTAACAATTTCAGTAATCGTCCGTCGGAGATGTATTATCGCTCTGTCTCCCTTATGAGCTATCGAGGAACTCTAAGAAACATTAAAGACACGTTATCCCAATGGCTTGGAGACCAAAACTTCTATTTAAGACAGAATCCCCTGATTGTTCTCTAGTAAGCCAACTCAATCTTGCAATTCAAGGTTTTCAGCTTGAAGGATTTTTACTTTAAAGTGTAAAGTCAGATCTTGATACAAGTATTCTTTTGCAGTTCACAATAATACTTTACCCATGTTTATATACACTTTTTTTTTTAAGAAAAAAAAGCTATTTAAATTCTAATTCAGGCACCACTACTGAACCGCTAATGTTTACCTTCAAAATAACAGTAAATAATTCACTCTAACAACAAAATATACAATGTGATGACACTAGCAGCTAAACTGTTTAAATTTGTGGGTATTTTACCAACGTCAACACCACCTCCGTTCATATTTAAATATGCAGTTCTGGGTCCTTATCCAAACTTTCAATTGATACATCAGGATAGTGTTGCTGCTAACTTCACTGTAAGAGAGTGTCATGACCTCAGATATTTTTCATGTTTTCCTCTCTGCTGGCAGTTTTCATGTAATGTTTCCGTGTGAAATATCAGATGGAATTTGGTGAGAACTGTATTATTGGGCCCAAAGCGACAGAAATTACCTTTGGTCGTAGAGCCAACAACCAAAATGCCAAAATGCCTTCATCTGTTATCAATATATCGTTAAGCTAACCAAGAAAGCTGCCGTATTATTTCCCATGCCACTGCCCTGCAGATTTACCATAGCCAAAATTTGCACAAAATAGCAAATCCTACTTTTGAAGATAAATGATGCGTTTGCTTAAACCTCTTTGGGAATGAAGCAAATCAATCATTCCGCCCACCTTAGTCGTTATGAGAAAGGCATCAAATGAAATTAAAGGCTTTGAGCGAAAATCCAAGTCTAGGTTGTATTTTTAATACCTGCTAATCACCTTTATTTAGGCAAAACGAAACAGTGTCAGGTGGAGGGGGGATTATGCAATGGGATGGTGCCGATGCTTTGCTGGGGGAATGTCCTGGCTTGCATCAGGGCGTGCCGAGCTGACGGGTACATTTGTAATACTGTGGGAAAACATTCACCAGTTCAGGGAAGTTTCCGCTGTTCCTGATCTTTTTTAAAATTCTGATCAAGCACTTTGCTGACAGAAAAGGATACTAAAGAAGGAGGTGGAGATACAGAAGATTTCTTTTTAGGAAGGAAGAAAAGATATTGCCTGTGGTTTTATCCGCTGTTACCCGTTATATTTGAAATGCCTGACAAAGAAAAAAAATCAATATCTTCTGAATTTATTCCACCCTTTAAGCACAGATAGTCACCAAAGCAGTCCGGTGGCAGGATCTATTTCAAGCAATATTTCTTCAAGAATCATACACCATTAACATGTACTTTTTCAAATTTCTTTTTTTATAATTTCTAAACAATTATTCATACTGTAACTGCTTATGTAATACACAGTAGTGGTATCTTCTCCTAAGTGAATATAAAGTCTTTAACTGGGACCCCCATAAAACATATTAACATTATTAAAATGCCTTTAGTTCTTGGTAAGTGGAGTTTTAACAGCATTTTTTTTTTTTTTTTTTTACTGATCTGAATTGTATAACCGTACTGCTTTTCACAAATATCATCTGCAGGCTTCACCTACCTATCCCATTACATACTGTAGCTAGTTGGTTCTGTATACCAAGGGACCCTTCACTCCGTATCTTCACCTTAGTTTTTTTTTTATTTTGGTTCAATGCATCGATAAAAAGGATGCTAATGTAAACTTATTAATGCTAAGCAAGGTGTTTGTATTTCTATTACCTACCGTAGCATATTGATATCGAATATGAAAATTGACGCCTTCTTTAATATCTTTTGGCAATGGAAGCGTAATCAAATCCTGACCACAAGCATTTTCCCTTCAACACTGATGAAAAATAGTTAAATGCAAATCAGTTTTTTCATGACATTTATGTGCCTGCATAAGTATGATGTCCTATGGGGACAGTGAATTTGGTCATGTTATAATCCAGATAAATGTTATTAACAGATCAAATGGGCCGTGGAATGCTTATGTGTGCTTTGTTTTGCCTGTCATACTTGTTTGTAATGCTCAGCTTCAAGAAGTTTTCTTGTGCCTCGTTTGCTCCCGATTTCTGTCAGATTTATTCGTTTTCGCATCTCACGGCTCCCTTATTTACGTCGATTTCGCTCCTTGTTTGTTCATCTTGCTGCTATATTTATAAGCCAGGAAGTCAAATATTTATTGCTTTTTTTTTTTAAAGCTGTTATCTCTAGTAGGCAGAAGTTCTCGCTGAAAAAGTTAAATATATGTTTCACCTTTGTGAAAATATGTCATAATCTGCCTTAGATGTTTAAACATTTGTTAAACAGTGGGTAGAAGTCCTCTATCCAGCATACGTATCTTTAATTTAAAAATGCACAAATGGTCTACGTAAACACCTTACCAATTATTTTTCTGTTATACCCATCATATACAAATTATGAAAAAATATACATTTATAATTTTCCAACACAAATGCATACAAAGTGTCATTTTCTGCACACCATTAAAGCTTTAATCGCACGTTCAAAATTTTATCTCGTACGCATAATATTCCGAATTATACTTGGAACTAAATTATGCTTTGATACAGACACCGTTTTATGCCAGCTGCCATAAATGGATCCAATTTAGGGGTGATATTTAATATATAACTCTATAAAGTTAATCAACAAATTCCTGCTAGCCGAGGATTAGCAGAAAGTCGCTAGAGGTCATTGTATTTATTGATGAAATTACGGCAGTGGTGTGCAAATTTAATAGACATTACATAATATGGCACATGGTAAAATAAATCGTAATTTATTGTAAATTTTACCTGGAAAGTGAAAGTAATATTGTATAGTTTGGACACACATAATTGTAATTCAGTGACCCCACAGATACACTGCATGCCTTGTTCCTACTTTCGTGTACATAGCTTAATCAGAATAGCTAATGAATTTCCTTCATTTCCAAAACTTACTTGACAGGAAAGGGGAAAACAACTCAAGGTCACAGATGGGCTGCATCTACACCTCCTTCCAAAGACACAGTGTTTAAAGTACCCTGATGTCCTTAGCAAACACCACTACACGAGCCATGGTATGAGATGACAGAGGAAACATGAGTGATTCATTTGTTATAACGATAATGATAATGTAGCATAGAGTCTACTCATGGAGGCTTCTCCCCCCCCTTTGCTATTCAAGGCTGGGTTGACTGGATGGATTTTGCCTGCAGACTCTCCTCAGGCCAGTGCTGGAAGAGGCCTTCTCACTCGCAGCAAGCCTAATCTCGCTCTGGGACATTTACTTGACATGAAAGTCTATTTTTATACACTATTGCTGCAACTCTCCTTTTCGGGTTCCGTCGTTCTGTCTGAACTCGGTAAGGACAGCAGTCAGTTTGCTGACAGGCAGAATGGGCTCAGATGGCCATTTACAGCAAAAGACACTGACCTGCTCATTATCATAATGTTCTTTGCTGTAAATGTAACGTTATATTAAACCGATTTTTAAACTCCAAACAGCCCAGTAAAGTGCCTTTCATTGGAAATTTCTAAATACCAACTTGTTTTCACATGCAAACAAATAATTTTCTTTCTGCCAACCAACAGCCTTATTAAAAGACTCATTTCAAATCACTAACAAGCTTTACTAATCACTAACGAGCTTTACTAATCACTAACGAGGTTTCTGTCACAGCAGCTTAATAAACATGCATTTTATTTGTCCATTATTGTAATGACAGAATATATATACAGTACACATATTTTTTTTAGAGGAAAGACCGAAGATCAACCTGCAAATTTTCATCTCTTGCATGGAGAGATATCCATAGACACCGTGTAACACCTGTGACAAGATCTATGAAAAAAATACTTGTCTCGCCTTCTGAAAAGAGAATAAAGCAGAGTATAGCAAACACTAAGGAGAAGCTAGCTGCCAAAATTCACAGAACACTTGTATTTTCATTAAGACAGGCCTTTGTACATGTAACAATTAAGCTAACACAACAGCTAGACAATGGTGAATTTGAAACAGCACAGGTTGGCTTCTTCCCACAGCAGTCTCCCAGGCAGTGCGGAACAAAGAACTGAGGCCCAAATGTACAATGTGCAGAACATCTCTTATTTCTGAGCTCAGGCTTTGTTCTGTCGCACACCCCAGGAACCTCGTCGGCAAACAAAACTCTCAGCCCCAACTGAGTTCGACCGTGACATTAATATGATAATTAATTCTGGATTACTCGTAGAGACATGACACTTTTGTATTGCTACAGCTTGTTGGACTCGTCACATGGGCTACGTCCTGAGCCACAGTGCTGCCTGTGAGAGGCCTGCATTGAGCTTATTTTTAAATAGAGTTTCATACGTACAGCGTTGTCATGAATTGACGTGTTCTAGCTAGCCAAATCGTGCAAAATGGCTACGATGTTGCAAGCAGGAAAAGAGACAGCAGACTGCATACTGGAAAATGCAATTACCGGGGCCGCATCTTGAGCTGTTAATCCCGTCCAGCGCCTTGCATGGCGGTGTGTGCTTGCGTGTGTATGAAATGTATACATTTCCTTGACAACGTGTATGATTTCGCACAAGATTTTTAAAAATCTGTTTCTGTCCCCATATATGCACAGTTTGTCGCTTTCGGTTGCTATATAAACTCTGACTTGACTTTACAGCAGTTTGTGAGTCGAGTGGTTTATATTTCCCACATGCCGCTAAAATTAGCCAGTGCGGTGATATATTTATACGTCTTTGTTCTGCCACTTGTAAGTTTTTGGGATGGCAAACAAATGAAGCGTCTCGCATCGAAGTTGGCCAAACGAACGTGAATGTTTGTGGTGTAGCTTGTATGTTCATCAAACAAACATGCTTTCGTGCTGTTGGTTCTATGTGCATTTCATGTGGGTCTAAATAGTAAAACTGGACTGCGGACGAAACAGTTTCCAGCCTCAAAAATAATAATAAATAATAATAATAAAACTGAATTTCAACAGCTACATTTAGAAATACAGGGAAGTTATCAGTGAGCGTAAAGGAGGCCACAGAATGAAATGAGGTTTTTTCCGAGTCTTCATCCTTTCTGCGGGTTACCATCTGCAGACCCAGTTAACACAGGGCACATTTGTGACTTCTTCACGTTTTGTGTTCTTCGGTATAATTACATCGACGTGTCGCAACGGTGACCAAATTTAAGGTGAACGGTGTAGTCTGTTATTAGGGGAGTGACCGACGGGACAGCGAACGGGTGTCATTTTCCAGAACGTTCTGAAATCTCATCATTAAAAACTGAAAAAAGATAAAATGGACGTTTTGATGACGTAATGATTGCCGACAGATCGTGTAGAACGCACGAGCATCCCAGCGATATATGGCTGATATAATCATACAACGATATAATTATACAGCGCATAATACAGTCATCACAAATTTTTATTCACGTATTTTTTCTTCTTTTTCGATGTTTTTGGCATGTCTGTTTCAATTCACATAGAAATTCATTTCTTTAACTCGATCAATTTTATCAGGAAGTTGATAATGAGAGCTAGAGAGCTCAAAAGTCTAGCAGAGCATGTTCAAAATACGGCGATTTGCCAAAAGATCTCAGCAGTAGCTGTACGTATGTAGGGCTGTGAGGCCTGACGTTTTGGAGGGAACTTGAAACGGATGTACTTAGGGGGTGTCTGTGTGTGGTTTGTATGTGCCCAGTAGGAGAGTCTGAGGGAGCTACATGTGTTTTATACACTAAAAATTACTTACTTTGTGTGGCTTTGGTAACTTACTTGCAAGACTTCCTGTAATACTTGCTGCTTCAACAGTTTTGGCTTCTGACTGTGAGAAAACGTAATTATGTGGCACCCCTGACCTATGGGCTATGCGTCATGCATCAGGGTTTGAATGTATATTGCACTGGATGATTGTTCTGCCCCGGAGGACTACAAACCGCATTAGTTAGAATTATGGAATCAAAACTTTATCTTCAGCCATTCGCCCAAAAGGGCTTTAGCATTTTTATGTCATAATCCCTCCATTATTTGCCCTCCTCGCACGCGATATAAAACATTAGGTTATTGAAGAAAAAAAAAAATTCCCCACAGATATCATCTTAAGATGAATCTTGCTGCTCTGATGTGTCAGGAATGGAATCTGAGTATTACTTGAAAAACGACGTTGGATGGGAAGAGTCAGCTGTAAATATAGACACAACGCCTAGGAGGTAGCCTCACATCGCGGCCCACGCCTACAGAAACCGGGAGTGGAAACACAGAGTTAACGTGTCAGTTATGCGATATTTTTGACTAGAACTGGCAGGTTTTCTGAAAAATCCGTCTACATTTCACGACTGGACTCAAGTGACGTCTTTTCTCCCCTTTCAGTTTCGAAGTAAAACCTGCTTAAAATGTATATACTATTGTGTCTACATTCATTGAAACTATATACGTTTGATATCGCTGTGTTTTAGTAATGACAAATATCATGGCTGGCCGCATGTGTTAGGGCACGTTCTCAGGCGGTGTTCAAGACATTGTCCTGCATCTGAGAAGAAAATTCGAGGCTGTAATCAGCAAGCATAAATGTGGGAGAGTAGTGGTGTAATGACAGAAAAGTGAATGACTTTGCAAAATACATAATTCAACCAAAGAAAAAAGATCTAAATGCATTTTGTCCTTCCATCCATTCATCTTTCGAAAGCTTATCCGGGACAGAGGCATGGGGGTGCTGGAGCCTATCCCAGGGTGCAGAGGCCGTGAGGTAGGGCCACGCCTTGGATTGGAATGCCACTCGATCATATGCTCCATACTCACTTACATTCCCACATACTATGGCTAATTTTGACACACCGGGTAGCTTAACCGTGTCTCTTTGAACTATGGGCGGAAACCAGAGCACATGGATGAAACCACCACAAAACGGGGGGGGATAAGCAAACTCCACAAAACGGGGGGCCGTATTCCTGTAAATATTGCAGCCCAGTACATTAATTAAACAGGACAATGAAATGAAATAGCTACGAACAAGTGAACAGAAAAAAATAGCATCTGATGGCACTCTTTTCACCCAGTGGAGAATGTGTGTTTGTGGAACACGATCAATGTTACTAACTAAAAACTGAAACTACTGAAGTGTAGTGAGGTCTTCTGATGGTGAAGTCTTCCTCAAAGACTATCTGCAATCTCAGTACATCTGTATGCGATGAATCTAAATCAGACTACGATCATTTGCATTCCACAGAACAGGATGTTTCTCAACTGTCCATAGAGCTGCCTTTGATAAATCACTCATTTAGTCTTCCTGTTTTTATTTTCTTGGTCTGCAGTCCCCCCATACGAGACGTTATTTAATTATACTTAATGATATGCTTTATTTGCTGCAGTAACATTAAACCATATCCACCCAAATTTTAAAGGGAATTCTAATTGGTTAAAAACATTATAAACATTTAGAGCAGTACCACATGCATTCTCTAACATTATTTTAGGACTCTATATTGACCCTACAAAATGCTCGAAAATAACTTCCAGCACCAACTGCCAGAAGGTAACCTTCTGTATATAGATTCCGCCATCTGGAAGTACGTAAAGAAAAACAGAATTATTTGCGTGCATTGACAGACGTGGTTTTAATAGGGGAAAAAATTCCAATAAAATCTCGTCATCAGCTGCGATTTATCTAAGATGTCATTTAGGATACGCAGGGATGGTACAGTCATCCCTGAAAGAGCATTGGCCAAAGGGGTTATAATTTCCGGAAGAACAGTAAGTTTAAACAGGCAACGTTTTATAAACTACCATCTTTACAGGGTTGTGTTAGACCTCATGGCCTTGTCATATTATCATTTCTTTTAATATGATCAGATGTCTTGATCTAAAATGTCATCAACTGTGGGACCGAGCCTATGCGTGTAGGAGGACAAAAAAACAAATAACCACACTTATAGATTAAAAAAAACTGCCACGAATGCCATTTATTGAAGAAAAATTAAAGATAAGTACAGATGTGGCACTTTTTCTGGGTGTTGATACAGGTGAAATATTGAAATATTTGAACTTTTCACTGTCTCTAATACTGTACATTTGAAATCAATTTGTTTGATGAGATGTTTATCTAATTTTAATCCTCATGAAAAATTTTCACTTTTTTGCTGAGTAAGAAAAAGTTAAATTACACATTTCACAATTAATTTTCATAAGAAATAAAATTTATAGATAGATAAATCCATAACAGAAAGGAAGAAAGAGAAGGAGCTGCAAATTTTACAGGCAAGTGAAAACTAAAGTTTAACAGGATATCTTCTCAGACAAGAATACACGGCAGTGCCTGAGGAAAACATGATGCTGCAGTCACATGACGAGCAGCTGACTCGCTGTCAGCTACATGTCAACGTCCTGAAAGTACAGTAACGTTGCACTGCCAGATACATATCAATGTCCTGAAAGTACAGTAATATTGCACTGTTAACTACATGTCAACATCCTGAAAGTACAGTAACGTTGCACTGCCAGATACATATCAATGTCCTGAAAGTACTGTAAAGTTGCACTGTCAACTACATGTCAACATCCTGAAAGTACAGTAATATTGCACTGTCAACTACATGTCAACGTCCTGAAAGTACTGTAAAGTTGCACTGTCAACTACATGTCAACATCCTGAAAGTACAGTAATATTGCACTGTCAACTACATGTCAACGTCCTGAAAGTACTGTAAAGTTGCACTGTCAACTACATGTCAACATCCTGAAAGTACAGTAACGTCGCACTGCCAGATACATATCAATGTCCTGAAAGTACTGTAAAGTTGCACTGTCAACTACATGTCAACGTCCTGAAAGTACAGTAATATTGCACTGTCAACTACATGTCAATGTCCTGAAACTACAGTAAAGCTGTTCAAACATAGACAAACTGCAGGATATGGAAGGAAAGGGTCAGAGAAGTATATGGTCGTGATTATAGGCATTCCATCTATATAATAAGCAGTGAGATCCTATAACTAAGAGGCAGCCCATTGTAGTTCCTGTTATTGGACATTTTTGGAGAGCTATTTCTTGTCCAAACATTCTCAACACAAGGCTGTCCTTAACTCTGTGAACAACGATGGACAGTTCTCAAGGTCATAGCCTGATTGTCATATTTCGGATCTCGTGCCAGATCATGCAGGATTTATAATGAAATGTGACTGCGTTGAGGAAATTTGAAACACATAGCTCGTTTTTCTGCAGCTTAATTATAGCCACATTTTCAGAACAGAAATGAAATGTGAGAAGAAAAATGACTTAAAAATATAATTAAATACAAGTATAACGAAACCACGTTTAAAGATTTTAAAGAATGTGAGAGGTGGGTGTTGTAGAGTCAGTTGTAAGTTGGATGAATGTTGTTGTTATCGTTAGTTCTGATTTTATTCTTATGTTAATGGAAAAATGTTTTCACATCTAAACTTTGTCAGGAATTGATATCATATATTAAACTGAAATTACAAAAATATCAACGGAACCAAGTACATAACCACGATAAAAATCTATTTCATTTTATTTAAAATTGCAAACAATCGCCTAATTCCCAAAATAATGAATAGAATGAGGTTAAACAATGCCCAACATGACCTGAGAAAAATAACGTCGACAAGCCAGCAGTCAATCTTCACTTTATGTTCCAGGTATGTCAGGTCACATCAACCGAGAGCATTATTTACTAAAACATAAAACATGAATGGTAGGGTAAGTAGCGTACAGACCAGTGTTATAATCAAGACTGAACACTGCTGACTTCTTTTGATCATATTCATATAGAAAAATATATAATATATATAATATGAAAAACAGAATGGCAGTGCCTGTATGTTTTTTGTTGATGTCGGCTTTTACAAGAATCCAAAGATATGCAGTTTATCTTGATTGCCATCTTGGTGCATTTAAATATATAAAAACATTTAGGAAGACATAAGGCACTACGGTGTAATCGGTGTAATAATTCTGTTGTGTTTTGCAGAATCAGAATGCGTTGGTCCAGATTGTTTGCAGCTCAATCACAGGAATCAAGTCACTATCATTCTGGGAATTTCTTTTTTTTTTTTTAAATAAAATCAAATATTTCATATAATCTTAAATGACAGGACACAGTATCAGACCACAGGCAGTTGCAAACCTGCCACCCCTGCTGTGACCTGATATATCATATCGCGAAACCAGCACGATGACTGAGTATTGATTAATAATCCATTCTTCATTGCTAATGTTTCAGGTAAACGATTGCAGTTCTAACCCCTTTGGATTGACCAAAATCTTTGCCGTGAGAATTCAGTCGTGGTGAGAAGAAGAAAGATAAAAAAAAACGAACGCAGCCTCCTAGGTCGAGGTGCTTGAAACTCCCTCTTGGCACTGCATTGGAGGGAAAGGTGGGCTTGTTTACTTTTCACCTTAAAGAGACAGTTAAGAATGTGTTAAGTGGAAGAGAGAGGGAGATGTTTTTATCTCTGACATCAAGTTCCACTGTGGTGATTTATTCATCCAATGGGATGCAAGGTCAGTTCCTTTGGGCTGTTCAACAGACCTCGGCATCCCCTCCTCTCTCAGAAATGGAAACATCTGATTATTAACTGCAATTCATAAATTCTTCAGAGGAGGTTGGGGCCAAGTTGATAAATTCACTGTGTGATGGACTCCGGTTGGTTATAAAGAGGCTTCTTGGCCAGGGTGGAGGCACAGGGTGGAGGCACGGATGAAAGGCTGCCAGGTCTCAGAAGTCTGGGGGCTGGGAAAAAAGAGCTGAAAACAAAACCTTGAGCTGTTAAAACTTATGCAATGAATCGAGTTTTTACACACGTGTGCATTTTATATGAAACACAATTTCAAAAATCTTTTTTTGTTGCATTTTCTCGCATTATTCTTTGTTGTATCAAATGTTATTAAATTTTAATGAAAATTGAAAAGGCAACATTACTGCTAATAATAATAATAATAATAGTAATATTAATGTTGATGATAGTAATAGTATTGTATTTCATGCTTAACTGGTATCCATAATGCTTAGCTAGATATTGTGTTAATACAGCTAACTCTAACCCAACTTAATACAATAAATGAAGATAGATCACACTTAAATCTTCAGATAGCTGTAATCACTGAATGAAGCTAAATCTGGCATGGGTAACAACATGGGCAGATGATATGCAAGATCGATTCATGGGCCGTATTGACGTTCACAATGTTCCTCTCAACCTCATTGGCAAAACTGCCAATGGGGGTGTTAAAGATCAGACTCGAAGAAAAATGCGAGAGTGGCCCCTTGATTACCGGAACAATGGCAGATTCTTTCCATTCCAGTTCCCGTCTCATTGGCTCGTTTCGTGATGTTATAGATTTTTTGGGAAAGTAATTGTTTGACACCCCAAAGCATTGCAATTACCGGATTTCAAGCGTTTAATTTTAGTGCAGTACTCGTTTCTCGAAGTGTGGTCGGGAAGCAATGGTGTTAGGGCCCGTAGGTCAAATAAGCATCTCCAGTGGTCCCACTGTCCAGTCTCGCTGAGCGCTCATTGTTGGGGTCTCTTGCATTCTGAAGAAACGGATCTGGCTTTGGAATCCGCGGCTTTGATGTGCTTCCTCGAGGAGGACATGGAGACACCGCCTGGCTGCTATCTCAGCTTCAGCCGTATCTGTCAGTGTCGTTGGGTGCATGATGCAACGCTTTGCTTTTATTGCCTTAAATGAAAAGTGATTTTGATGGATGTGTTTTTTTTTTTTTTGTGAACATATGCCCAAATATTTATTGAAATGGTTTGGCCAGGCGAAACAATGAAAAACTTTACATCATAAACTTTTACATCACAAGCAATGTAAAGCATTTTCGTGAATTTATTTTATGGCATCTGTTCATAAAGTTGAGTTTAATCATGGTTTTGGACATTTGTTCACTCTTAGGGCGTTGAAATAGGATACAGCTTCTAATGGTAATGTCAGGTAAACACCTCTTTGAAGCGGCGAACAAATGCTGAACTGGAGAACCAGGGCTTTAGCAAGGCAACCTCTGGCAAAATTAATTTGCTCAGTGATAAGACAAAGCGACAAGGCACAGCAAAATGAAAAGCTATTGAGCAAAATCACATGCGATTTGATTCGATGGGAACATGTTTCATTTTTTCCAAAAAAAAAACAGAATACGTGAATTTAGACTGGATCAAAAACAGGAGTATAGAATAGGAACAGCCAAAAATCTAAAATCTGTAATTATAATTGCTATAATCTATTAAGTTAAGAGTAACATTTAGACCATTTAGAACAGCTACTCTATCCTGTAGTATTCAAACCCAAAGGTTGGACACATGTCATGTGACTTGGACTTTGCACATTGGAGATCACTTCTAGATACTTCATACTAATTTCAGCTTTAAAATGAATCCCTTATTTTATTGCATGCACACAGAAACTCCTGTCAGGTAACTAAATTGTTCTCCTATACATCATGCCAACTTTTAAATCAGTATTTTAATTCAGTTGTCTTTGGAAAACTCAAGTTAAAGGATGAATCTCTGCCAAGGGAGATTCTATCCTCCTGGGCCTGGCTTGTAACTTGGAGCTAATAGATTTGGCTCCAGTGTCTTGAACTTGGACATTAAGTATTATGGTATGGACTCAATTCTAACTCTAATTCGGCATTCACACCACTGGCAGTGAAAGCAGCAGGGCGTACAGAAGTCATTCATTTTCAATGGAGGCTGGCCACCAGTAGCGGCGAGCAGCACAGCGGCACTGAAGAGAGGGCTCTTTTATGCAAACGAGCAGTGATGCGGTTTGGCAATAACCAGTCAAAAAGTTTTCACATCCCCCAAAAATATCGCATCAATATTAGTTCCTATCAAAGGTTTTCCGTCAATTTAAAAATGTAAAAAAAATTTGTTATCGTGGGTTCCGGTTATTCTTGCCTGTACAATTTGTATCGATTCATATACAGGGACATCATTAAAAAAAAAAAACAGATGTGGATAAAAGGCTGTGAGACTGTGGGGATGCCAGGTCAGTAGGATTAATAACTTTAAATGCATGTAATTACACCAGCAATGTTGTAGACAGCAAACATTGTGAGACTGGATTTTCGAGGTAGCTGGCACCTCACAGCTCTGCGTAAACTCCTATGAGATCTCATGTCTATTATGCAGGACAAGTTCCCATCACAGCCCCCCCCCACACACAAATTTGTTGCCACCACCCCCCATGAGATCTCATGTTTTTTTTTTAATTCATCTAGCTGCTTTATAATAGTTTTTAAATTGTGATCTCGCTATTCTGAGTAGAGCTATGATTGACGTGCATGAGGCTGTAGGCCAAAGCCATTTTTTTTTTTGGTTTTTCAAAAGCATTAATATCCCTTACTTAACTAGGCTACAGTCATTTCATGTTAACCTTGACCGCCATTTACAATAATAATTGTCCGGGAGCAGACTGAGTGCTGTTCTTTTGAAACAGTTTGCATGACTTCTCCGTCCAATCAAATTGCTGTGTGTTAGCGGATTGACCGAAAACGCCCACCAGACACAAATCAGGAGCAGCAGAAGCGACACTGAGCGACGGGCCCGACCGCATTGTGACCGGGACGTGACTGAGCGATCTCTGGATATGTGTGTGCTCTCCAAAAATGTACACGCAAAAAAGCCAGCACAAAAAATGCACCAAATAGCGAAATTCTACAATGCTGGATTTCGTACCCTGTAGTTGCAGATTCGTTTATTTGGTAGAATGTGATTTTTTTATGTGATTCATATATTTGCATTCAGACTATGTTCAAAATCACCTAAGCTAACACTGCGATGAACGATTCTGGAATTATTAAACCACTTGTGTTGCTGCACTCGATTAAAGAAACCAAATGTGGATTTAAAAATAAGACTGCATAAATACGCTATTCTGCTGTGTTCCAAAGCTGTAAAGCTGCCTTGACATGGTAAAGTAGCCTTTTGACCTTCTATTTCCCAAAGTTAAGCTTACCATCCTTACTGGATGACAAGCTACTGAAAAACCACGCTGACTTTAGGTTATACTATTTGTATGGGAGAACGTTTTCGAAAACTCGAGATAAAAAGTGAACGTGATTTCCCTGCGTGGCTGAGAAGCAAATCACATAAACGGCTGCAATCTTTAAAAGCTGTACAACTGTTTTGACGGAAAATAAGGTAGTGTTACCCACAACTTCATCTCACAAATCTGTAATCGATGTTAAAAGACGCACAACCTCCGAAGCTTTCCCTCCTCCTCACATTTTCTACATGATTAAAGCAATCAGCTTACTGTTGAAGGCAGAACCTGAATATATGATAAGATGTGAGTCATTTTTAGTCCAAAGTACATGTAGTACCTGTCTGTACTACTTCCATTCTGCTTGTGGCGGCCAATGACTTCATAATGACTTCAAATGAAAGAGCGAACTTTAATTATTTACCAAATAAAGGCTTGAGTATTAAATAACAAGAATGCTATACATTTTGATAAACATGGTTATATGGATGTGTTTGATCAAAAAAATTACTCAACATATTAGTTGCAATAGGATAGAGAAATAAGCACAGAATTTACACACAGGCATTTCATTATGTATAATATAGGGAAATGTGTCACAACACCTCCATCGATGTGTTTTATCAATGACTAACACAAACAGCTCTGACAATTAGTTGGGTTCCACTTTAAGGTGGATAAAATATATCTCGGCACTTCATTTTAACTGCAGACTCACTGTGTAGTCACATGTAAACCAACGCGGGGTGTAAGAAGAAGGGTGACCGTGTGGAAACGAGCTCATTTTTACAAGTTCGAGTGTCGGAATAATGCCCCGATGCTCTTAGCGCCTCTCTCTAATTCGAGTAAGCAAGAATAACACGCTTGATCTCCCGATGTGAGACGACTCCAAAAGGTCGGTCAGGTTAAATGGTATTTGATTAAAATCAGGAGATGGCCAACTCCTGTTCCACAGTTTACTCTGGCCTGCTGGGAATTTACCGAGAAAATAGCCTTCACATTTGAGTCGGCTAGCCTGCTCTTCACAGAGGGGCTAAAAAGAAGGCCCCTGTGTTCGGCTGGCAAAAGGCTTGCCACTGTTTATCAAGCCAAGGCAAATCCAATTAGCCTGTGGCCTGCCTCCCAACCCTATTAACCTGCTCAGCTGTGAGAACACTCAGCAGCCTTGCCAATATCTCATTTCTCCTGCCTCTGATAAGATCGGCTCAAGATATTCAATGGCTCTCACTCCAGCTTCATCACAGGCGCTGAGCCTTAACCACGGTGTCCACATTCCTCCCCCGTCGGCCCCCGACGCCTCGTCCCCTCCTCCCCGCCGCCCCTTTCTCTCGTGTAACTACACACAGACAACAACAACGACAAAAAAAAAAAAAAAAAAAGTAGGACAGTAACTTCCAGGCCCACGGATTGTTTCCTACAGACACCGATCAGGCCTTCACACAGTCTGACAGCAGGGAAACTGATTTCTCTTATCAAGGCCTGCCCACAAAGGCACAGGCCAGGCCCGCATGATTAGCATTGCTTGGTGCAGATGCCAGCCCTATTTCTATCGCAGAGACAGATTGAGCCTTTCACTCAGTCTTGTGACTGACTGACACCTGGCCCGACCGGGAGGACAACATTGTTATTTGAGTTAAGAAATCAATTTGTATCAAATGTACACTGTAATTTATTTGTTGGCTTTGAAGGGAACCTGGCTAAGATAAATGGGAATGGACTTATTTCTCCACACCACCGATAAAGTTCTTGTGAAGCCCATGATAGTTCCAGTCAGAGGAAAAGTGACAACCGTGTTTAAAGTTGCACAGTGATCTTTAAATCTTAAAAAGAACACCTTGTTGGACATGATAGAACATTTTTTTACCTTTTCCCTCCATCTGTCAGAAGGCTGTGGCGACACCAAGCTTTAGAATTTCCCTGACATTTTCTTTATCACGCGCATCTTGCTGTAAAGGAGGAGTGAAATTTGTCCCTTTTTATATTTAACTCGATTCGCAGCAAGCAGCCAAGCACACAGATCAAGATGGTCTTTTGGGATTAAAAAGATTAATTTCTGCTTCTTATATATCAAACATTTGATACAATATTAACACGCGATGATATGTATCCGAAATGGAAGACGGATATTAAGTATTTAAAAATCTTACTTAAACTAAATCTTACGGTTATTCCCTGTGATTTAATGTTAGGATTTTCACAGAAAACTGCAACTGATCCTATGTGATTTTTTTTTTTTGATTTTTTTTTGCCTCTGATTATACTAATGAAGTTTAAAGGCCCATTATCTGATTGATCTGTAGTTAGAAAAATCGGTTCAGTTTTTGTTTTTTCAACAAATGTTTTGCTGCACAGGTAATTTTTTGAGACAATGTTTTTGGATACCACGGAATTCTGAGTGCTGAAGCACTAATATCGATACCATTATAGGGAGTCGCTGCAGCCAAGATTTTTCTAGTAATAGGTCCCATCCGTTGCTGTGCAGGGCTTCAGCTGTCGCACGCGAGCCTATCTGTAACTGACCGAGAAGTCTGCAGATCTGTGCAATGATTCAAAGACAGACACTCCCCAGGAGGTGCGGGAATCAATGTCCATATGTTCTCAGAGTTGACCCGAGGTAAACACGCCTAGAGCGTTGAGCGGTGCACGGTGCCGGCAGACGTACACAACTCCGAAAAGTTTTCAACAACAAATGTGGGGTGAAAAGGAGGTCTTTTCCCTTGAAAATCATCAATTACAATTACAGCTGTCAGGCCCGATGACTGTCAAATCCCAGTGCCAAGTGTTTAACCCTGCGGTGGCAGAGACAGATACCTCATTCCCAGGCTCATACACATATGCTGCTATAATACAGCCATTGGGCTGTAATTGTACTGCCTTATCTGAAACTGCTGGTACACATACTTTAAATGGTCACAGATAAAGAGGACGTGAGAACTGACTGGAGATCAGTGCATGCTCCCTGCTTTTTTTCACTTAAAATGGAACTGAATATAAAGTGAGTGATGTCCTCGTTATATTTTTATATTTTTGATTGTGTTTGGCATAAAATCTGATAACCTGAACTATCCTGTTTGTCGTTGAAATAAATGATTTATTCCAAAGATGATGAAATAAAGGAAACTATGTAGCCTGCAGACTTTGAATGTCAATCTTTTTTTTCTTTTTAACAGATATACAATAATGTATATTTTACCTGAGCGCAAGTAAATTCAGGGACTCTGCTGAGCGTTTGTTGATTTAGCAAAAAACATCAATTGAAATGGTATTGAACAAAAAACATGAGCAGGATCTTGAGGATCTGGATTAAGTGCGGAGGAGATAGATATCGTTGAAGTTTTAATGTTTTGCATAGATATTTCCGGTATACTTTATTAATCCCTGAAAGAAAATTTGAAAAATTACTTTTCTTTATGACTGCATTTGTTTGTGGTGAGATGTACCTAAAACTGTACCTTTCTTGATCACTAGTAGCAAAACTTATCCAAAACAAAACATATCTCAGCCAAACACTGGGCTGCATCCTTAGTCCTACCATCTTTTCCTTGAGTTTATTCATTTGTTTATTTCTTTGTTTGTTTTATTGTCCCCCAGAGAGAAGTAATGCTTCCGCTTTGTACGAAACACCAAATTCTTGACAGTAAGACGTTAGTAACGATTCGGCGGGATAATGATTCACACCGGGTCGCGTACATGCAACATGGGGCCGCAATCGGCAACACGCACTAGACTTTCTGGCAGCACGAGGCATCATATTGACAGCCGCTAACGCAGCTCATCGACCCCCGAAGGAAAGAGAATTCCTTCCGTGTAACACAGTGCGTTATTTCTCACTCACTTCCCGATAGCTGACTTTGTCACTACATGTCATTCCGCTTGATTTAATTACCTTACTTAGAAGTAGCCGTAAGAAATCTTCCAATCTTTCTTGTCCAGAAGGCTATCCTTCCATAAAGTTTTGATTTATGCCCTAATCGGTCCCTCTTGCTGCACATCGCTGGTTCACTGTCACCTTCTGAGCAATTCCAATGGCACTCTGCCTGACAGATGGCTCGCAGAATAACAGCCCTGCTTTGCTGCCACAATTAAATAACTCATAGTGCTGTAAGCATTGTAATCCAGGGCTCCCTGTGCGTGTCAAGCAACAAGCTGTTCTAGCACAAAAGCCCGGTGCGGGGGTAACTTACTGCCTGGGGTATCCAGGACATTTACATACAACACGCCGCACGGGATCTCAACTCCCAGCATATCAGCTCCCTCTGTGTCTGTCCTCATGGAAGAAGCCTGCATCCCCAGCAGATTTTATTAATCATCTGCTGTTTTTATGCTAATGATCTCCTTTGGAGTCATTTAATATGTTTTCATCACACTGCTGGTTATTCAAACGACGGGCCATACATAAAAGTTAGCGTAATATTTTCTTCCAGCCTGACGCATCAAAATTATGAGCAACTCTTACTAAAATGTCATGAATTGCAATCAATTTCCCAAGGGACTACATAAAAGATTACATAAGAGACACCGAACTTAAAGACAGAGATTTGTCGTTTAAGTACACTTCAACCCAAAATAAACTCAGACTAAGAACAGTGTTTAAATTTCTTGGTTTTAATTCTAAACCTGCAAATCATCCACACCAGCAAGGCTTCCCCTGTGGCTCATACAGTGTGTAAATCAACTCCTTATAAATGTGCGTCCTGTAACAATGAGCCACTGGGCCTGGGTGCCACTCGTTCATGTGTGTCCAAGCTGTAGGCTGCCTGGGGCCATATCCTCTCTCGCTCAGACGCCCCGTTCACTCCAAAGGCTTCAGGATCCTTTCAGGCCTGACAGTTGGGTTTCAGACACACACCCAGCAACACTGACCCCCCCCCCCCCGGCAGAGGAACTGGCTTATTTACGGCAGTGAGAACCTTACTCTACCTCAAAAGTAAATACGCTTCCAACGCGAATGAAATAACACCACGTGGTGCTTAAACGCACGCGGTGATAATCATGATCCGCGAGAAGAAGGTAGACGAGGGTAATGCTGAGGAACTGAGTTTAAAAGAAATGTGTTTCACACAAGGAAAATTAATCATCCGTGTCTGCTACAAAAATGCAAAGCTTCCGTATAATTGCAAATTTGTGTATTTATTTGTTTCGTCAAAGAAAATGGCAGCCGTCCTCAAGGGTGTTAAAGAAGGTTAAAATCAATGTCAATAGCTGTAACTAATGCCAGATAGTGAGCACGATTTCGGTGGTCATGCTTGTGTCATAAGCCGTTGTCATGAAGATTTTATGACATATCAGAAAATGCCTAAGCATTAGCCAAGCTAATTAATTCCAGCTGTCTTCTTATCATGAGAATTTCATGCCTGAGATGGCACGTTCCGTGAAGGTAGGCATTCATCGGGCTTATCAGTTCTTCCTATTTAGGAACCCACCCAGATGTTCTTCTCAGTCTTGTTTCATGTAGATGGGTAATGCTGCATATTGTTTCAGTTCACTTCTGAGAAGTTTCAGGGTGGAGGTTCCCCATCAAAAAATCCACTATTTAGACTATACGAGATAGAATCTGGACGTTCCAGCTTTTAGTTTTAGGCCCCTATATGTTTTATTTACATATAACGTTTAGTTTAGTGTTAAAAATCATTAATTAGACCTGCAAATATGCCACCGTCTCAAATTAAACCGTGCCAATGTGTCTCTGTTTTTATACACATGCTCAGTTTCGCACATCCCAGATATTGCTACATGCAAACATTTCGCTACACTACCCTCGTGTCAAAATACAACACATTAGATATAGGAAAACGGGGAAATTGCACTTTGTAACAGTTAACTGACTGAATCTGGCACACAGTTACATCATGACAGCAAGCAGATACATGCAGGAGAACATATATGTTCCTGAGACGGATCTGATTCGGTTATACCCCACCCCAGTGTATTGTCATTAATTTCATTTTAAATCCCGCTTTGATCTTAGTGCAGGTGTGAAAGCTGCGACTTGCAGTGTACATGCTGATAACAAGCGAATCAAAATGACGGTGACATAATCGCATAACGCACTGAGTGGCAAATAAGCACAGTGCGTACAGCCGTTCGCACACACGTGACGCCCCGCTGATGTCAAGGACTCGAACGCGGCCTCCATCCTCGGTTTGTGTGGAATCTCTTTGTTTGCATCTGTATGCTTCGTATGCTCTAAATACTCTCCAGGTTTCACCCCACTATCTGAAAGCATGCCGCTGAAGTGCATATTTCCCTTCCTGTGTGTGTGTGTGTGTGTTACATCCAGCATGTACCCCGCCTCACGCATACACAGGATCTGCAGGTCTCTAACCAAATCTGCAGTCTTTACCAATGAATCCACGAGTCCCTGTTTTATGTTCAGATGTTTGATTTATGTTTAGCATGTCTGGGTAGCATTTCTAAATCTGTTTTGAATGTCTATCCTTGCTCATATTTATTTCAGCTAAAACATCTGGCGGTCGATAATATTTATTGGTGTTTTCAGCATTACATGTTAACTATTGGCACCACAACTGGATAAACAGCTACAGAAGATGGCGAGATGGACGTTTGAATTGCACGAGACTATCAACACAATTGTCCTCTACAACTTTGTAACTAGGAAGCTACTTTCAGATCACATGGAAGCTTTTCAACTGCAATCTTTTTCACTACTGGGGCCTATAAGCCATCAGTTCTTCAGTTCTAACCTATCGAGATCATAATTTTTTTATGAAATTGAAAAGGAAAAAACCGGATGCTATCTGCAGACATCAAACAGATATTATGCTATTAGGCTGGCCTAAGGAGAGCTCATAGTTCAGGCTTATAAAGGCCAAACTGAGGATGCTCTTGAATTGCATCTAAAAATGTATATATGCAAAGATGCTGGAAGAAAGTGCACTTTAAAAAGCATGCATTAATGCCTTGAAGGCTCGCACTCTAAAGCAAAACAAGATTAGGAAAATTGAATCATTTCAAAAGCTGTGGGCCGAATGTAAACTTGTTAGCATTTTAATCCCTAGACCAGGTGATTTTCTATCTGCTAGCTGGGAAGGCGATGTACGTCCACAGAGTGCCATTCCAATTTTTCTCTAGCTTTGAACATAAGTTATAACTTTTTTATTTCACAACGTGCAGCTCAAAGAAAGAGTCTGGTCTGGCGCAGTCGCTTGGCTTTCATTTCCACCAGCTTGATGGTGGTAAGACCACTAGGAGTCACCTCCAGGCTACTGTTGGTTTGTTTTATCACCTTTGGATTAATTGTTGTAATTTCTGAGACTGAGAGGCAGTTGGCCGGTGTGCGGAGGAGTAATATAAATGAAGAATTTCAGCGTGCTACCATACAGGCTTTAGCATTCAGTCAAAAATCCATCGCCGTTTTTAGATGGCCTTTTGTTGTTGTTTAGTCACGCGGTCGTGTCCGACTCTTCGCGACTCCATGGACCACAGCACGCCAGGCCGCCCTGTCC
>JAACJT020000110.1:3908443-3921046 GCA_009936485.2 Gymnarchus niloticus | reverse complement strand
CCCAGCCTCGTGCCTTTTGCTGCCTAGGTTAGGCTGTGGTTATCTTGTTTTGTTGTAAAACAGTATCTAACTGCATGCATCATGATGTTAATGCTAATCTTTATCACTGTAGCATGTGTCTTTACAGCTTCCAAAGGGCTGTTTACCTTCTATGCTTGCTAATCAGCAGACAAATTAAAAATGTAACATTGATTTTAAAATGCTGATAAATGTCAGGCAGTGTAAATTTCTGTTTCCTAATGTGAGGCCGTACCAAAGCATTTGGTAAAGACTCAGTTGAACATAAGATTTTCTGAAGGAAGTTGGTATATGCAGTTTGCTTAAATGGCTTCTTTAAAGTTATTTTCTGTTGTATAATAACTTTGGGACAGGTGTTTATATCCCAACCCATTCTGTGTATCTACTTTTTGCATCTACTCACCCTGCAGTGGGGGTTTCCCATCAATATTCCAGTTTTCACTACAAAGGCTTGCACTTAGGTGAACTGGCATCTCGAAGACAGCCCATGGTGTGTGTGTGTGTGTGTGTGTGTGTGTGTGTGTGTGTGTGCATGCAGACCTGTGTGTCTGCAGATTTATAAATAAAAAATGGACTGTTAAATGTATTCGGGGCATCCCCTGCCCTGTGATTGGCTGTTCAGGGTGCTCAGGCCGTCCCCTGAATTGTGCCTTCTGCTCTTAGGGATCAATTCCAAGTTCACCGCAGTCCTGTACTAGATAAGTTGATGGATGGATGGATGGATGGATGGATGGATGGATGGGGGTTTTTATTATTATCGTAATAATTATACCAAATAACATTAAATTATCCATCTAAAACAGGTTAAGCTTGTCTTTATGCACTTCTTAACCAACTCAGTTCTCAGTTCTATTAGCTGAATATATAACCTGTTACTGTAAGTCAGCAGTGCATCATCACTATACCCTGACACCCTCTGACCACAGGTCATGTTATTTATTTTACTATTTATTCATTTATTATTTCTCTAATAGTCCAGTCAGTTTAAAGTTGTTTGCCGCATCTCGCCTACCAGAGATGAGTAATAAAACATCAGTACCTTATTTTCCATATATTTATATATTCTCGTCGTTCCTAAATTGTACATTCATGTGCATAAACTGATTCATATTATTTAAGTGTTTTTAAGCGTATCAAACACCACCTAGACTTCGTGTCCAAGGCTGCACACACACACAGTGCCATACTGGGTATGCAGTACCTGACGGGCTACGTTACAGCACGGTATGGGAGCCGCTCTGCCGACAGTTGGAAATCACTACAGAGAGGAGTGGAGGTGGCACAGCACACCACTGGCTAGAGCCTCCCTGCCATTCAGGACGTCTACCTTCATCAGTGCATCGTCAAGGACGACAGCCGCCCAGCAGTGCGGCAGTTCTCCTTGTTACAGGAGCACGGCTGCACAGACCACAAGACTCAAGAACAGTTTTAACTATCAGACCATCAGACTCCTAAACTCTAACACCTAAACACTCCACGTTACACTGTTTATCAATATACCACAACCTGCGTTTACTCTGTCGGTACTGCTCACCGTTCACTCCATACACACCATTAACCTTGACTGGTGCTCTATACTGGGTACACACTTCCCACTTCAGGAAACCTAACATATCGTCATAGACTATGTCGCTACATGCACCTGTCACTTTACTTTGATGTACGTACCACCTTACCTATGTATATACAGCACGTCTTGAGCCGCCAGCTCGCCTTAAGTTAGATGTTAGTTTGCTATGCTTGAATGATTCATACGTGGGTCACCACGTGGCTTAACAAACAAAGAACATTCTCCTGAAACTGGCCAGGTGCAGAGACTGGACTGAAAATGAGAGCCAGAAACTTTGAAAGTCCTTCAGGAAGCCTGGACAGCTATTCCTCAAGACTACATTGAAAAAAAATACAAGTTTGGCTCTTTGTCAGCAAATTATGAAGAAATGAGGGGTGGCTCAAGACTTTTGCACAGTACTGCATGTACCCATGTGTACACTGTATGCATATACAGTATATGTACCCATCTTTATATGTAAATACCTTTTCGCATTTATGACTTAATTTCTTTTTCTTTCCTCTAAGTTAATCTGCAGGACACCAGTGCTGACTGACTTGATTTCCCTCTCTCATCTATCACATTTCTTTGTATTGTTGGCCCCGTGTTAACACACACATGACAAATACATCTGAACTGAACCGATCTTTCTGTGGAGCATTATTTAATCCATACAGCGTGCCAAACTGTCAGTCGGGAATTTGCTGTGTTTTGAACTGTTAGCCTTTTTAATCTGTAGATGAAAAAATTAATGTCACAACAGTAGAACTGTGAAATAAAGTGAATCCATTTAAAGTGCATACATGTTATCACTGACGTGTGATCACCTGTGTGTTTCAGCTTACTTTTTTATTTTAGTGGAGCCTAAACTGGATTTGCTTCCTGTACAGACCGACATTCACCCTCTTAACCTCTCACATCAAACAACATTCAGCTGTTTATGGATAACTTGCCCGCAAATTGTAGAGTGACACATTTTAACTATGTGGTTTTCTTAAGAAGATGAACAACACAGTAAGACTTTAACACAGGAAAGCCCCAAAACAAAAGAAAAAAAAAAAAAATGTTTATAACATCAAGATAAAGTCGGCAGTTTTTTTGGTAGAAAATGCAACTAGCGGCAGTTCAGGAATTTCACATAAGACTTGGTGGTTGCCATGGGTCATGAACAAACATTTTCTATGTTAGTCAAGTTTTTAAGAATTAATCTGGCGAGATATTATGTCAACAATGATAGTGCTGCAACTGAACTTTTTGTCTAGTGGTAAGTGATTGTTACGTTTCTTTAAGTGGAGTCCGTCAGAAATGGAGTGTATTCCTAACGTAAATATCACAGAGGGTCAACGCATAGCATGTTAGTAAAACAACCTCAGAGTCGTGTTTAGTCAGAAGCACATCCTGACAAAGCGTGGAATTTTTAAAAAAATAAATCCTGGGTGTGTGACAGAAGTTAGCCGTTTACAGTTTAAATAAAAATGTTGCTGAAAAGCTTTGTGTATTTATTCAGTATTTTTGATCGACTTTTAATGATAACGTCTGAGCCATCATCAAACAAGTCAAGACAGAACTTTAATGTCTGTTTAAATCTTGCACTGTCCGCTGGTGCGTTCAGGAAAGGCCTAATTAATTTTGTAGCTGATATGATGATAAGTTAAACATCAGCGTGTACTTTGAACGGTTGGATATAAACATTACTTTGCCTTTCTTTCGAAACTATACATATGGGGCATAAATAGTACAAAAAATATAAATAATTACAATTTAAAATAACATTATAAACTTCCTAATTGCTAAAGCCAAACCAACAATTAAAACTTAAACTATTGAAATATTACAGATTATGGATTTCCGTAAATGAATACGTTTCGCAAAAATCATTTTGGTTATGGCATTTTAAAATAAACATGGTTCCTTATTCTGAGAAACAGGAAAACCTTATCTGCCCCATGACAGAGTTTTTATTATTATTATTATTATTATTATTATTATTAAATTTTTTTTTGGTGGATTCTACAATGACCGCATGTAATACATTAAAGTAGTCACTAATTTAATTTATTTATACATTTCATTTTCACTCATTATATGACTTTTTTGGGAAATTGTTTGCATATCCGAAACCTTAAGTGCTATTTTGCTATTTGAATTAAAGCCTCAAGAGATAAGCATTTAAATCTGGCACGACAATAACTATGACGGGGGAGGTTAGTAATTAAAACTGTATCCAAATTAGCTGAGATCCTTTTCATGAATAGGAATGAAACCACTCCCCAAGTATGTCCCTACTAACCAAACTTGTATCTGTTGATAATTATTTAATACCACTCATTTGGTAGCTGACTCCAGTAAATATGGAAGGGGCTCCTAAGGGTTTTTCAGAAACCTATGTTTACAGCTGTTCTGGATCAGAGAAATGAGAGGTGCAGAGGATAGAGGCACACGCCCTTGTCTTTTCTGGAGACTGTGGTTTGCTCTTCCTCATCTGGGCGCCTTATGGCCATCGCAAGTGGGTCTGTTTACTTTTTTCCACACTCTGCATTTTAGCTACTCTAAATCCGTCCACTTTGGCCAGACGTGTCAGCCGCTGGAATTCTGCTGATGTTTTATGCGTATCCGCCGCTGGACGCCATGCACCCCGCTGCACATCACTTCCGTTTGTCACATGAGATATACGTGCCGTCCTCGGAGTGTAACTTTCGTGTTTCTGCTTCCCGCGCAGTGTCACACGGTGTTAAGCACTGTCGCCATAATGGGACAACTTAAACGCAGTAATCGGACAACGGCGATCAATTCGAGAGACGCTAAGGCGCGCGCTGACGACGTACTGAGATGAGCCGTTACTTTCGTCGAGCGTCGGTTATAAACGGCTCAATGGGAGAATAACGCGTTCGAAGAAGTAGCGTCGCGTCGTTAAAATGTAAGCGTGGCACATAAATTACGCAATGCTTAGCAAGGAGTACTTCTCGACATGTTTCGGCGTCTTTCGGGGAAGCGTAATGACAGATTTATAATGGCGCGCTGCCGAGCGTGCACACACAGGCCCGCCGAAGGTCGTTACCGTGCTACATCCCGTGTAGCGCCGCAGGACGAGTAAACATTAGTTCTCTTTGAGCCGCCTGACAATGAACATCTCCAGAAGCAAAGGGGAAGGTGAAATAACATTTCTGCTTTCCTGCGACGCTCCTTTTCAATTGTACTTGGAGCCGACATACCCACACTGCCAAAGCGCAGGCTGGGGCTTTCTGGGAGATTTCAGAAGGTGTGTGTGTGTGTGTGTGTTTTTTTGTTTTTTTTTTCTGGGGGAGAGCCAAAACGTTTGTAATTCTACGCTAGCCGGTGTTGCCATTGATAGTTTATCAGAGTGGGTCTTTATTTTCTTCGCAAAGTCAAAGAGGTCGGCGACGGCGTCGGGGCCGAGAGCCGGGGCTGTTGGGTAAACGTTTGGTTTCCCCTGCTGCCGCCGCCCGTGCCGGGATTACGAAGGGCAGGTATACAGCACTTCAGAGCCTGCCAATTAACACCCACCACAGCGCCAGCCTCCACTCAGGAAGCCTCACGCGGCCTCACCCCGTGGCGTAAGCTATACGCTTCCAAGTGCTTGATCCGGGACCGAGCTCCGCACAGCTGTTTAACTGGCAGGTTTTTAACCAGCGCGCACAGGCCCGGCACTTCATAAAGATTTTCTCAGCAGTGCTTCCTGAGGAGAAATGGAGAGCAGGCAATCAATGTGCCAAAGCTCACATAGGGACCGCAGATAGTGGCTCCCCGACCCCCGTTCCCCTTTTTTTTTGTGTGTGTGAAGAACGACTGATTGCGGCGGTAGGCCCCGTGAACAACAGGCTGGAGTCGCCTGCTGGGTACTTGGAAGTTGGGACAACTTCATCGTCCAATCCTCGGCTCCCCTGCCGACCGCATACCAACTGCTGCCATTTCAACAGCTTTGATACATATTTTAAAGGCTGCGGTGCATCAGAACTGTACTAATCTCAGTTAAAAGGCAAGGCGCTGTACACAGATCTCAGTGCTGTGGCCTACTGACTTCTGGCACAAATGACTGCAAGGGAAGGACGTGCAAGCTGTGTGCGGATTGACGTGCTGATTAAACTTTAAACACCCTGAAAAATGCACATTATATGTATGAAGACCGCTAGCATTGGACCAGACCGTCGTCTTTGCTTTTTAATAGAAATTCTTCTTTTGGGAAAATTCATGACAATCGAACGGCTTTGCCTGTCGTAATTTTTTCTTATCAAATTCTTATAATCTAAGTTCATAGAATGAGTGTTGAGAAAAAAAAAAAAAAAACGATTTAAATATATTCACTCTATGCAGCATATTAAAATGTCAGCTTGAAATATTTTGAGATTTTAGAAAATTTGTAATTTAAAGAAAATTTTCTATGACTTTAGAAATTTGCCAGGCATTTTCCCTCTATGAGACAGTAAAATGGTTGTAAAATTGTTGTGATTAGTTGTATTATCATTGTTGTTATTATTATTGTTATTCTTGTTTTTGTTGTTGCTTGTTGTTTATAGCAAAAAAAACTCCAATTTCGGGCTGTAAGCGAGACATGATTACAGATGTGTTCTTTTTTGTATTAAGAGAAAGTGATGCCATGCACTTTAAATTACAATTTCATCAATGAACCTACAGTTGTCTCTTACGTAATAATAGATGCATAAATGCTGCACACAGGAATTCGAATGAATTACTTACGTTCGCTTTAGTATAAGCTTGCGATGGCATATTCAACACGCACCGCAGTCGTCAGTTCTAATATGCACCGTATAGGAGAATATGGCACAGAAATTGTCACACGCACCAGAACACAAACACACGGTAAACACTCATCTTTCTGTGACAGCCATGAGAAAACCACAGTACGTGTATCGTTGTGAAACACGGACATTGTCCTCTAGCCATGCATTTCCTTCGTATTCTTGTCACTGTCATTCCTAAATACACCAGCCACATCTGAAACCTGCATATAATTTCAGAATGACAATTGGAATTAATCTTTCCAGCATGTAGCTATTTTTAAGGTTTTTGGCAAAAACTGTCGTCGTTGGCAATGTAATAAAAGATTGGAGGCGAGTGAGTTGACCACATGCTGGACGATATTGGTGGCAGATGTGTTAGAGCGATCACAGTAAAAGGCAATGGCATTTCCTTCAAATGGAGATACGTGTCTCTCTACTTTGATAAGAAAACGATTTGCCAGAGGAACATTCTTTGACAGTGGTGATATGGACAGTGAATCTGTTGCTTACATATCACTGTAAATATGGTTTTAATAAATGGACAGTGTCCTAAGATTTTCATATATATCGAGTTCTGATTGTTGTCCAGACTACCTGAGACAAAACATTTTATGTTTGTTTTTTCGTGCGAAGTTTGCAAGTGAGATTAAAGCCAAGCTCATGTTTTACTTCTTATGTAAGATGGTACAGTTAATGCTTGACTGATACTGTCAGGTTCAAAATATAATCTGGTTCAACAAAGAAACTCTAAAATATTTAGCTGCCTAGTTACGGAATGACCCAGTGCTGTAGGTTATATGTTATTAAAATTGACCTGACACTACTGTGTTACCCTCTCTGGGAGATTCGGCTAATGATTAACTGTCATTAGAGGGAGAGTACAATGACCAGCATATTCTCTGAGACTGAACGCTGACGGTAGATGAGAACAGTTAACCGCACCAGACTATTGCCTGAAAAACACGTAAAGTTTAGAATACAAACAGCCATCCAGAAAGTATGTGTTATCATCCACAATATATACACAATTAGGTGTTGCGTTTCCCCTGTAAAGCAGTCAGATGCAATATCAAACAATAATAATAATATATGGAAAAGCACTTTAAAAATTACTGAAGCCAAAAAGAAAAGCGGATCTATGAATTTAGTAATCATGATCATGGATACAGTCTGAATGAGCGATTACACAATCATGGAAGTGAGCAGAGTGGATATAATTTGAGATTCACAGTTTTTCCAAGCAAACATCTGCTCGAGAAGCATTCAACAAATTGCCTGAACGAGGCTTGGTACGTGCTCTTCCCACACGTGCCCAAACACAAAAGGCACGTAAACGCAACTCCTTGCTTTTAACCAAAAGAACTGCAACTGAAAAGGGTGACATAACGCAAACGGACTGGCGAAAATTTCAAGTCGACCAAATATATATTGCCAACTTATATATGACTTCCTTCTTGCTGTCCATGCATGCATCTGCTGACACTTAGCTTTGAGCCTCCAAGAACACAGCAGACAATAACATGTGCAGCTCTGACCAGGGAAACGGTTTAACTGGTTAGTGGACTGTGGTGAAATTCAGCACAATGGTGAGAAAGTTCAACACCAGGCTGAGCAAAAGGGGAAATCATTTCGAATCACCTTCTGCTATGCACATGTGCAAAGACGAGCTGCTAAATGGGAATTCTCGTACCCGGAGCCATCTGCACAATGACACTTCAAATGCCTTCTCCTGCCTTTGTGAGGCCTTGCTGGAATTATCCCAAAACCACAATGGCATCACTTCAGAAAAGGAGCGAGTCGGAGAGTCAGATTTTATTATCTGTCACAGTGGAGGCTTTTTAGAAGGGCCACAGCACCTAAATGATCTGTATGCCTTTTATTAAACAGTGTACAGGCAACAGCATCAGAGAGTACCGAAAAATCGTAAAAATAACTCATCTATTATCTGCTACCTGGCTTCACTGCGAGGACGCAGCCGTTCACTTTACTGCTTTCGTAATCACGCACATTAGCGTTTGAGAGAGCGGCTGTAGATAGGCTCTAAGCATATTCTCTTATGAGTATTATGCATTGAAAGTCTATTTAAAAAATCACTTACATTTATGGCAGTACTTCCCCACGTATATATGCTTAAATAATTAAGGGGTAGGAACTATCAGAAATCTCCAAACGAAAAAATCCACAGGTCACGGTGAACCACCCCAAAGCAGCTTAGACACGCAAGCGTGGGGCAAGGACACTGCTGGAAAAAAAGGAAATAAAATATATTTATATAATAAAAGTATAATAGAAAGGTAATAAACATTCGTTTATGCACACACACTAAGTACATAATGTTTTTGCACCCAAGGATCCGGATATCCACTTTAAAGTAACTGAACAAAACGAAAGTTATCCTCAAAATGCAGCAATGAATGCATAGCTACAATTTAATGTAACCTGAAATGACTCATAACGAAGCAATAAAGATTTTTTTTTATATAATATGATGTTGCAGAGATAATTTGGGCATCGCCTAAAATATTACATATAATTAGATGAAGCATAACAACCACATATCCAGCATTGGGCATTGAAGAAAAAAAAAATCAAATGAAATTATTGTTGACATAGAGATGGAGAAGTTTTCTATCAGAGCATTCAAGCTCCTTGGAGTACGTCGATATGAAGCTTCTCTTTTATTCAGTGTCAGATTTTAGATTGCGTACAGCGGGTCTCCCAGTAATCTGTCAGCAAGGTTTGAGGTGCACAAGCGAGGTGCTCGAAGGATGGCTGCGTTTCCAAATGACGGACAACCAGTAGAATTAGCTGAAGACGGTGCCGAGCTGTCATGTGGGGTTCGACACGCCGACCTGTTGTCGTTAGCAGCTGAGCCTCGCCATTGTTAGGCCATTCGGTCCGGGGCTCCCATGAAACGACATAAATGACTTGCTGGTTTGGAGACACCAGCAGGCTCGTTCGAAGTTTTGAATGAGGCGAGGGAAGGCGACCGTGTGTGTATCAGGCCACAGGGTGTGTGAGTGACCTTGCCTCTGCCAACATGAGAGGACGCAGATAAACTTCCTTCACCCTTAACACAATACAGCGAGGAATGGACTGGGGCCCAGTGACAGGCATCCAGGCATTGGGGGGAAAGAGAAACGGCGTTTCATTATGTCTGGCCGGCACAGAAAAACAACAAAAAAAAACCTCCATTTGAATAATACACAGTTTGTCTCTCTGAAGTGCCTTGTTTGAAAAAAATAAAACCTTTACACTTATAGGTATAACTGTTCTTCTGCGCCTTCACCAGTTCATATTTAAAACAAAAAATCTGCGTGAAATATTTTGCTCGTCTGATTAACTGAATTGTTCCTTTTTTTTTTTACGACGGGTGATAATTTGACGCGTCGAAACACGTCAACGTTGCGGCGTTAACAGTAATCTAACAGTAATTGATTGTTTCCTTAGCTCTGGAAAGTAAACGTTTGAAAGCAAACCGTACCCCATTCTCGTGTCCTTTACAGAATTTCCACTCTTCTCTAGACCAAAAAAAAAAAAAAAAAAAACCTGAAGAATCATAGCGCGAATAAAGTAAGAATCAGCTCGCGACGCCTCGCGCGTCTCCCGCCAAAACTGCGGCGCCGTTACATTCTTGGCTAACGTCGGGAGTCTTTCGCTTTATAATTGCAGCTGCTTTCGTTTTGGGCTATTTTCTTAGAAAAATATTTTGCATTTGTGTCCTCCTGGTACTGGAATCTTTTTCCTTTCTTTTTTTTTCCCCTACTCTATATTGGTTCTCCCTTTCTTCTCGACGTTATGGCCCCAGGCGATACGGGAGGGAGAATTGCTTGAAGTGACAGGCTAATTACGAGTTCCCATGCCTGTTTATTACTCATTAGACAATTCACTGTACATCGACTGCTAAATGAATAATTTCGTATATATTAGTGTATCGCAATATTATGGCCTCCAGCTAACGCTTGCACTAACCCTCACGCTGGTTCGCAACAAAAGAAATAAATGGGACACCAGGAGGTTATTTAATTTCAATCACAAATGCTCGTGAGAATAGATACAATTTTAAACGGCAAGTACAAAATGAAATTTGTACACCTGCCTTGATTTGAAAGGACCAATCCCCTTTTCCCCTATACGTTTTTACCAACTCGCCAAAGGGGGTTGTATCTTTATTAATCTTCAGTCATCACTTGTTTAACTCTGTGTCCGTTTACCATTTTACTGTTAAGCCCTGCGACTTGTCTCATCCGTAATCACAATCTGGAGGCACGATTTAAACGTGGCATCGCGCATAAATAACATGATGTCGCACGAATTCGTCGCCTATATTACAGAGCGGCACCGCAGCTTTCTATAACTTTGATGATTTTTAAGCGTCCGAAGGAAAACAGCAAACGTGATGGTGGTGCGTGGACTAAGATTAACTTACTGTAGAAACGAACACATTATAAGAATTTAAACCTAAAGCCATACAAATATTATTATTATTATTTTAATGCATGCACCCCCTCCCCCCACACACACACACACAGTTTGCTATGCAAGAATTTGCAATAAATTATACATTCTATAATAATATGCATGGTGTTATCCGTTTATTCTTAAATCACGCCAAATCAGGATATTTTTAATGATAACATCTAAACCATCAGTTTCCCAGCCGATCGTCTATAACATATATCAAATTGTCGGACAATTATGCTTATAGAAAAATTCCAATTTTTAACTATCTATAAAAGATATTTCTCCCAACATCCTACACCAGCCTGCTAAAAGCTGGAGTATACCGCTTAAAACCGGCCGCATATTGAAACAATTACGGAGCGTTAATTGAATTCTAAAACAATATCGGTATATTAAGGCGCATGTTTTAAAATGATTAAGTTATTACCGCGGCAGTCTGTTTCTGTCCGGATTAAAGAACACGCAGATAAAAACGGTATATTGGAAAAAGCCTGGAAGCAGTGGAGCGTCGCTAAATGACTTCTAATACTCCGTAAGTCTCTTAAAATCACATCAACATGAGCCCGTAGAGGTCGCTGCAATCCTGTTATAAAAATCCACTTCCACCTGCCTGTAGATTCACCTTATGCAAACCCCGTAATAGGGGAATCATCCGCTCATTAAAAATAATTCACATTCAGCATGCGGCATGCATGAAAACGACGTCGTGGCGGGGAAATCAGCTTGAAAAATAAATGCTCGGTTTCAAATATTTATGGTTCAGGATATAATGCAATTTCTGAGTCATTGAGAAGCTCTGTGTTGCCTTACTCATCTTGCCTCCCGAAATTTAAATTCTAAACAAGTGAAAAATGTTTTATTTAATTGTTATTGCGGGATAGGGCTCGGGTTCGTTGAATATACGGGACTGCAAAAAAAAAAAAATAACAGCAACCCAAAGGCACCGCTGTTTATTATTATTATTATTATTATTATTATTATTATTTGACTCCGTCAAAATGCAACGCAAAATTTCTTACATTAAATTATATTACCTGTCTTAATGAGCCAGCGGCTACTAAAATGCCACGCATTTGGTATTTTATTATAAAATCAGGCTTTTTTTTTTTTTCCCTAAAACTGTACTTTGAGCATCCCATACGCTTGTGTGAAGCCTTCCCCCATCATTACTTAATGACTCTCCCAGCTGCTTTGGTCCATTTTCCGTCACCAACAACCATCTGGCAGCTTATTATCACCTCAATGCATCTACGGCAGCGCCACTGAACAGACCTGAATAAGATATTAAACTGAAACACTAAACAGAGGCCACACTGTTCACCAGTTGTTTCTTTAAATGCAGTGTGTATTTGAATTGAACACGCCGTTAAATGATCGATACGACAAACCACCACAATGCTGATAATAATCATAGTAATAAAGGCTAAACTGCACGGACGGAGAAAACGAACATCTATTTTAATGTAAGAAAGAAAATCATCCTTACATGCCACTATAATTTCATTAAGTTTATTAGACAAAAATAGATAAATTTGACAAATTCGTTTGACGCGCTATTTACAAATTTCGATCACTGTATTTACAGGGAGGATAGCACAAACACAGGTAAAACAACATACTAGATGTCCCAGGGGAAAACTGAAGATATAACACAAAGCGTGATAATGTACAGTAAAAGGGCTCCTTCCACAGGGTTTATCAAGTTACATCAGTTGTTCTGAATCGACTGAATGCTACAGTGAAGAAAATTATTTTTCATTGTCCTTTTATTAGTTTGCTCATAACCCGCCCCGCCGTCCGCCCCCTCCCCAC
>JAACJT020000110.1:3891078-3908343 GCA_009936485.2 Gymnarchus niloticus | reverse complement strand
ATGGGTGGGACAAGAATGCTCAAAAAATGTCTTGATCAAGCTGAAGAGAGAGCCGTTAGAACTCGCTGCGACGCCTCCCGCTGATTCCTGGGACTGGAGAACAGAGAATGAATTGTTATAAATTGCTAAACCTTCAAATCCCATTAATGTTTCGACAGAAAAGTGTACCTTTCTTTTTCAAACACACCCGCCACTTAAATTGACACTGCAATTAAGAGTATGCTCTAAATGAAACCGACACTCTACAACACATCTTCCTGGTGACAATATGATTTTATATGTTTAACAAACACCTCTCCCGTTGTTATTACTTATTATACGGCCAATAGCATAATGCACAAAACCTCTGCGCAGTTCAAAATTAGGACATTCCAAGGGGAAAAATCCTTCCAGATAGACGAGGCCCCGGGGTCTTTCTTTCTTTTTTTTTTTCCTTGGGTTTCTCTCGCTAGCACACGGCGTAGGCCCGGTTATGCTCGGTGACTTGATAAGTAGTTACTCTCCAGAGAGAGGAAATTACGGCGCACTGCAGAACTGGGAAGTCACCAAAAACGCGCTCCTTGTTTTAATCGGCACTTGGCGCGCGTGACGAACCAATTCGGCGCCTCCCTGTAGGGGTCGCTGTGATGTCAGCGGCGCCTGGTGTTTAAACCGAAAGATGTGACCGTGCGGCTTAATCCGGCACATAAAGCGCCGCTGTCCAGCGGTGCCACACGACAATAAAATGATATCATTAAATCAGAAGAAAATGCCGAGTCCCCCTTCGGTGGCGAGGCCGACGGAAACGTGACGAATAAAAGGAAACACAATTAAGTGTAACTGTAGTAGAGGATTATATAGTGTGAAAATTGAAGTTTCCCCCCTACGAAGGACAACATCTTGGACAGAATCAATAGGACACAGCGTAATAAAACGTCATTTACCTGTCATGGACTGGGCGAAAAGATGACTTTAAGGCTTGTGTCGGGGATTCTCCTCTTTGAAGAGTTTCCCGCTCTAAAAGGAAGGCAACACAATCAGAGGGCGACACACAACCAGAGGGCCACACACACACCCAGAGGGCCACACACACACACCCAGAGGGGCCGTCAGTTCATGTATTTTATAGAGCTATGCTCCTACAGGTAAAGCAGAAGCCCTGTATCTAGGAAAGTCGTGGCTCTAATTTGGCGCCAAATCACGATTTCCTGTACCTATGTGCTTCGGACTGAGCTCCTCTGGGACTTTGTCGCTGCTGAGCGCCGCCACGGATGACAGGAGCACGGAGGTCGGCTGCTGCTGTGTGTGAGGCTGCTGATTATGATGCTGATTTACTCCCAGGAAAGACCGCACGTTCAGCAGGGAGTTCTGGCCCAGGAAAGCGCCGTTTGTCCAGTTGTGGAACTTTCCGATCTGGCAAGTGTACAGTCCGTGGCTAGGAAGGAAAGCCGGGTGCTGGACCTGGGGCGAAGGGTGACTGGCGGGGACAGAGGGCGACGCGCCTTTCTGGGAACTATCAGGGCTGGTCGCCGTCTCTGCTAAGGACCAGATTTTGGGCTTAGTGTTCACTGGTAGTTGGAAACTTCCCGGTCCGTCGGCAGAAAGCACCCCGGTGCTCTTGGCGTCGGGCGCCACTTTGCCGACGACAATCGCGTCCTTCGATTTATCGAAGGCGTCGCGCGCCTGCAGGGCCAAAGCCCGCCTTTTCTCCATGCTCTCGAGCTCCAGCCGATCGCGACCCTCCGACTTGTCCTCGTCGTCCTCGTTGCTTTGGTCGCCGTCGTTTTCATCGATCTTATCGATGTCGATGCTCTCCAGGTCGATCTCTTCCTCGTCCTCGTTCTTCTCGGCGTCGCCCTCGTTGTCGCTGCCGAATATGTTGCTGTCTTCGTCCTCTTTGCTCCTCGCGCCCCATGTCACCTTGTTCTCCTTCTTGAGTCTCCGCCTGGCGTTCGCGAACCAAGTGGAGACTTGCGTGAGAGTCATCTTTGTAATTATGGCCAACATAATCTTCTCCCCTTTTGTCGGGTAGGGGTTTTTCCTGTGCTCGTTAAGCCAGGCTTTGAGCGTGCTGGTGCTCTCCCTTGTGGCATTCTTAGGTCTAGCAGGGTCTCCATACTGGAACTGGCCATATGGGTAAAAGGCTGGGGCAGTATGGGCAGCAAAACTAGCGGGATGAACACCTGGACTGTCTTTAAGTTCATACTGGGAGCCCTGGAGAGAAAGATAATAGAAGGAGAAAATTATTATTAGTATTATTATTGGTGTGGCCGCCTGATAAATTGATTCAAAGGCATGCGTCCTCGTGCATATGCCGACGTTTCCACTTCTGAGATCGAATCCTTCAGGATTAGACGGCAGTCTCGCGCTAAAACACACGCACTTCCGGTCATATACACTTCGCAGAGTCCTCTCCTGCAAATCTGGTAGATTTCACTCGTTATTCGTTACGTGATTTACTGGTACGTGCGACTATGAACGTTTCATTATACAGTACAAATAAGTATATTGATGCATGCATAATTATTACTGTTATTATTACAGTCTAAATATAAACTAATTGTACAAATCTTCACTGAGCAATTTCTGTTATTTTGATTAGTAAATCCGCGAAATAAGGTTGCCAAAGATAACGGTATAGTACAAATGTTCAAGAATTATTTTCATACCACTTTCACCCGCATATTGCCAACATTTATTGAAATATATTTGGAAATTGCCCCCTCTGTATATTACACAGGCATATGTATATACATAATTAAATTACCTTTATGTGCTTGGGATAAACACACACACACACACACACACACACACACGCGCGCGTTCAGGCCTGCTTAGCTGGCTACTTTTCTTGCTGTAAACTACTTAAACTCTTTAAGCTTAATTGATATAATTGCCATACAAACAATTCAAATGGATTAATGCATTTATTTAAAAATCATATAATACTGTGCAATTTTATACATGCATCGATTATAATGACTTTATAAGCGATTTTACCATGGATTAGAAAACTTAATTAAAAGTACTCCTACTGCTTAAGTATAACGTAAAAATGTATTCGACTGATTAGCGTAAAATATGAAATATAATTATGGTAAATGGCCTCACTTAAACTAGCATAATTCTATACCAATAACATGTTTCAAATAATTTCGCAGGCATGGTTAGGCTGTAGGAAAACGTTTTGTTTTGTACTTGCTGTACGGAACACGTATTTAACAAGATATCATTTGAATTCTGTAGCCCGCTGCAAACCTCTTCTTCTTCGTAATATTATCATGTTAATAATATTAATAATAATAACAGATTTCACGTATATTGCGACTTTACCGTCGTTTTGGGGAAAAAAAATCGCTAGTCTGTTCAATTTAAATTGCATAATAACTGCAAAATGTTCATTCTGTATAAAATTATACGCGAAATATTTTTAAACGGAATTCCATTTTTTCTTTCATCACATAAACCACCTTCGGCACCTCTACGGTAATAAAACGCGCTTCCAAAAAAAAAATATATATATATATAATAAAATAACAAAACAAAAACAGAATCTTCTACACAATGCAAGAAAACGAAGAATAAAGCGCATCAACAATAGAATATTGTGCGAATTGCAAGAAAATCAACGGTAGGTCAGCGCAGCAAGATTGAAAGAAAAGTTTCGCCTAAGCTTCCCTGTCTGCTTCTCCGCTTCAGGAACATCTCGGCCGATTCAGCGCACGGACGCCGTTCTCCAAAGTAGAACAAAGTAAACAAGGATGCGAATCCCATTTCCATCCAAAAAAAAGGCAGCAAACGCACTAATAAATAGTAATAAAAACAGCCCTTACCATCTGAGAAAAGAGAGCCAAGTCGGCACTGGTGTACGGTAGAAACGCACTGTAGTTGTGAGCTGCGTAGGGGTTGGCGTACATGCCTAACATCGACGTGACTGCGGCGGCTGTGGCGGACGGATTCCCCCCAATTTCGGAGCTTCCACTGCGGCCAGACGCAGCCAGCACTCCCGGACGATCACTTCCGTACATCGCTTGGGTTGCACTTAAATACTGAGGGTAGCCCAGCTGGGAAAAAGACATTTCCTACAGCAATCTTACAGCAGAGTCAGAGTGAAGAAGAGGAAAAAAAAAAATAATAAAAAAAAAAAATCAGGAAGTCAAATTGAAAGTGCTGAAGCTCGGAAGAAGGGAGTAGGAATGAATCCGCTCCCCTAAAATCTCAGCTCTCTGGTTTTTGCTCCAAGTCCGTTGGATGTGATCTGATCAACAATTGAGCTCCAACTGATGTGTGTGCCCCTAGGTCTTGAGCTGATCTCTCAGATACAATTTGAAGTTGATGCTTTGATTGGCATACCACTTGAGCAGCAAGCCCCTCCTAGCTGGAGCATGTGGTTTGAGCATTGGCTGGGACCATTCTTTTTTTTTTTTGCGTGTTTCGTGTATTGTACGTTAAATGTTTAGCCTTAGATTCTATTCACTGAAGCCCTGTTTGTTGTATGACAACCTGTCTACACGATTTTACAGCTGTCTGACATTAGGACAATAAACTTGAAAGCTATAGGATCTCCTTTAATTAATCCATATTGCAGGAAATAATGCGGAAAAAAAACAACAATTCAGAAGTTGTAGGTCTGGGGAATATTTCAATTTAAATAGGAATACAAATAACAAAGCTCGTAATTACCCAACAGACCTGCTGTTTAAGTGAGTGTCTCCACCCGGTCTGCACCACAATCATTCGGAGAATATTACACTTGTTCTGATTTTTAATATTCTGCGATATCATATCGACTACTTAGAACGTCAGCATAAATGGAGTCTAATTTAAATCACTGCACTTCAAAACTATGACCATAATTTATAAAACAAATATCATAAAGGCATACAATTTATAAACAACCGTCATGCTAAACTGTGAAATAAAAAAATCAGAATTGTAGTAATTAATATACTTAAAGCTATTAAAATACAGCGGAAGCTGAAGCTGAATTTAACTATCGAATGAAGTATTGAAATAATTCGTTATGTACATATATAGGTATTGTAGAGGGAGAACTTGATGTAAAGTATCTCCGTACAGAAGTTACTTTTTCATTTGTATTTACACTGAATGTGCAATTCGTCCTCTTCGTCTAATTAAGAGCAACATTTTCTAATCCCTATTGTAGTATAGCATTGTCAAAGGACGAGAGCGAAAGAAGTGTGTGTGTGTGTGTGTGTGTGAGAGAGAGAGAGAGAGAGAGAGAGAGAGAGAGCACGTGTGCGCGCCTGTGAGCGCGCGCATGCCTGGAGGTGGAAGGTGGTCGGAGGGGGGGGGGCGTTGATGTGTTTAGTGTTTTTGTTAAACTGCCGTCATTGTTTTAACTGCTTAAAGGATACTCCATTTGACAGGACAATAATCCCACAGTCAGTAATGAAATATACGCAGTTGCGTGACTGGAAAGTGAAAAAAAAGCAAGCAGCCTGGATGTGTAACAACCTGTCTGGAGACAGTGACGTGTTCTGATTTCGGATACCTTGGCTTGAATTTGCTTATTTATTTATTTAGTCACTCTGTCACTTTTTTACGGTGCGGGGGGATTAGCTTGGCCTTGGACAAATATACTGGCAGAAAGACCTTTTTTTTTTTGTATTTTGATTGTCTGTATATACACCATGCCACTACCGTGAAAGTCAGAATTAATACTCAGTAAGACTGCATAAAACCTTACTGTTATGAAGACTTTGTGAAAATTATTTTCCTTATAACCTACAATTCATAGCCAGATTTAAACAGCTGTTAAGGGTAATACGCAAATCAGTGATATGCCTGGAATAATCCAGCACGTTTTCTTTTCAGAATAAAAATTTGCAAATAAATAAAACAACTTTTTGTAAATTACTGTGATGCAGGCATTAACGTCGATATTTTAAATAATTCTTTTAAAATATTAGATTTCATATACACGAGCGCTACCAGTTCACCAATGATTTGTAAAAACCAGGTGATTTTTAGGAAATCTGTATAGTACAGACTATTTATTAGATGTAATATCTTTTTGAAATCAAACTGCTCACCGTGCAACTAGCTTCACATGCAAAATATAAGCTGCAAGGTGTAAACTCCAGCTCCTGGTCTATGTGGTTGAAATATATGTGAAGATATTTATAATGTCGCGCACCTCCGCCGTCCTGCAGGCTTAAATCACCTAACTAGAGGTCGTGGATGTTGAAAGGATCCTGTAGATTTAATACTTAACCGCTTAGATGAAGTCAGTGATTTTGATCTGTTCCAGATGGTTGAGAGTGGATATTGCGACGCGAAGATCTGTTAAAAAATATCTCAGGGCACCGATGGTAATCAGAAGAACACATCAGAAAGGAGGTGGAATGGCAATGATGATAAACCTGCTGGAAATGTGCATGGCTGGAGATGCTGGTGATACCAGGCTGAAAGTATCTGGAAATGAGGAGGACAGAGATGCTGAAAGGTAGACACCTTAAAGCGGAGGGGAACTAGGGGCGAAGGACTGGCACAGGAAAACTCACTGTCTCAAAGTCATCTTTCTTCTGGACGTTATTGCCTGATGAATTCGCCTAAAGTCATTATTTAAAAATAAAATCAATTAAAACTTAAACATGCAGAGTCTGGACGTAATAAACGCGGCACAGTTCCGTATCATTCGGGACAGAAGTTAAAAACTAACTGAGTTCTTGGGCGATGCTAATATCAAGGAAGTTTTCTGGGAAATGAACCGAATTTATTGGATCCCCCTTGAAGTCTGACTGTGAAGCCGCAACTAACCGTGGAAAATAAAACACTGTAATTTAGCAAGGCGTCTTCTTCTTGATATCATTATGAAGACGCTGTCACTCAGAATCCACTCAGATGCTCATCTTCTCTACTAAAGCCAACAGCGTCTTTCTCCCCTGCAGATGCACGGCTGAATCTTATTGTTTCATATTATTAATAAAAATGCAGGTAATAGAATGCTATTCAGAATATTTTTTATTCCTCTATTTTTGTCCACGCTAAATAAGCGCATCACAGCAGTTTTTTATTCATTTTTTTTTTTTTAATTAATTTTTTTATGGAGGCATTCTTTCATCCAGGTTTTGTTCCCGCACTTCTTAGTTTGAAATTACTTTTATGTTTTGATTTCACCCTTACCGACTCAACGTGATCCACAGGCGATGTCAAGTAAATTCGTCCAGCCCAGGTGTAGCTGGGAGCCACGCAACACCGGCACACTCATGTTATACAAATGGGAGCAGTGAATGCCATTCAGGCGGCCTGTCAACTTTTAACAGGCGAACGGAAGGAGATCAAAGCGCAGAGAGGAATCTCTTCTCTTCCTCCATTATAACCTTAACGCTCTGAACTCCTAATACTGTTAAGGAGCCATGGATGCCTGACAGAGTCATGCTGTACACCACTAGGCTGAGTATAGAGCCAGCTATGTGTGCAACTCAGCCGTGTGTATTTTGTAGCAATCTAAGACAATCGGTGAACTTTGAAGTGTTGAGCTGAATTTTAATGTGGCTATAACATGCATGGGTGACATCACATTTCAGATGCATATTTTATACGCTGTTAATTGTGCGACACTTTGCTATTGCATAGGATTTTAGTAGTTTCAACTGTAAAATGTATGAAGATGATTTAATAAAGAGATGTAATAGATTAAAAAATGACACTTTTTCATTTTTTTTTTTAAGTAAAATATCCGCGTGGGACGTCTGAGAATCTCTGGACGTCCTTATGAATAAAACACATTATGGATAAAAAAAAAAATAATAATAATAAAAAAAAAATAGACCATTAAAATGTTCACAAACCGATTCACACCCGATAATGAGGGGGGAAATAAAGCTTCTTGGCAAAGTTTAAAGCCGTAAGCCTACACAGAAACTGCGTTAGAATAAAAATGCAATTAGAGAGATCCCGTTAAGAGAACTAAAGAAATGAATAACTTTACATATAATAGCTGCATGAAGATCAAGTGCTCAGCGATATGCTTTTAAATATATTTATATAATATATTTTAGAAATAATTAAATGTAACGCAGATATTAACATCTATTACAAATACAGAATCCAGTCTCCATGCCTCGTGTAGTGTGTTGGAATACCGCACGCAGTCGAGGACACATAATACTGAGGAAAACACTAGGCCGGAAGTGACGTATAATACCGCACATGTGAATTCTGGGAAATGTAGTTTGAATACTGCACGCACATCCCGGGATGTGCTACAGTAGAAGGGTTCTGAAAGCTGGAAATATCTAGAAATATGCTGAATGGATCACCAGACAAAATATAAAGCCCCCACATAAAAATAAAAAAAATAATGACTTGAAATAAACCGGTTTTAAACCCACTGCGAAACCTGGAGTAGCTGTAACTGGGACACCCAGGAAAAGTGTCCTTTATAGGGAAGAGAGACCAGGCTAGGTGCAGCTTTTACAGAACACAAAAAAAATTGATGTTTTGGTAGTGACAGAAATGGAAACCAAATAGACGGGTTAGTGTTAGGGTTAAGCTAAGCCTCGGCCCGTTGAGGTACAAAGAATGGGCTTGCGGCATTGTGACTTAGAGAAGAAAGCAACATTTAGCCACCTCGTGGGACAGGTGTAAGTATCCTCCACACATATCCAGAGCATGTGACTTCCCTCCTGAAGACTGCCATGTCCCTCCTTCTCACACGAAGCCAACCTCAGTTAGACAAGGCTGCAGTGACCACTTTTATATACAATTTCATAAAAATTATGGATAAGGCACTCTCGTTTAATCAGTACCGCTCGTTTCAACACCAATTCGTGATTTCCTATCTATTAAAGTAATATGATGTCAGTTGAAGTGCAGTTTCAGAATTACAGTCTCACTAATCCAATCTCCATTTCAGTGCTGGAAATCTGTTTAATGAAAGCTCAGCTAACAAGAATTTTTGTTAATGAAGTCTCCGTATATATATAGACTCCCAGCTTTTTCGTTTATTTTTCCAGCAAAAAGGCATAACAATTACTTGAGGTTAACTGTCACCATCCTTATAAATTATTTATGTGAGCAGAGGGACACCAGAAGGGAGTACCAGAAGTCATCGAATCGCTGTTGTCGAGGCTGAGCTCTCCTGACTGCAATTAAAGCCATTTCTAAAAATGCCTTACCGCTGTAACATGCTAGTATCACTTTTGCTGAACCAAGACGCTGAAAGCTGAGTTCCTCAGACATTGAGCTGGAGGTGCTCCATCAGCACCTTTAAAGCCATTTTAACTTGTGTGCGGCTCGGGGGCACTTAAAGTTCAGTTCTCACCGAGATGAGTACACGATGATCGACAGAGAGTGCCGCGGGGTCAATTGCAGAGGTACAAAAGTGCCAGAACTCAAGCAGAATGACCTGTGCAAAGCAGCAGAGCAGAAGAAAGCCAGGGTTTTTGCTCCACATCTCAGCTATTAAGAAGCTAATTACCTCAGCATTGATATTAACTCGTGTCTAAGCACAGGCAGTAGTAATGATCAGTCATCCTGCTATGTGGCCGGCTTTGACCTCTAACACTCTGACAGAAGTTTAGCTTTTTTTTATTCTCAAGATGCAGTCGCCATACAGCATGGGATAACCTGTGTATTTAACTGTGAAAATGATACTCTGGCATGATAATGTGAATTATTTATCCATCTTCTCACCACTTCTCCTGCTCAGGGTCACAGGGGCAGCCTAGAGCTGATCCAGGCAATGCAGGGCACGAGGCTGGGGTACACCCTGGATGGGATGCCGGTCCATCACAGAGCACGAGGCTGGGGTACACCCTGGATGGGATGCCAGTCCATCACAGGGCACGAGGCTGGGGTACACCCTGGATGGGATGCCAGTCTATCACAGAGTACAAGGCTGGGGTAAATCCTGGATGGGATGCCAGTCCATCACAGGGCACAAGGCTGGGTACACCCTGAATGGGAGTCCACATGGAGTGGTCATTTTAATCTTCACTCTATGTGCTAGTCCTGCAAATGCAGAATCATCGAGGAATCAAGCCTAGATGGTCACAGAATGCACAGAGTACAAGACTGAAAGATTAGTATGCTATACTGCAGGACTGAGAGTAGAGCTCAGGGAGCGAATTGATCTCTGGCTGTAACTGCAGGGCTCGGCGTCATCGTGGCTCAAGCTCCACACTCTCTGCCATACTGTCTTCTTCAAAATACCCACAACAGGACTGGGGTCACAGTAGCGTTGTAAGTGATATTCTGCATCGTGTTGTGCCATTTGAGTCATTCTCAAATCCGCTAAATCGCGGCGACACACTGCACCGTGATAGATGAGTTCAGTAGTAAGGGCGGAACGTTCTGCAGCTTCTCAGCTCGCATTTGCTGTAGCAACCCAATAGAGGAACTCTTTCCTTGCGTAGGAATTTATATGCAACAACAGTAGACGAGCACGTTTCAGTGATAATAAAGGATATACCAGACTGAAAAACAATATGATTGATGAATTCCTCAGAAAGGACAATAAAAAGAGTAAACGTACAGGATGCCAGCATGACGATTTTGGACATTATACCATTTGATAAATGTGATGCTTGGTAAAGAAAGTACAACAGATCATGTTGTATCACAGCAGTGTAAAACTCATGACTTTAGGATAAATCTTAAATGTTATATCCAGGATTACAGTTAAAGAAGTTTTTTTTTATATGTAACGCTAACGTCAAAATAACAGACAAACAAGCAGTAGGAAGGCAAAAATGGAAAAAATCACCCTTTTTGTATAAGCCCTTATCTAATACAGGGTCATTGAAAGCCTAGAGACATTCCTTAGAAGTACAGGGTGGGATTTATACCCTGGCTGGCGATGCCAGTCCTCAGGGGACAGACATGCTCATTAACTCATGCTATGGGCACTGCAGAGACACCAATATATGTAAAGAGCATATCTGTCGACCATGGGAGGAAACCCAGGCAAAGGCAGGCAGAACATGAAAACTCACATACGGCGAGTCAAGGCACGAGTCTAAGCTCAGGGGGAGGTGTCAGGACGTCATGTGACCTGCTGAGTCAGAGCACAGGTGGTGACCGGGATGCCTCGCATACACATGCGATTCGAATTATGCGAGCTGGGACTCTCCTGTTTCTTGTTACGGCAGAACTTGAGTTAAAGTGTGACTTTCATAGGGCCAGAGGAGGTCTTTACAGATGCCTCGTTCTATGCATACCTGAATGCGTCACGCAACAAAGAACAAAGAGCCTTGAAAAGAATGCATTTAATTCTCAGATTCCTAGACAGATGTTTCAATCAGTCGATTCCAGATTCCTAGACAGATGTTTCAATCAGTCGATTCCAGGTTCTTAGATGTTTCAGTCAGTCGATTACAATTACCATTGCTGCTGATATTCAGGGTTTAATTTCTGAAAATGTCTTCCTCTTTTTCTACTTATTGTTATTATTATTATTGCGGCATGATGGCTTCACACTTCCGGGCTTATGGGTTCAAATCCCACCTACTCTCTTACTTCACGTGTGGATCCTCTGCTCTCTCGCTTCGTTGTGAGACATGAATATTGGCAAATTAGCATCACTAAACTGCCCACAGTGTAACTGCAATTTTCATCCTGTTCCCAGCCTCGTTCCTCTGCTTTGGGCTCTATGGTGCCCGGGACAGGTTCCCGGACCCTCGTGACCTTATGCTGGATAAGCAGTTAGAAGATGGATTATCATTATAATTAATTATTACTTAATTGTTTTGTTTAATTAACCAGCAATAGTTTTGTTTTACGGTGAGTGAGAATTGTAACCACAAGTACTTTAAGGATTTTGGTTATTAAACACCTTCTCTGATGCCTGAATTACAAACAAACATAACAACATTTTACTGAATTGCTCAAAAGTAGGCCCTATTTAAGAAGCTTTTATACTCAGATCTAAAAATTTAATAACCAACATATGAAGCTAAGAGGAGCTTCTGTTTTCCTGTTATTAGTGCATCAAGTTTGTGGAAATGCAGACATTTGATGAAATTTACTTCATGCTCAAACCACTGAAAATGACCGTTTCGTTAAGCCCACAATTTCACTGAAGACCACAGTGCAGCATTTTGTTCACACATCCAGTATGTCGGATGGGAAGGCAAGTCGTGGACTGACATTAATATAAAAAGGAGGACATTTTTCAGTCACAAAAAGCATGTGGATGTCAGGAATCAAAGGGCCCCTACATTTTACACACGGCACGTCTGCTTTTGTGGCAGGAGTAGCGCTGAATGTCACGTTGGCTAAATAAGACTGAATAAACTGCGATGCCAATGAACAGCCACGAGTGCAGTGTGGTTTTCCACATTGTGTTGTTGCTCTTCTTAAAGCACAGGGAGCAACAATGCCTTTGGTTCTGAGCTTTAAAAAGCCTTAGAAGCTTCTTGGATACCGCAAACAGTGGCTGAGTGGAACAGAGAGGATGCGAGAATTACAGTCCAACGTGGCTCAGAGCCTTGCAATGGGTTAAGTCCACACTGCTCAAAAGGTTCTTGCGAACTTCTTTGTACTGTGTGAAGATTCAGGTGGTTTGAGCCATGTCTGTAATTGGAGCTTCAAGTCAACGTGGTTTGAGGATTTTAGCTTATCGCTGAAGGTAAGGCATTTAGAGCAAAAATTATGCCCCCCGGATAAGATGGCAGTCCATTTCAGGGCTGTAGCACCAAGCTGTCCCCGTAACTCAAAAGAGCCGAAATCTATAAGATTTGTAATAATTTCAAAAATTGTGGCAGACAAATTTCAGTAAGAAATTCATCCCCATCTGCAGTAAATACTAAGTAAATGAGTAAACGGCTAAACACTCCAGACAATGATACTGAGGGAGCATAAAGTCATGCTAGAATTATTTATATTGTCTTCAACGGCAGCTTTTGAATTCCATACAATATTGGCTAAAATCGTTTAAAAATTCTGTATTTTATGCGCACGTTTTACAAATTAGCCTAACACATCTCTTTGGTTTGACGGTATCTCTCTGCTTGTATCGTTACCAAATGATTCTTTTATTCCCTATCTTTGACATCCGAAACAATGCGGCGCGTTTCCCCCGTGAGGCCGACGTGAGATTTGGGACGGATTTGTGGCGGTTCGTCAGAATACTTAATGTCGTTAGGAGGCGATGCGTGATAAACGTTTCGCCGCGCGACGGTGTCTTAGAATCGGGGCCCATTCCTCGCGTGACGTACTTCGCATACGCGACGGAAAATGTCGTACGATCCCATTGAGAACGTCGGCCGTGCCGTACGCACGAATGTCATTCGAGTTAGCGTGAAAGTCAACTGCACGAATCACCGTGTCCAAACACACAGGCTAACACGCACGCCGCACGTAGCAAGCTGTGGGGAGACATACGCCATAATTCACATTATATTACACGCAACTCAAGATGTAGATTTACACCTCTTCTCTTTTGTAATCCTAAAGTTTCCTAATCCTAATCCTAATCCTAAAGTTTTTTGACATCGGGCCTTTAGTTTAACACCGCTAATTTATCTCCAGTATTTATAGGTGCTCATTAAATTCGTTGACTAGCCGGTCCCTTGGAAGGCTAGGTGAAGACAGATGCTAATTGTTGTATTCCTTTACAGCAAGGCATATCAACGTGTCAGTTAATGGAGGTTAAACGCTCACATTGCCTTGGGGGGCAAAGGTATTAGACAAACAGTTTTATTTATCTGCATTAGACTTTATGGTGTTGGCTATTTGCAGTTGTTTGTTAAATGAAGGCAACTCCTTAACAGCTTCAGTCAGCTCAGAAACTAATTAAAGGATTCGCCGGGCGGGGCGAAATCGATGCCTAGGGGAAGAAGCATGGAAAAATTGCATTTTCACTTCTCAGTGAGAGTTGTGCGACTCTTTAAAGGGCCTTGTCGGTCACTAATGCCACTTGTTTGTTTTACACACACACACACACACACACACACACACACACACACACACACACACACATGTTTATATTTCTAATCTTGTGGAACCGTTCCATTAATTTCTATGGACCTAACCCTAATCCTAACTATGTTAATCCTAACCCTTACCCGGCCCTAATCTTAACCATAAGTAACCCAGCAAAATACAAGACTTTTGGCTCTTTTGGTTTTTTGATCACGTTCACAGATTTTTATAAAACTGAGTTTTTCCTTGTGGGGACACGACAAATGTCCCTATGAGGTAAAAATGTCAGGTTTTTATTACCCCCTGGGGACATTTTGCCCCCACAATGAAATATAGGTACCACACACACACACGCACACACATACAGTACAAAAGTCTTTAGGCAAAAAATGGCATTTTTTCTGGGCAACAAGTGTATATTTGTTCAGAAAAAAGCACTTAATAATCAAGTAAACAGGAGTACAATGAGAAAGTAACCATTTATTGTGTTCCAAAAGCACGCTCCAAAATGTTACTGATTGAACGACTAGAAGAACAGGGCTTTGTTCATCAAATCTCTCCTCAAAAGCACCCCAGCCATTCCATGTCTTTGTTAAAATTCATCACTGTATTAACTGGTGAAGTTATTCAGGTGCTTGATTTTATGACGTACCGACTAGCCAAACAAAGTGTACTCCTAGTTCAGTCCAAGAAATTCATGAACACATGAAAAATTCTGAGATACACAACTTGAGGAGATGTTTTGAAAAATGACACACCACAACTGACATCAAGTCACAATCTTACACCAGCATAAACATAAATGAAATATGATTTTCTCCGCCTGCTTAAAAGGTTTGCACAGAAATGTATAATTTTGAAAATAATACTTTTACATATTAACTCTGGTTAGGAAGTAACTGACTGTACACTTTCAGTAACAGCTAAGTAACAGTCTAGCATTTAAAGATAAAAAAGACAAAAAAACTGCATTCCCTGTGCAATATGCCATAATTTACATATTAGCTGAGAAGAGGTCAGTTTTCCACAGATTATTTGAATATTGTATAATTACAGTTCATGAAATTATATCACGGCCTGTAAATTATTAGCAGCTACTGCTCTGTAATTGAAGTTCTAAATTTAAAACAAAAAGTATGAGAATATTTACATTTTTACAGTAGACACTGTTGTCAAGAGCATCACACAGTGCAGTTGACCCAACATAGAGCACATGGGGCAGCTCTGAGGACAAGGGGGCTTGATCAAGCGTCCGATGCAGATCTGAGATGGGATTCAAACTGCCGAGATAACAGTAGGCTGATAAACACATGAATGCAATGATAAACAGACACTAAGACAAACTGAATTTTAATAAGTTAGAACATGCAATCTGCTACCACTCACTGACTTCTTCATCTCCACCCAAAGGTAACCAATTGTTACCTGCTCTTTTTTGGTGTTTCTCACATTCCTCTTTATTTTCGTGTTTGTTAGTTTTACTTTTTCGGTGCTGATGTTACCTTGATCAGGTTCTGTGTGTTTTATTTGCTGAGTGGTTTGGCTTCTGTGGAGTTCCTTAATTGCCTTTAGACATGTGGAGATAAAACCGCTTTTTCATCTAAAAATGTCTGGGAGGACCTTGTCTTGAGAAGATATAAAAAATAATGCGAGAGACAGCGCTCAGAAGCAGTAGACCTGTCTCCCACACTGTGAGGTTTTTGAGAACTCAGGAATAGACGGCTTCACAAATATGCTTGGCCACATGATTTGCTCTCTTTTGCATTTTGAAAATCAAACGAATAAAATGCTTTAATTCTGCGTGTTTTATCTGGATTAAAATTGCTCAGTCTCACTGTGCGACTGCTTATGTAACTGTTCCATGACACGTTTCGGAATTTCTTAAAACATTTTTTGGGAAAAAAAATTCATTTTCATTTTCTAACTCAATGTGTTTTATTATAATTGCTGCACCCTAGTCATATATACAGTTAATATATAAGCGAGCTGTATCATAGACTCCTTATCAAACTGAGAACTGCATTGATATTCATGTATCATTTTTAATTGGAACATGATTATTATTTCAGATTATGGCCCTCTGTCTATTAGAGATTATGTCGTCTACCATCATCATCATTTTTATCATCATTATCATCATCATCATCATCACCACTATCATCATCATTATCATCACCATCATCTTTATCATCATCGTCATCATCATCTTCATCATCATCATCATCGTCGTCGTCATCATCATCATCATCATTATTATCATCACCATCATCTTCATCGTCATCATCATCATCGTCGTCGTCGTCGTCATCATCATCATCATCATCATTATCACCACCATCATCATCATTATCATCACCATCATCTTCATCGTCATCATCATCATCGTCGTCGTCGTCGTCATCATCATCACCATCATCATCATTATTATCACCACTATCATCATCATCGTCATCATCATCGTTGTCATCACCATCATCATCATCATCATCATCATCTTTACCGTGAAGCCACTGCCTGGCATTTGATGGATTGTTAGAATCTACTGTATATTCAGATTTACTTTTTATAAGTGAAGTAAAAACTATTTCAGTTTTACTTTGTAAGCACAGTGTAACACAACACAATACATACGCAGTGGTGGATGAAGGTCAAAGCATATGGAAAACCAGATGGATTTACTTCATTTATTCTGTTGTTTTAAGGTAAAGCAACACCTGTAGTACATATGCAGACTTCACATGTGATTCATTCTATGTAGAAAATACGTGCAGAACATCTCACCAAACACATTCAAACAACTCAGCATAATTATTGCTGTCAGTCAATAGCAGTAATATTGTCACAGTTAAATTTGCAATTTAATTTGAGTAAACTTACATTTTCCAAACTGTGCTAATCTGTATCATACAGCTTCTCTACATGTTTAATTAAGGATGTGCAAATGGTTTTCAGAGATTTTAATAAAATTTAAGACAATATTTGACAAGTATGTTAAATCTATGACTGACTCTATTGTTATGATTTAATCAGAGAACATGACAATGCAAAGATGACAATATCACACGTTTGATAAGAAGGGACCATTTTGTGAAATATATTTTTTTATTTTTAATTCAGCCAGGATCCACCTGCCGTGAACATTTGGACTCTCGTGGTCGAAACCAAAGACAACATCATGGCCACATGCTCCACTTGGGTGGAAAAAGCACATGAGTTCTGCTTTGCAACAAAAACAAAAGTATGTCAAATTCACTTATGCATTAATGACCAAGCAATGTGGAGGGAAAGCTCTGGGGGGGGGGGGGGGGGGGGGGAGCATCGGGGGGGGGGAAGGCGTTGTGGGGTTGTTTTTGTCATCGGTTTTGGGTCGCCGTTCCTTGCCGAAACACTATC
>JAACJT020000110.1:3865652-3883226 GCA_009936485.2 Gymnarchus niloticus | reverse complement strand
TAGTAAGGGTCTAGTTGATGCTCTGGGTGCTAAAATGAGCAAGATGGAATAATTGCTCTGGGGGGCCGAAGCGGGCAGTTCCAACCCCCCCCCCCCCCCCCGTAGTCTGGGTGGCTTTGCAGTCCAGATTGGTGGCTCCACTCACAGAAGGCACCTCCACGCCCCGCTCATTATACGTCTGTCGGGGGGCAAAGGGGCCAAACTCCGATGTCCCCCAGGATTGCTAAATGGGTCTAGGGCACTAGTGACAAGATCTCTTCATACATTTATTTATATATTAATGTATCTGTGCATTTTTTTAACCTGTTAAGTAACAGTTGTCAAGCATTTCATCGATAACTCTGAAAAAGGCCCAACACAAAACTGAGTGCCACTAAAGCACGGCACCTAAAGCAAGGTGCGTAAAAATTGGTTTGAGGCATGATGGGAATCTGTACGCACTTGAGTTTTTGAATATGATATTTTGAATACACTGAGAACAATTGTAACGCCAGTTATCTCTTTCCATGAATGTGTCTCCATAACAAAAACAACTTCAATAGTATAACATAATTTCTGTAAAAAATATACGGAATGTTGAAGTTTAATAGATTAATTTGGCAAACATTAAAACGATGGATTGAAAGAGTACATCCAGAGAGAATTTGCTCTGGTTATTATTGAAAGTTCCTGGATGCCTATTGAAGTCGATGAGTTACGTTTGATTTTACAAGTAAAGCAAATGTGAAGACTAAAGGTGTTCTTCAGAGATCTTAGATGGGTCACCACACAAACACCTGAATGTGTAACAACTCCTACACCACGGTTAGTGTGCTGTGCTTTCAGTTATGAATGCGTTACATCGAGTGAAAATAACTCGGACGAGTTCAGACGTGTCTGTAAGCTGTCACTTAATGTTCCCTGCTGCGAGTCAAGATCTAAGATGCAATGAAGTTCTGTCGAACGGCCGGAGGTGCTGTGTGTGTAGTATGTTTCACAACCACTTGCTGACAGTAGGCATCGTTTAATTAGCTCTCTGCGTTTCTCTGGCAATTAAAGATCTGTCATTACTTTGACTTTTAAATCAATAAATTCCTACTATGACTCATGGACCATTTAACGGCGTGAATTTTCTACATCCATCTATTTCTATTTGTATACTGATGGAATGACGCACTTTGGGCTCATCGCAGCAAATACGTTGCTGAACTGTCTCCAGTGCAAGGCCACTGCAGCCTCCTTCCTCCCTTCCCCAACCTTGCTCAGAAGTGCAATACATCCTGGCACTTGGGTAACAAGATCACTCCTCCTAATTACTTAATCAGGCAGAAATTACCCATTCAAAAACTTTAGCGCACAAGCGGTCTGTTTGTATTAGCAAATGCGAAATAAAGCCTTTTAGATTACGAGTGAAGATCTAATCGGGACCACCGATTTCAGTTAGCGGGGCCTAATTTCCCTGCTTTTGTTAAAAATAAATAAATATGGACAAACACTTTGCCACTGCCAAGATAATCAGCGTATTTATTCTTCCCACTACGAGGTCCTATCTTGTGTTGTAAGAATTAAATGCTAGGCAGCATTGTAAGCTGGGAAAATATGAACAAAGAGTGGGAAGTGGTAATTGGCTGAGATAGCCTCAGTAGCTTCCCGCTGATTCGGATATAACGCGCTTTCAGAAGAAAAGCTTTAGACCTCCTGACTTTCGAGGGAAACTCTCCCTATGGGTTATTCCCCTTTCACTAAAGGACCACTCAAGCGGTGGAAAATAGCACAGAGATGGGTAGAAAGACTGTGTACATACACTATTTATGATTTCAATTGACACAGTACGGGTTCGACAGTCAGCGTGGACTTAGCCTGTGGGCCCCGGCCTTTTTTCCCTTTCCTTCGCAGATTTTGCTCTCTTCACCACTTTAAAAATGAATTCCTATCAATTAATTCAAGGCGAAGAATTTTTTGCTCACTATTTTGTTTGATATTCCTTGAGCCAGAATGCCTATCCGTTTATGTTATCTTAAAGCTATCTCTCACTTTGCTTAAACTTAGGGAGCTCAGCGCTAAAACGTTTTTTGCTCTTTTGGCTGTCAATATTTGTTTACATTCACACCTGTGCAATTTTGCTTCATACATTCACAAATGTTTTGAGAACTCCCCAGAAAATACAGAGTCTATTGAAGTTTATCAGTTGAAGCATTTGGAACTAAACAGCAAGACGACCTGTCGGATTATTCAATAAGCATTTGGTCATATTTGCCAGCACTTCAAATAGCCATGCTGTTTGTAGGCAATAGCACATATACCCTAGTCATAGATCTGACATTTTTCCAACCCCCCCCCCCCCCACAAACACACACACAAAATCATTAATTATCAAGGATTCCAGCCATATGGTCACTAGGGTCAATTAAGCCTTGATTCAATTATGGTTTGAAAGGTACCGCTGATGCCAAGACCCCAAGTATGTATGACACCCAATTGTTTTTCCTACCTTTGTGGTATGTAATTATATTTATAAAACACACACACTCTTCAAACTTCTGAAAATGTGCTTTAGCGAGTGTCACTTTTTAAAGACGCGGTATGCCTTTTTCACTTCTCAGTTTGACACCTTGTCATTGTTTTAATATATTTAAAAACACACATTTATAAAATCAGCTCGTTTACCAGATGGCTCCTGTAAGCACTGTAAGTAGATGCTATCATCAGTCACTGCATGGCCACTAGCCAACAATGCAAATTCCTATGCTACTTTGTGTAAATTGCTCTCGGGAAAGACCTTTTGTCAAAGTGACCATTCCCCCCCCCATTAGCGTCGCGTTTCAATGCCGAGTTAAAGCTAAACAGGACCCCAGCATTACTTTAAACCGCTCTAATTGCCTGGCTTTTAATTTTCATTTCTCCACCATCTTTATTGTTTTGACGGTCATTCAAAGTCACCGGCTAGAGGCGACGTGGGGATTGCAAAAGACACCCCAAAACAGCCCTGTCCGTGCCTTAAAATGGACACTTCATTTAGGGAGATTTTTAATGTTTTATAACCTCTCCGGCCCTGCTACCAAACATGTTTCAGTGTGTGCTTCTGTACAATGAAACACTTCAAGTTTTGTCTTTCATCAATATATAATGTGGCACCAATTAATTACAGAATGTACTCCCTGTGTAATGTGTTTTCTGCTCTTTGGCAGCAGGGCTCTCTAGGCATTTATTGAGATCCTTGCTTGCAGCTGCCTTGTTTTGGTAGCAGAGCTGAATTTGCGTTTGAAGTGGTGGAGGTGTTTCAGTCACTTTCCCAACTGCTTCAGAACTTCATCCCCATCTATGTAAAGCCTCCAAGGCAAGATTACCCAGCCCGATTTCCTTTTGAGTACGACGGGTTAAAACAAGCTCCTTAATAGGCAGGGAAACACAGGTCCAGAATCGCCGTAGATGGTATCTCCGTTTCGTGAAAACGAGGTCATCCGCGCATGGCTTCACGATCGCCGAGCACTGCGTAATTCTGCACGTCGTTCAAGTCGCGACATGAGGACATCGTACCCGAGCTGCACCAGTAGTATTCGAAATCTGCGAGGGACAGGCAAAGGCCCAGAGATCGGGGCTAATATGACACCCCAAGGCCTAATCTTCTTAGTGGACCAGGATAAAATGAGTATCCATTACAGAATCAACCTTCATCCTACCCCCTTCGGAGGCAGGGCCGCTCTGATAGCCAGGAATGAGACAATTGCCTGATTCTGGGCTTAATCAGGTATTAGCCACTAAAGCTGTAAAGGAGGGCAGCTAATCTCCATATTTACTCCATCTGTACTTGCAGACCTAACTCACTTGGTCCTGTTAGATCAAAGATGCCTAGTAAAAATCAGATTAGGGGAGCAGAGAGGGGTAGCGTGAAGCTTGCGACAAGCACAATAGCCCTAAGTCTGTAAGTCCAACTCATCAGCTCTTACATAATCTTCACACACTTCTTACTTTTGCTCACGGCTATCGATCATCCTCATAGAGAAAGTCTGAGTATTTACGGCGATATAATATAGTATTATTTCTCGTGTATTATTTGTTTACTGTAATTCCTAGTGTAAATAAACACACTAAATACATTGCTATCCATCTTCAGGTTACTTAAGCTTTCCTTGCTTCCTCTAATCTTACATCCACCACTTCTCATAGCATCATTGCATGTTAATTGTCCAAACAAAATCAGCATTCTGTTTCAGATGAATTGTCCATTTCCAGAGTTACGTAAACGCGGAACATAGGATGAACAATGTCAGTGAAGGGGACCTGGCAGCAGGTGAGCGGAGAGCTAGCTAATCGTACTGAGGCGACGCGGCGGACATCTGCTCGGAACGCACAGCGACATGTGGACGCAGTGTGGCATCGCTTGCCGAGTTCCTCTGCCTTATCCAAAATTCACAAAAGAAGGAGGAAAGGAGAACAATGTGCTTCTGGGAAAGCCACCATCGCCGGGCCATTGGCTGGCCTCTGGATAAGGATGAGATTTAAGAAATGAATACCCATTTAAATGCAGGCTTGAGTGGGACAGCAAGCCATATGCTCTTACTTCTTGCTGGAAAGATTACAGAACTTCTCCCAAATGCAGCGAACCCCACCCCCCACTCCCCCAGATCATCCGAGGAGCTCTAAACTGCCTTTCTGGCTCTGGAGTCCACCTCATTAGAGTGGATTAAGCCGTGATGTCGAGCCGGATAAAAGGTGAGAGGCGGGGTGAAAAGGGGACGGTCGATGGAGACCGCAGGATACGCGATGAGATGTTTGCACAGCGACATTATTATTGACCCGAACCTATTTGAGTTCACGCTTTTCAATTATTGCCGCAAACGTGGAGGTGGCCCTTTTTAATTGTGACGGCTGTGGCCTGAACCTCGAGCGTTGGGGGAGTCTCTGCCGGCCCCCCGTCGCCACCTCCCGAAGCTCGGGATCCGTTCAAGGGCAGGGAATCGTGACACGAGGCTGACGTGGCTGGGATGGGGGGGTGGTGGGTAGGGAGGAGGAAGAGATAAAGGTATCTAAGAGCAAATATACTTTACTCGCTCACGCAGTCTGAGCTCCTTGCTGTGAGGTCCGGCACACACTAGCGAAGTACTTCAATCCATTTGTAGGTGTTGGTTTTGTTCGGGGTGCTCGGCACACTAAAGGTCTGTGGCGTCTGTCGTGTCTCGCTTTAGTCTGATATAACTGGCCTATCCTGAAGGTGAGAAACAAATAAAACCTCACTTTTGGAACGGCCTCAAGTTGGAAGGCATGAGGTAATCCTTCCCCGGATAAGAGAGGGTCGATTACAGATGGGGGTTCTGTTTATTCTGAGATACAGTATCTGTATTCAGAACAGCTGCCTTTGGTTTTAGTATAACAGCACATAATACTGATATTAATCCCAATCTCGTTAAACTGGATCATTTTTGTTATTATTTTATAATTATTTGTTTAAGAAATAGGAGAGAGTGCATATTAATGTGTTAAAAATATTTAAAGAAGCGTTACGCGTGAATCCTCTGGGGACTCTGGCTATCTGTGCGTGATGGAGGGAGAGCCGTTCCCTAAGAAGGTCATCGAGCGGGCGGCACTGCGCCGTTTGGAGTTTCTCTTCGATTGTCCAATTTTTCTCCTTCATTACCGCTAGCAGCTGTGAATAAGTTAGCTTCTTTTTTTTTTTTTTTTTTTTTTCCGACTGCTAAGTGCTGCTGGTGCAGTTTTAACAGAGAGACACTGGCGTGCTCAGGGGAGTGCCCTTATCTCTTCTGGTCCTGAAAATTGATATTGAACATGGGAGGAAAATCACACGAGCTGGTAGCAATTAGCTAAAAAGGATTTGCAACTCTGTGATTCATCACGCCGGAGATCGAAGTCATTTAGAGACAATGTTTTTCCTTTTTTTCCCCCACCCAGTCCCAGCGTGCCTCTCTCAGAATGCACCTCTATTTGCCTCTTACAAGGCGGTGTGACATTTCCCATTTTAAGGCCTGTTTCTCTGGCTGAAAAGTCTCAGCGTGCCGTAGCACAAACGAGGCCTTTGATTGTGTTGTGTTTGTACTGCCAGCACCGCAGTGCTGAACGTGTATCGTCTGCTGCTCGTTTGACCCGAGGACTGGTGGCCCGGTCATCTGCGGGGCGAGCGGTTCGTCGTGCGGAAGCGTGCTTACCGTAGCTTTCGCAAACATTTGACCGTCGACAACCGCTAATTCGCCGCAGTTAGTTCAGTGGCTTTCGCTGCCCCCGTGTCAAATACCTTCGCTAATTAAAGTAAACCGAAGCTAAAAACTTTACAGCTTTCTCTACCAAGGCTCCTTTTAGAGTTAAAGCAGACTTAAATACCGGGTTCATTTCAACATTCGCTAACCAGGGAAAATCGAGCCTTTAGTTTGAGAACTGATCTAATTCTTTCGAAGACCCTACCCTTCACCTCGTGGCAGATAAATATCTATCCATATTTTCAAGGCTTCTGACTGAAGGAAAGTAAAAGACTAAAGAGTTTCTTTAAACAAAATTACTCGCATACGCAATTGTACAAATTTTTATATGGAGCATAAAAACAACAACAACAACAACAACAAAAGGCATGCAGTTTAAGCAGTGCGCGTGTGCGTGTGTGTGTGTGTGCGTGTGTGTGTGTGTGTAAACAAAAGGCAGCATGTTGTACAAAGTTTTTTCCCCTTTGCAGTTGGCTTCCCATAATGCTTTGCACTCCATTTTGAGTGAGAATGATCATGTACCGCTTCAATCTGCTCCGAAGAAAGCAGAACCTCTAGGTTATACTGACCAAAGCTACGGTCTTCTTAGACAGAGCTTATCACACGTTGCCAGGACTGAGAGGAAATTATATCCATTTTCTGTTGATTTTTAATATCTGGAGGGAGGACTGTGATTATCTGATTGGAGTCCATGACTCTGCAGACTTTGGGAACATCACCATAAAATGCAAATTTTTTCAGTTACATTAGCTGTGTGGTGCTTATGTATAGACAAACGAGAGCCTTGAACGAGGGAGAAACTTTAGATCAAATGTAAAATGTCGAATCCACCTCGGACGGCGTTTTCACACCAACAAAATCCTTCAGGTCAATTGGGATTGATTTCATTTGATTGTTACGTTTAATTACACGTCACGGAGAAGTCTACACTGTGTGTATCCCATTATCGTATAAATGATTTCTCAACGAGAATTTAAAATAGGGGAAAAGCCAAAAGAACATTATTCATTAAAAATATATATAGAGATGATAAATAATATGAAAAATTGACTTTGTTTTGTTTGTCTAGAGGTCAGACAGGTTCTACCTCCAGTTACTCATTAAGACAAGCTGGCTTTGGGAGCTGATGCTTGCAATATCAAAGAAGTGAAATTTAATCCTGAATCCTTGTGAAACCTCATAAAAATGTAGGGGTTAGGGAGCGAGCCCTGAAGAAACCTACAGTGTTTATAAGTGAAGACTAGACATTAATACAGTGAGAGATGACAGATTACTTCATATGGCATGCAAGCAGTCCAGACAATAGCTTTAGCCATGACAGATTGCCTCTCTGTAACCCACTTTATGTTAAACTCATTCTCACTGTTCAATTTCACAGCTGTAATTTTGTTCCTCAGCATCACGTAGTTCTCAGTGGACCAACTGGCTTCTTTTAGTAATGATTTCCTTCCTATTGTATTGTTTTCTGCATAATCAGGCTGGTAGTCAAGGGTTTAGGTGACACAGCCATCTGTCAAGTTCATTTGCTTTGTAAAATGCTAGGAATAATAGAGGATACAACTGCAGGCTATCCGTTATCAAAGAAGAATATTCCTGCTCCCCATCCTTTTTGGCCATGCTATGTTTTCACCTTATTGCGCTCCTCCCTTGCTTCCCTCACCTCATTTTTTTCCCCCCCAGCTGTCACACAGGCATCTTGTATTATGAAATTTAAAGCCACAATTTAATTAAGGGGATGAGTTATCATTCCTCCTGGTTAGCCTGGGCTCAGAGGAGAAAAACTGCCAGAGACCACTCTGTTGAAGACCAATGATCTCCAAGTCATTGAATCTGTCAGCTCTCATCTTTAAGAGCCTTGCTTCATCTCAACCTAACGCGGGACCTCATACAATGAAGATATCCTCTAATCCGTCACTCCAAGGGAAGGAAAGTGTCTGCTCGCACCTACGTATACAGTCAACAAATCAGATGGCACTCAGGCAACAGAATGTTTAGCGTGAACATCATGGGAAATCCTGCGGTAGTTTCAAAACACGTCTCGAATTCCAACATCTCGTTAAAAGTGCCTTAAAATCCGCTAAACGTTTCCAGATTTCCAGAAAGGGCAACAACGCTGAATCCCATTGCACGAGGCACCACGGCTCACTGTGTCTTTAGTAAAATACTCTCCTATTTGGTGGTCTGCTTAACTCCTTCCTATAAAGTTAGATTTTTTTTTAAATTATGATCTTTAAAACCACAGTCCGTTGACATTTCTAGAAGCAGCTCCACATCAGCATTATGTAGTTATATGACTAGGCTTTGGATTGTGTACACAGAATAGTTAATCACAAAGCCATTTTGTGATCAAATATTTACAAATGCATTTTGTCCAGAACCCATCTTTTGTTTTAACCTTACGTTTTCACAGCCATTGCCTCCTCACCAAACAAACAAACAAGCAAAAATTTAACCCGTCGTGGTGGGGTTTCTTGGTACGAGAGTGGTGTTTTTATTTTTCAAGGAGTCCCCTAACAAATTAGCTCTCTTTTCTTGTGACGTGAATGCGACCTACTCAAAATCTGCAAACACGTCACACCCAGTCTCTTCCCCAAAATTCGCCCTGGACATGGCAATTTTCTCTTCCTACAGGAAATGAGAAGCAGAGACAGTGGAGTGCTCCCGTAGCATTACAGAAATCATATATAGCATTTTTACGTTTTCCTGAACCACAAGCTCGAGTCTGCCTTCGGTTTCCTGTTGATGGAAAAAAAAAAAAAAACAGCATGTGGAGAAATATTGAGTTTGAGTAAAAGTAACAATAAAATTCAATAACGTTCAGAGAAAATTATTAGAATGTCCACCTGAGGAAGTTGGAGGTTGCGTACATGATGTTTAGCTAAGCTGCTTGTTCAAAGATGAGGTCCACCATTGAAGAGGGCCACATTTTGAATTCCTTAGGGCCACAAAAGCAAAAACCCGACTTTCTGCAAAAGTAAAATGAATTTAGCCATTTCTAGCTAAAGGGGTTCGGTACACTCCTGATTATTGCATCTGTACCTGACAGGAGACTATCCTCAGATATAATTAAATCCTGCAGACCTGTAGGAGGTATGAATATATTGGTAGGTGGGACACTCTGCAAACTTAGTAAAGACCTTCTAATTCAAGGAGGACCAGGCAACACCTAACGGAGGACTCCGAAACATTGAAACTTAGAGCAAAAAACCAAAGCGACACAATGCTGTAAGAAGTGTCAAGAGATAAGATACATGTTATTTTGGACGGGCCCCGCTCTTTCCTGAAGTTATCTCAACTTTTACGACACCTGGAGTGACATAAACACCAGAATACTCAGTTGGGTCTCTAAGGATCTGCAAAAGCTTTCATATAGAGTGCAGCCAAAGGTTTCGGGCACCAGAAAGAATACGGTGAGAGCCAAATGTTATACCGATCGATTACAGCTATGTCAGGCAGTACAGTTACGCTTATGCTGAACTGTCCCCACCAGCGACCTGAACAGAGTCCGTCTTCAGCAACTGGCGTGGGGAGCTGGCTAACAGGGTGGATTTTTGGTCTCCGGCACTGTAAATTTCGCTGCTCCCCCGCCTGCTGAAGCTGCGCAGATTCATTCTATTTACGACCGACGGCCTCTTGAGATTTTAAGTGGGGGAAAAATGAAATGGCAAAGGTATAATTTTACAGGGACCTTCACTTGTTGCTCCTTGTCTGGGTTTGAATGCTGTAGGAGAAGGGAAGTTATTTTAAAAAGCTACTGAAAAAGAGAGAGGAAAATCAGGTGAATTAGTGAGACAAGAAATAAAAAGTAAGAACAAGAAATCCAATCAAAGTACCGCAATTAAAAATAAAAATTCTGAGATATACGCAGGATGTCGTTAACCTGAAAAATACAGCACGCTGTTATTGTTGAAGTTGCTTTGGATTCATGTCGGGATGGAGAAAAAAAAATGGAGTTACGTGCACTATGATCTGTGAGTACGCCGTATAATTCTATTAAAGTTTATTGACCGTACACGTGCCACCGCTTACGTATGGGCCCCCTCCCCTTCAAAGGCGGAACATTGAATTAAAAATGCGGTGTCTTGTCGCTGCTTTTAAGGCCTCCAGTCAAGCTACAGGTAGCAAAAGTCAGCTTCAATTAGACAAAATCATCACTCACGTTCAATAATTACACTAAGGGCCGCCTTCGCGTTGGCAAGGGATTCACATTTAATGTTCTGAATCAGCTTGTCTCAACTTCTCTGTACACTGAAACCAAAGCAATTTAGTTCTTGCCTACGGCTTTTCTGGCAGTGCATTGAGAACAGAGTTCTGTAAGGTCTGGGAGATACAATTTAATCTGAGACATCTGTGCAGAGCTAGCGTCTTTTCCTTAGGAGTGAGAGAGCCAGTTAGGTATGGAGGTAGGGCTGGAGGAAGTGGGCATTATCACTTCCTTACAATAACACCACTGGAGAAAGTTTGACACTGAAACAACACAGGAAAGAAACCTACTCCACTTCATCTTGGAAACTCATTTGAAGGAGAGGCTCGTACCTAAGCAGTTAGCCACCCGTCTGACTTAACATACGCACAGCTAGAGGAAATGAGACAGGCGAGGCTGAGTCACATGACGTCACACTGCAGAGGCTGCACACAAACGGCTCTGATTCAGGATGGATGTCGTCCTCTTAGTTGTACACCCTGCAGACTTGAAAAAAAATATATATATTACATAATCCTTGAAACACAAAGGAAACTGTTTTTAAAACGATCAGCTAATGTCAGTTGACGAATGTGATTGTTTTACTCAAGAGGAACTTCAGCACAGTAAGCTGTACACGCCCTTATCGTTATTTTTAAACTGCAAAACAGTTTTTATTAGGTTTTAAGTTTTCTTTAACATATCCCATCTGTCCGTCTACCTATAAATCCGTACCTGTATCGTATAACGGCTTCCCTTGGTCGGGGTTCTGGGGCGAAACGTCATTAACATTCATATTTATTTTTTAAGCTAAGGATGCTTTAAAACACCGTCTTTAGAAAAACACCTAAAAATACCTGCATAATTCTAAAGTTAAGCTGATGATATAGTAGGTTTCCACATTAACAATTAAAATACGTCGAAAGAGGCACAATGTTAGTCATTTTTCCTCGTGTGTTTAAAGGGTATTCTGTGATGTCTATGTTTTTGAGTTCATAATTCCAGTTTACCTCATATCCACAACTTTAACCACTACTTAACATCATTATGTCTAGACCATAAACTGGGGAACAATTAGTCCCAGGGAAAAATTACTCATCATTTGAACAGAGGAGCTAAATTTAATCCTGCCTTTAATCAGCTAAGGATACATTTTCATGTTGAAATGGCCATTATCTGTGGCCGATACACAGAGGGAACATTGATAAAAGCTTAAGAGCCAGCCAGGGAAGGTTAAAAGCTCAGATAGTCTCTGTCGTCGTTCATTTCAAAGCTGGCAAGACAATGAGAGCAATGGCACCATATCTTAAAATAGTCAAGAGCTGAACCGGCGGGGTCGCCTGGCCCAAGATAGACAACTCTGGGAGCTGTAGTCACAGTTCAACAGCTCGCTGTGTCTCTGGACAGCACTGTCGTCGATATCGGGGTTGGAGCATTTTAAGCATTTTAAATGCACTCCGCGTTCTTGTGCCTTGAAGTGGCCGCTGAACGCCTTGTCTGACAATGTCGGGGGCCCTGTTGTGTTGTAAATACTGCTCTCGAGTTTCGTAACAATGCCACTTTTTATTTTTTTCGGGAACGCATGCGAAGATGCTTGGAAAAGAAACAACGCTGTCACTATTCCTACTGGAATTTGATGTCAAAAATAGCAACACTTTAGTAAGATCAGGTTAAATTAATGGGTTGCCTCACAACAGCAAATGTACACACAGTATATAGGCATACAAGACACTGATAGAGGCTTCATAATTTCACGTTGTTAGACTCAACCCAACTGTAATAATGAATTCCTGAATAGATACTCCAAGAAGTGCCTGCCAAGATGACATTTAAACAAGAAGAGTTAACACGAGCGTAACTGCAGCACTCAGCTGGCACTCCAACGTTGCTTTTAACATCAAACATGCAGGAGTCGGCCTTGACGATCGCGTAATGCCCATTCCGTCTGCAGGTGTACATGCTTGCCCTGACATTATTCATATTATTAGAAAATCTGTTCCAGAGTGTGCAAAGGCATCTAGGCAAACCACAAATGACACAAGTGGAAACCGATAATTGTCTCCGGTGGGCTAAACAAATTTGTCAAACCGCCATCGCTGAATGGAAATCAAAACATTTAAACACAAATACAAGTAGTTGTGTTTGTTTCATCAGAGTGGGGTAATGCCCAGAATTGGGATGGTGCTGTCCAAGTTGTCATTTTGAACAGCTGAGAGTACTGAACAAAGTAGAAAGGTGATCTGCGTTAGTCAGAGGTGAAGACGGTATTCAAAGACAATGACAGCAGTGTGGCGACGAGAATGCCCAGGTTTCTCCAACGTATTGTTAGCCGGTAGCGAGGATTGGGTGGTGCGGTAGGTGTGTGCCGAGTCACAGACATTCCTGTAGGGTGAGCACAGGGGTTCTGCGTGTTCCAGGCAAGCGCTGCAATGCCAAGCATAGATTCTGAGTGAGGTTATCAGGTACTAATCTCCACTTACGAATAATTAATGCTAATAATAACGCCCAAGGGTGGAGCGGTAGGTAACTCAAAGGGTGGCACTGTTGCCTCCCAGTCTCCAGGTCTTCATTTCAGACGTAGCTTGGTTTTAACGGGGATGAATCGACAGCCATTGACCCCGCAAAGAAGTTACCAGTTTTCCATTTACCTAGACAAGAATGAGTACTCGTTTCTGGTCAACGCCTTACTGCATTAGCAGGTTACGTTGTCTGAGAGAAAAGCTGCAATGACAAATGTAGTCAGGCAGTGACTGACAGAGAAATAGTCAGCAAGCGTCTGCCGATGAAGTTAAGTGGGAGATAGACAGATGTGACACACCGCTTCCTATTCTGCTGTGCAGTGAACGCAGAGCGTAATTTATGTTTGCTGAAGAAAGCACACCAAACAATGGCCTTTAAGCAAATGCCATTGCATATAAATGCTATAAAACTGTAGCCAGATAAGCCTGGGTGAAATATTTTATTGCAAATTTGTTAGACATCTGCTGTGTGCGTTAAACATGCATCAAAAACAGTATGAATGCAGTGAGATTGTCACCATAATATTGAAGAGGAAGGCAATCAGCTTTGAGGAAAAAAAATAACTTTAGTTGAAGCGTGGGCCAGCCATTGGAAAAAGTCAGGTGCCCAGATGGAGATGAAAAATGGCACATCAATTAATTATTAGATGCTTAATTAAGCACAAACTGTCACCCTAACAAAACTCTAACCCAAATTAAACTATATGGCAATTTACATTTATTTAGTTCAAAAGTGTTGAAAAACAACACGTGCCATTTTTCATTCCGTGTAAAGCATTATATATTTTTTAGTATTATTAATTAGTATTCTAACTGACACAATTCAGGATCGCGGAGAGTCAGGAGCCAATCCCAGGATGCACTGGGCACCAGCAAGGCTTACTCTGGTCTTTTCGCTGAGGTCACAAATGTAGAAAATGATATTGATATTCCATGTCTTAAGACTCTTATGACAATGGTGTTCATATTTATGTATCTACAACACATTTCCTGCAGTATAGAGTGACTTACGTAATGCATGCTGTGTTAAAGAGGCTTCGTACTCCACATTCTCAGATAGCTACGGTCAAGGCATAATTGTTGTTGTTTAGTCACGCGGTCGTCTCCGACTCTTCGCGACTGCATGGACCACAGCACGCCAGGCCGCCCTGTCCTCCACCGCCTCTCGAATCCTGCCCAAACTCATGTTCATTGCTTCCACTACACTGTCTATCCATCTCATGTTAAGGCATAAAGGAATCTTTAAAAGCACAAAGCTCTTGATAACAGCAACTCAGAGGCGTTGTAAGAATGGGGATATGCTGTAAACTTTGCAGGTTTTATCTGCAGCCACAGAGCACATTGCTTACTTTCAAATCATTAGATAAGGGCCGTGTTTTGCCAACGTCGTTACCGCGTCTTGTTTGAACCGGTAGAAACGTGACACAATTTGACTTGGACACGGAAAGCTGGAGCCCTTACAAGGATATCAACAACCAGCAAACCCGCACGGTGGCCGTTAAGAGGCGATGTCTGAGCATTACCCATAATGCAGCCTGTCAAACACGAGTGGTTTCCTGTCGGCAGTACAGGGATGGGATGGGAGGGGGGATCCAACACCCTACACTCTCAGATATCCACGGACACATCTGGGACAGCTTAATGAGTTAATGCAAGTTAATTACTCACTCCAATGCGGCTGACCAAACTCCATCACATTCTCTGCGCTTGGCTGATTAATTGGATGACTTAGAAGGAGAGAAATTAACATCTGAGTCAATGTAAATGGCTGCTATTGCAGGTGTCTGGTGGAATTACGTGAAGTAGCTATTAAACAAGTGAGTGTATGAACAGCGGCCCTTTGTATTTCAGTAAATAAGTTACCTGCCCTGCCAAGCCAATTTGTTTTACATTTTACTCACAGCTTGAGATGGAGGAAAACATATTCAACAGAAACTGAGAAACCAGCACTTCATGTGCTCCACTGATTTTGTTGACAGAATTTGACGCGTATTCTGCATTTATTGAAGGTGCTTCCCTGCGTATGTTGAACTGATGGTATCGATAGCTTAGGATTGCTTGCATTCAAGCATACGTAAAGTTCTTCTCCATTAATAAAATGTTATCATCATCCACCTTTTTTGTCTTTTTCCAATGGATGGTTTACACAAACACATTTTGCCCATTTACAATTCTTATGCCTGCAAATCATAGGGCACTTACACGATTTTGAGATGCGAGTTAGCCTAATGCCATGGAAAAACGGCAAAACGGAGAGGGAACCTGTGAGCGAGTAAACTCCACACCGAGCTGAGGTGCAAGCTCAACCGCGACCCTGGAGGTGCAAGGCCAAGCTTTTACCCAATGGACCACCGTGCCTTGTCAAAGCCTCTTGACCTACAGTTTATTTGCCCTCTCAGTACCATCAATTTTTTAAGCATATTCTTGCCGATAAGGAGGCCAAAGGGCATTTCCTTTCAGCACTGAGGGGTCAGAGAGAGTGTTAAAGGGGCAGCATGGGGTCAGAGTAGTACAGTAGGGTGATTTTAACTTGATGTTTAATTATCATATACCAGAGAGCACTTTGGAAAGTCCAATCCATCTTAATTGCCAGACTTCAGCTCTTGCTTTGAGGATCGCTTTGCAGCACATTGATAAATTTAGTCCTTAAGCAGGATTTCCATTGTTCCCCGAACGTAATCGGTGACTGCGAGGAGTCGTAAAACGGCATGCCCATGGTCGAGGCTGAAAGAGACCCGTTTAAGGGTGACCCGAATGTGTGGAGGCTGTACCAAGTCACCTCATATTAACCGAAGAGGGCTTCAAGGGAAACAACTGATACTGTGACTTCCATGGTACCCCCCATTGAAGGAGTTGAGGAATAAAATAAAGAAAAACACAAAAAAGAAAGGGGGGAAAAAAAAACAAGTGAAAGGGGATTAATGGCTGTTCCTGCATTCTCTTCGTCCCTTTGTTTCTGAGAACAATGGAAGGCGGGGCAAGACCAACGTAAGATCTGAAGAGGAAAGGTCAAAGGAATCCTCACCAGGTCGTAAATTCTGCAAAACAGTAACTTCATTACATGGCGATTACTGTCTGTAATCGCTAGGACATCACATTTTACTCTCTCCCTGCTTCTAATTGCCCAGCTCTCCATTCTTTTAGCGTTTGGCATGGGCTGGCCGATGCTGACTTCAAGTCAGGTCTTGAGTTACTGCCAACTGCAAATGCAGCTTTTTTGCAGGGCTGCACCATGGTGCTTGAGGTTATAATTTCTGTCAGTTTTGAATCTGCATGCTATTGACAATCAAAGGACATGAAACTGACAAAGTAATTTACAAAAGATTCATTAATAAAATTATATTCATATGCATTAGCTATATTGCATGTATTCTGTATTCATATAAGAGCTATGAATATGGAAGATTTTGGGCTTGTTTGAGACATAACCCTAGAAATTGGAGCAATAACCTATCAGTCGAGCTTCCACCAAAGAGCAGTCGCTGAACATTTTACACTTCATTTCGGAGGAACGTAGGAGCGTACGGTGAAGAAACGTAACTCCACCAGCAAGGAGATAGAGCATCATCCCTTTCAAGGTGCAACCCATCTCGAACCCTGAGCCCTCCAAACGGAAATGTAAGCCCGCGGTACAGAGGTGCTTTTGGTGAGGCAAGGAATTTTTTGGGATTTAGCAAATTTGCTGAGGCTAATGGTTTTTTGTCAAATATTATTTGTTTGGATAAACAGTGGAGGGACATGAGTTTGTATACGTAGAAATGGATTTTTTATCCCAGTAATCCTCATGACATTAGCTCATATCTCATCTAACGTCTTTAGACTACGGGTTCAAATAGCATGAAGTCAGTACTGCCATTTGTTCTGTTATTGACTTGTGTTATTTATTGTTCTGAGGGTGCTGTTCTTCATTGCTGTTCATTGTTATTAATCGTCATGTTTGCATTTCCTGCTTTTGTCTGCAGGGCTCACATAAGTCAAAATTTCCCTGTACCCGGTACATGCGACCAGAGAGAGTCATCAAGTCCTCGTTGTTTGGCCTATTTGACGAATAACAGACGCAGAGCTGAGTTTTTTTTTAGTTGGCTCTACGTGTGTGCGTTCGGCATGCACGTACGTGTGCCTGGAATAAACAAAACACTGTCAATATCAAGGAAACCTAAATATTTCGTGTCTTGGAGGTTGTGACTTCCAACTGTTAGAACATGTGTTACTTGGTAACCCTCCAGTGAATACGATCATTGAGGCGAAAACAACTAGACAAGAGGAGCAAAACTGAAAGGCCCATGGGTAATTAAAATATTTATAAAAAAAAAAAAGAGTATGATATGGTTTTGGCGGTAAAAAGGCAGGTGCTGTTAAAGATTAAATATTTCAGTCAATCTTCCTTGACCATGTGTGCGGTACAAGATCATTTTAAACATACACTTTACTGAGCATTTCACAGAAAGCACAGAGAGCAAAATAGGGGACAACCTGGATGGGACAGCCATGGGGCACACAGCTACACACACAGACACACAACTGGGGCCAATTCAGACAGGGTGACACACAGAAATCACAACCCTGGATGAAACAACAGTGTGGGACACAGCTACACACAGACACACAACTGGGGCCAATTCAGACAGGGTGACACACAGAAATCACAACCCTGGATGAAACAACAGTGTGGGACACAGCTACA
>JAACJT020000110.1:3839903-3864329 GCA_009936485.2 Gymnarchus niloticus | reverse complement strand
AGAAATCACAACCCTGGATGAAACAACAGTGTGGGACACAGCTACACACAGACACACAACTGGGGCCAATTCAGACACGGTGACACGCAGAGTTTATTTTCATTTTTCGGTTAATTTGTTTTTTCAATCATAGTTATACCAGTATCGTGTTTTACTTCTTTTAGTTTGGAAGCCATATATATTGATGTCAGCAGGACCATACCTCGATCCGCGATTGCTGGCACAATAAATGAATCATTTACAGGCCGATGACTTATAACCCAAGTGACTGACTCTACTGTGTGGTTATTGTTATTCATTTTTGCAGCCCTTAGCTCATTAAGTTAGAAATCTGCCTCTATGTCCGGAAGGTTGTGGATTTGAATCCCATAGCCAGCAGAGAAACTCTTGGGCTCTTAAAGCTAATTTCTCTAGGGATGCTAGACCCGGGCTGACCTTGATCTCCGACCCCGAGCTTTCCCCACTTGTATGTCACCTTGGACGAAGGCATCTGCTGCATTAAGAGCTGCGAATTACTGTGCGAGCGTCTCGTGACGTACTGGCAGACTCTCGAAGACGTACGTCCATGTAGCGTTGCTCTGTCACTAATGCTTCAGTTCCCAGCCCCTTCTCAGAGACGTAATTCGACACATTTCATGCCTGACATAAGGTCCAGGACACCCTCAGCCTTGTGCCCAAAGCTGTGCCAGATAATCGTGAATTACTGAAAAATTATGAGCAGATGGACAGTTATTTATGTGCATGAAACTTTGAAGAACACATACACAGAAACCCCATTACATCAGGGCTGTGTTAATATATATACGTATTTTTACCTTTATCGTAATGTCTATCATGACTTTCCCCACAGGAACATTGAAGTGTGCCTGTCAGACAAACATCTGATTTCCAACATAAATGTGAAATTCTCACAGTATGTCTTTCATTCATCAAGCACCGACTAAGGCCGGGTAATGACATCTGTCTGAGTCGCACCCAGTGTGATGGGACAACCAGTACAATACTGCACAAGTCACCAAATTACCTGAACATAAAAACTGCATTTTTAATCATCAAAGATACGGCTTCTTGGCAGGACATGGTGATTTCCTCTTAATTGGCCGATTGCAAGCACAGAGATATTTAAAAATGATGATGCAACACTAGATCCCACACGGTCAGGCGTACAATTACCTTTCCTGTCGCTGGCTTGGACGACCCACGGAACCTTGAGACGTTGCATTGTATAATCAGTTTCTTAGCTGTTCTTCAGTTAATTAATTATCTAGCTGAATAATTGATTGGAATTCACAAATACTTCCTCTCAGATCTTTTAGCAAGAAGCTGGTTGGGTAAAACTATTGGGCAGTAATATAAACACAGACTTAATCAGCCCTTTGATCTTCTGCACTATATTTCTATAAGTCAATTAAAAACTAGGCTGCCAATAATAAATTATGCAACCGGATTATTAAAACATTTATCAGCCAGACTTATTATAAATAGATGACTCCAGTGAAGCTGGAGAGACTAGATTAATAGGTCACTTAATTTGCTTTTCAGTCTGAATCTTGTTTACGTTTTTCATTGTACCTCTTCTCAATTTGGCCAATCAAGAGGTGCCGTGGCGCGTGTTGTTTATCTGCCATGTGATCTTCAGTGGCGTACAATATGCTGCGAGACGAGAAGCCAGACTGGTCTTCATTTTGATTCTCTGCTGTGTGTTTTGATCTTCTTAGCTTATCCAGGCCACTGATCCACACTGGGTTTTTTTTTTTTTTTTTTTTTCCTAAGCAATAGAATCCCAATACAGACCTCGGGGCACAATGAGGGACAGGAAGCAGAGGAATTATCCTCCGATATCTGGAAGGAACTTCGTGACGTCTTACCGTTATCCTATCAGATAAACGCGATACACACACGCACAAAAACTCCAGTATACGTGTGAATTGTTACAATGTGAAATATTTGCAATGTTTTAAAGCCATTTGTGAGCGGTAAGGCCAGTACATTCCAAATCATTCACTGTCTGGTTTTATTTACATCTGCAATACTCCTGACATCAATTCAAACACACTTTCTTACCCGTCAGCATCGTGACCGTATTTCACACCTTACATCATTATATGATTCGAAGCTATGAACATTTCCGATAAAGAAACATTTCTGATGTCAAGTTATTAAACATTTTAAAGATCCTGCACAGACTTGACAGCAAGGTGCCTTCATCATATCACTCAGACAGCTTTGATTATTTTAAGTAACGACAGTCAATAAATGGGCTTGGCGTTTTGATGACTCACTAGTCTACCCAGTAACAGGGCAGACGTGCCCTTTGTCTCATCGCTAAGCACACTCTTCGCCTGATTTATTTCTTTTTTTCTTTTTTATTCCTAACACGGTGGGCGTAGCGTGGACTCGTGCAGGACGGGTGAATCGCAAACATTGGCATGCTAACGTCTGGAGGTCCTGCGAACAGAACTATTAATGAAATAACAGAAATGACTCGCAAGCTCTCCTCTTTGTCTTGGACCGCGTCGGGCCGTTTAGAACCTGTTGACACAGATAATGCGGGGTACAGAACCTCCGAGGCTTGCCTGCGGCTGAAAACTGGGCCGGTTCTCACATCTCGGTTCTACCGCAGTATGCCTGCCAGGTACGTCTGCTCGGCTCAGATAATGAAGCAGCCATGCCACGCGGTGTTGTGTGGAAATATTTCCATTTGCTCTGACAAGAAAATTCCTCATTGCGGCTGAATCGATCTTTCTTGTCCATCTTGTTCCTTCCAGAATTCAGATTTTGTTCTCCAGGAGCCACCTCTAAGCACATCTAGAATGCTTTGGCAAGATAAAGACTCGAAAGCTTGTTGGGCTTCATTTGCATTTCAAGTCTATTAACTTCAATAGTAACAGTACAGTGGATCAGTTTGTGTTGCTGCGGCTGCTGTACGATTTTTATTGCAGACTCACCAGCCTGAGTTCGGCTGCCATCGCAGAACGCCATTCGAATGTTATTTTCATCAAATATGCACACCGTTGCCAAGCACAAGGCCACATCTGGAAATTATGATTTGACCTTTATTTCTATTGCTAAACTCATCAATTAGAACAATAATTCACAGGCCCCGATAAAGCTAATGTGAAATATTTTGGCGAGCTGTGAAATTAGTCCAACGCAAAACTCATCTCTTCTTGTTGCATAAACAGGAGTGCGCTGCCAAGGACTAGCAGTTGGGTAATATTTCAGTCAGACTGAGAATATGCATTAACTGTGCACCTCCAGCACATAGCATGAAGCAAGCAGACAAATGCTAAGCTGATATTTCCTGGCAGAAAGTCGACATTTTCTACGGTTAGCTCATATAGCAGTCATTTAGCGCGTAGTGAATTTGATTGCTTACACTGGTCCCACACTTCTGTCTGCAAAAACAAAACCACGAGAAATGTGTTCTTTATTTAGTTTGTGCATGTCTTAGTATATCGATTTCAGTTCCATATAAAACAAAGTCATTATAAAATCTGTTTACCATATCTGACCAACTGCGAACCTCTAATGCTTGCCAGACTAATTCTGGTACCAAGAATAATTATATGTATATGATATTTAAATGACACGGCAGATGTTTCTGTATAGCTGCTTTCTGAATGGGCTTGAATGCAAGCTTTTGACAAAGGAGGGATCCACCAAAGAGATATGAATCCACTGACATCACAGTGTGTGTTCTAGCCTGACTTTAGAACCTGTCAAAGCAGCACATAAACAGAATTGCAGGTCAGTACTTAGCATATGGTTTGCAAACCGACCAGGTAGGTTTAGGTGTCTCCGTGAAATATAACAGACATCTAGAGCAAACCTACGCACTCTATTTTAAGCTACGGCTGCTCGTGGCAAAAAAGAGAAAGACCACAGAATGCCCAAGACTATTGACAAATGGACATTACATGCAATATGGCCAAAGCCACAAAGCCTAGCAGAAGGGCTACAGATTTTCAAGAAACCACAGCACAAGCTTCCACAAGCCCCTGTAAATAGTTTTCTAAGTATGCAAAATAGAATAGTTATGTCAAAAGAATGTGGGCATTTCATTTGACAGACGGATGTTTCTCACTGCTTTGAGATACGTGACACATTGCACATTCCTAGTAGCATAAAATTCACAACGACTGGATGCACCTGTTGGCAGGATGAATTGCAGAGGCCCTGAACGCAACAGAAATGCAACAAATGATCTGGGACTCCATTGGCCTATTAATCAAGAGTATATAAATATGCTCCCCCAAAAATATCTGAGACAAATGTGAAAAATGTGCAAGAACAACAGTATGTTCAGGCTACAGTCGGTCGGTCGCACAAGAAAACGCGAATGCTGACAGACAATGAAGTGAAATTAGTGAGACGACTTAAGAAGCGAGTGCACCATCTGATCTGAATCGGTGATTTAATCTGTGTCACCCATGAGCTTAAGGACCGGTCAGGATCCACCGGGAACGAAAAGGTGACGGGGGCAGCGAGATGGCGAAGAGTTTAGAAATCAGAAAATACTCTATTTGAGGAATATGAGGAAACAACCGGTGTGATGAAGATAAGGCCTCACCGAATGTCTGAGGAATCAGATCTTGCTGTCATCCGAAGCGCAATTAAAAGATTCGGAGAGCCGATTCTCGGTGTTTCGGTATATTTACACATGCAGCAGCGAAGTGCACAACATTTCAGCGGGAGCGGGCCGCCACGGTGCAGGAGCCTCGAAGGTTCTCCCGGCAATGCTTCTGCAGAAACGAAACGATGGAGTGCGGATAATGGGTACAGAGTCAGCAGTGTGTTACCTTGAACGGAATCTGCAAAGACAACGTGTGAGCAGTAGGCGAGAATAATGGGCAACTGAAACTCACTTAACGAGTATTCCTTTCAGGAAAGTTCAGTGGTAGCTTAGATAATGCAGTGGTAGGCAAGCGTTGTCCGTCCATCCATCCATCCATCCATCCATCCATCCATCCATCATCTAACCACTTTTCATCCTAGTCAGGGTCATGGGAAATGGGTCCACTGCCAGATAAGCTTTGTATGAACAGAAAAGTAGGATTTCTTTGACTGCTGTCATGTATCTAAAACAAAAAAAGTACTGGTTATCCAGTCACAGTGATGATGATGATCATTTCAGTGCAATTCAATTTTATTTACATAGCACCTTTAACAAAGAGCATCGGCACAGAGCGCTTTACATAGTCCCAGGCCCAGGGGCCCCAGAGAGTAAGCCAAAGGTGACAGTGGTGAGGAAAAACTCCCTCAGGAGGAAGAAACCTTGGGAGGAACCAGACTCAAGGGGGAAGCCTGTCCTCCTCAGGCCGGCACCGGGCAGGACAAATTCATTAGTATAAAAATAATGATGATGATGACTATGGTCAGTATTTACAGGGCACGCAGGAGTAGGTGTCACCTGGCATCATAAGTCTTCGATGAAGTTACCTACACGCTGTAATATTTACTCTGGGGTTTCATCGCTGGACTTCTCAAGTATTTCTTGATGTCCCTCTTTGGACGTTATATTTGGACTGTTTGGATTTCAGAGTCAGCGTCTCCTGACTGGAGCTGTAGCGATAGACCGTGTGTTTTAGCGTGTACATGTGTGTACATGTTAAACGCGTGTACGTTCAACCCCGTTCCGCATAACCGCGAGGGCACATGACACAGCAGGTCTTTGCGTCTGGCCTTAAGGCTCCTCACGTCAAGCGTCCGTGAAAATGAGCTCTTGCTGGTCACCGCAAGATGACAGAAAGTTTCCGTTCTGATTTTAGCATGATAGTGTGGCCCATGGTGGTTTTTAAGTATGGGTTGAGAAGTACGCCTTCCAATCAATTTCTAGCAAATTTCAGTCTCCGATAAATATTCAGAAATAATAGAAAAAAATACGGAAAATTTCAGAAAAAAATTCAGAAATAATAGAATGGAACAGAAAATAAAGAAATAGAAACAATCGCAATTTTAGGGTCAAAATGAGAACGATCATAATGATGATGATAAGAAGGGAGAGGATAAAAGATAGAATAATAATAAGAATAAAAACATTAGCCATTGAGAGTGTTTGTATTTTAGCGGAAAGGCGGGGTGTGGAATTTGTTATTGGCTTGTCATCTGCGGTAAAGGGGCAAATCTAAAGCAGGAGAAAGTCAAACAAAAGATTTGCCCGGTTAAACTCATGAGAGCATCGGCAAGTGTTGGGGTCAAATATCATGCTATTATCTTTAGCTGGTAAAAAGACTAACATTAAAACACATTCAGTTAATGACTAAACAACTGCTTAAATGAATGAAGTGAGATTTTATATACAATCAATACCCGTGTAAATATTTATTTTAAAATTTATTATTGCTATATTTACATTCCTGCACTGCAGCTTAACATCTGATTAATTTGAAATGGCTTCGGTCGAAAGGGTCGCCCTTTTCTTGAAACGGCGACGATGGCAATGACGACATCGGAGATGGCAGGTGGACGAGCCGAACGTCACCTTCGCAGCGGTCAGAAGTGACGAGCGCCGGAGTGCATCTTGAGCGTCAGGCGTGACCTTCGTGTTGACTCCAGGTCCCCCAAAGCTTTGCCGCATGCCCGCCGTAAACACTTTATGCATTCCTCGTGTGACACTTCTTTGCATAAATGATACCAAATAATTGGGAGGTATAAATAATTCATTATGTATTAATACAGGTGAAATGGCTTCATAGCTTGGAGTGCTGTCGGTCACCACCATAGAGAAAAACGCCTGAAAAAAATGCAGGATGAAACTGTTCAGCCATGCCAGCATGCCGTGTGCAGACGCTGTACATGGATTAAAATGCATTTGTGCATATGTGTGCATGCTCATTTTGGTGTGAGCATGTGTGTGTTTGTCTGCGTGGGTGCCAAGGTCTTTGGGGGCTTGCGGGCAGACATATTGCTGTCTATATTCATTTTAAAAGAGGGAAATTTACTAGTTACTGAAAAAAAGAAAAAAAAAAAATCTACACTTTGTACCACACCGACATTTATTAACTGACAATTTTTAATAGTGGAGATTTTTATCGCAAAAAAAGAGGAAAAACTTTTACCTTTTTTATTTCCATGCAATAAGGGAAAAAAATGGAGGCAGTACAGAGGATAGAATATTCTGGTGTGTTTCTGTTCTTTATCACACACACTGGACTATGTGTGCATTTTAAAATTGGAAGGCTTATCCGCCTTCGTTGCCAGCTGATATTTCTCTGCAATGGATTGCCTTGCAAACAACATTTATATTATGCTTGAAATCTCAAAAAGACGAAAACACTATTAGAACCAGAGTAATAAAACACAGAGCGACATTACCTTTATTTATTCACTTCTTTAAAACAGTTGTGGGCTACGGCCCCTGAAAATCTCAGGACGGAGAGTTGGGATATCAGGTGTGCCCTATTTTGACTTGTCCTTCCTGTGTAAATCGACGTCTTCTCCTCCCTGTGATAGACTGGCATCCTGTCCAGGATGTACGACTATCCACTACTCTGTGCTTTCTGGGATGGATTCCGAGGTCACTGCTACCCTGCATTCAATAAGCTGTATGTATGTATGGATGGATGGATGGACGGATGGTGCCTTCTGTTTTGCTTCCTCCCTAGCTACTGAAGCCAAGTTTTAATGGCAGTCCCCGGACCTGTGATCTTCACTCTGTTACTTGGTTCCCTATTTACTCCTACATCATCAGCATGATTGCAGCTTGTTTACATGTTTACCTTTTAGTCATGTCAGCTCCCTCTCCTCCCAATCCCTCCCTGAAAATGGAAAACTTTCTAACAAGTGAGTTAGAATCCAGCGCACTGTAACTGGGCTTATGATGGGTTCTCCAGAACCTTCACACTATCAATGTTGTTCAAGACCCGTGTTTAATCCAAACACACTAACTGTATCGACACAATAGTGTCACCTGTCCGTGGTAAAGGTTCGATTCAATTTAATCTTCATAATTTGATGTCATGGCTACACGCATTCCCATTTTCAAATCTAATTGCAAACTGGCTAAACGATTAACTAATATTGATGACCTTTGCATCATTAGCTAGGTTTTCAAAGTACTACAAGTTGTTGAAATAAATTTTGTCTTGACATCCTTATATAGCCTGTATAAATTTTTAGCATTTCTGTACCTCGCTGCAAAACCTGTACGGAGTTTTAAAAAAGCTGAAATCCGTGGCCTATAACTTGGGGTTCAGTAATTATGCTGTTAAAATTTCAGCCATACTTGTGAAAACGTCCCCTTTTACGGTTTACAGTACATTTCAATAGTAATAATTTCTGAAGATTTTCATGCAAGTACAACACATTTTTTTTACAGAAGTATATTTTAACTTAAAACTAAAAACAAGTTAAAGGTGTGATTTTATCACTTTGTTTCATATTTATGAGTACTTTTGGAAACAATTAATAAATATTCTGAATGAATTTTTGGCAGTGCGGATAAAGTAATGGGTTAGAAAAGATCATTTCAGGTGTAACCAAAGAAAATATCAACTGTGTCAGCTTGTAAAGTAACGAATGACTTGATTCGGGAATGTCCTTTGATCTTAATCACGGTAAACTGAGTTTACACAGAAGACAGTGCTGCCCATTTTCTTTGTGTTGCGGAAACAGACATGACCGAGCACAAGCACGGAAAGATCCGGAAGGAAGGAAACGTGGAAAGCGTGAATCTGGGGACTGACCTTGAATATGAACAGATGAATTACAGACAAGCAGGCCTAAGATCACATGACAGACATCAACACACACACACACACACACACACACAGACACACACACACACACACACGTTTGTATTTCTAACCTCGTGAGGACCTTCCATTCATTTCTATGGACCTAACCCTAATCCTAACTATGTTAATCCTAACCCTTACCCGGCCCTAATCTTAACCACAAGTAGCCCAACAAAATACAAGACTTTTGGCTCTTTTGGTTTTTTGATCACGTTCACAGATTTTTATAAAACTGAGTTTTTCCTTGTGGGGACACGACAAATGTCCCCATGAGGTAAAAATGTCAGGTCTTTATTACCCCCTGGGGACATTTTGCCCTCAAAACAAAATATAAACATGGTACACACACACACACACACACAAAGACACACACACACACACGTGGTATTTTGTAAATATTACAAAACACCAGAAAGCATTCTAATATTGGCACCATCTTAAGAATGCTATTCACTTTTGGTTTAATTTAACCCTAAAGGCATTGGTGTTTCATAGCTGATATTTACCTGATACTGCATTATTCCACATTAACAGTGCCTTTTGTTTATAGTGTAAGGTGACGTATGCATGTTTATATCTGTATAACACAGGCTAACAATGCTGCAAATCTGATACTTCATATAAAACAAAACAAAACAAAACGACTAAACGAACAAGAAGCTGTGGAAGGTATTTATCTGTCCGTACAACACCTGTAATATTAGTACATGAAGAATTACAGTTTTTTAGCAGGAACTTGCCGTGACCCTATTGAGTGTTCTGTTACTTTTGCCTTTAATAGCAGGCATGGTACTCATATAATAATTAGAGGGCTCCCACGACCTGATTTTTGCACATACTGACCTACGCATGCGAAACCCGAGGCTCCGGGTTAAGAAATGTTGTGATTGATAAAGACCGACCCTCCGTGCCTTTAGTGTGGCATAATATTTCGCTTGGCCGGGGTCACCGCTGCTCGACGTACATCATCACCAACGTATTAAATCTCGGGGCAATTAGGTGAAAACAAACAGCCAAGACAAACCCGGCATTCAGGCCCGGGGACGCGGAGAAGAAAAGAGGCCAGGATGCGCCATTATTCCAGCGCTGCTTCAAAGGCAAGTGAGTGGCATCGGCACAAATAAAGAAAACCATTGTTGTGGTGTAACGCCTATACAGTACAGGAGCGTACCACGTTATTTTTCCACAGATTCAGGTTACAGCTGAACTTGCCCCGGTATAATAGGGCAGTAGACAGGACTTTTCACCTGAACACTATATGCAATGTGCTGCATGGTTAGTTTAGGATTAAAAACCCTTTCTGGTCCTCCCCTGACATGGGAAACGAAGCCTCCAGATTATGAGAATGAATGGCTTGCTGTCGTTAAGGTCAAAAGTACTTTTTGATCCGCCTTGTCATAATAACTCCGACAGAACCCGCTGTAGAAATCTTAAACCCTGGCCCTAAACTCAAGCGAGGATATCGCTTCCTAATAATTGTTTTCGATAATTACAAATTGTCTTTGGACAAAATACAGCGCTAAATGGGGCGGCCATTACCTCAGGAAAACAAAGGCAGCTTAACGTTAGGTAAATATTTGCAATGTCGGCAGGCTCAAACAGTCATTATGTTCATTTTTACATCATGCATTGAATCGTGATTAGCACAGATTTGATTGTAACCCCCCCCCCTCCCAAACTTTATTTGAAGGAATCGCCCAAAATTGCCTATTACCAGGTCACTTGTGTGTTTCCAGTAAATTAAAAGTAAGAATTAATCTGAATCCACTCTGTCTTATACCTTCTCCACAGGTAAAGCATTGATTTTTAGCGTTTAATCAGAGACCTTTCCTCAATGTAAAGACACATTTATAAAGTTTTCAGTGCAGTTCAGTACCAGAATAGGGCTATCATATTTTTTATTACAGTTCATGCCTTTGTATCCAGATTGCTGGAGTGTATTTTAATACACAAGTGGACTCTGGAAACGTATACAAGGTTAGGGACAACTTTCTCAGTCCTCAGTCTCAGTCCTCGAAATGAGGTACAATCTGCATGAGCACTCCTCCCCGCTACAGATACGTTGTGCTGTGCAGTTTTAGTCACATTGCAGGATCGTTTTTGCAATTTGCCAAGCAAACGTAAATGAATGAATAAATCTGTTTATTTGTATTTTGATACCGATGAAATTTTAAGATATTTTAACTTGAAATTGAAATGTATTCTCTAAGGAAGTAACCCTTGATTTTAAATTAAGAATACCCAAAATGTATGGAAGTTTAAAAAAAAGAGAAACAACAATGATAATAATAATAACAACAATAAAAATAGCTGTGAATCAAATGGACACATAAAATAGCATTAAACATTGCTGATATGATCATTTCTGGAACATTTCTTAAATAACAGCATGTAAAATAGGTAAATTTTGGCAAGAAAAGGCAAATTCTTCATGGAAACCGCAAAGAATGGAACAAATTGTCATCAGGCTTATCAGTTTCAAGTGAACGACCGTTGGAATGCCAAGATTTTGTGCAGATTCTTTCCCACACACTTTTTTTTGAAAGTTCGGTCGCACTCTCTTTCTGTATCTAGTTACGGAAAATTGTATGCCGAATTATCCTGTGTATCAATTGCACCTATAGCTATGTGTTATATTGTGAAATCTGCTGCAGTCTGCGGGATTTACAGTGTTGTCGTTAGAAGTCCAGTCATCTCTGGCGCTCCACGGTCCATAATCGATGGCTTCTGAGGGTGATGTCCATGACTGGTGCATCTCAGCCTAGCGACAAAGGTATTCTAGACACGATGAAACATGAGGAGGTCATTTTAGCCATGAAAATTTCAACTGACAGTTAGCATTAAGGTATATTTGACTGATGTGCAGTTTCAAAACATTTGTAATTGCTGATTCGATTGTAGTGGTGTAACAATCTGTCTGTTATCACCTTCGTTGGCTATGACGGCTTCATGGAAGCTAGACGTGCAGAGCCACACCGCAGTGTTCGCTGAATTTCAGGACGTACACACCGCTTAAGTTAATTTGTAAAAAATGCCATATATGTGGTTGCGTTCTGTGTCACATCATACAGTCACAGCAGAGCATAATGTCATTACATTATTAGCTAAATTGTATCAAACCCATTATACTAACTATCTGAAAAAGTAGAGGTCAGGGTATTGTAAAAGGAGGGGGGAATTGAGTAGAAGGTGCAACCATCGGTGATGATGAAAAGATCTTGGGGGTGTGATGATTCAGCCAGTAGATAAATTAGTTCCGACAGGCTGGTTCTCCTACGGTGGGCATCCATCCAACCAGATGTTACAGCAAGGTGAGTGGGGATGCATAGAGGAACCAGTGGGTCAAAGAGAAGAAGACAGAGGAATGGGCCCATATAAATCAGCTTATGAGTGGTCGGTGAAGTCCTGAGACAGAGCCAAGTGATTTAGTATAGGGCGAAAAACATAGCTGGGCCTAGTACTGAGCCTTGATGGACACCCGGTAGGTGCATTCCAGATGGTAGGAGAATTCAGCAGGTGGAAAGCAATTCATTTTGGGGCAATGTGTTATTTTGCTATTAGTGAATAAGATGACTCTGTGAGAGACTGTGCGGCACATTGGAGACAGCTTGGGTGAGTCGAGCTTCACGGAGACCCGTGATATTCTGCAGGCCGAAACAGAGAGAAGCGCTATCCCTGTGAAATTACCCAGGTTAATGTCAAATCCGTGTGGGGTGTATGAGACAGCTCTTGGGAACAAAACTGGATGACGTTTGAATTCTGCATTTCTGAAAGCAGGGTTCGAATGAGAAAAGGAAAGTGGGGCTTCTAGTCAGGAAACTGTCCTAGATTACAACATTTTATGACAGTTCCAAAACCCAAAAGTCAATCAACAAAATGTGTGGTTTTTCAATGTGTCTTTCAAGTATTTAATTATCCTTAGCATTTTTACAGTGTTATCCCGATGCTCAGAAAGTTACCCTAAGATCCCAATTTAATGACTATTATTTGTGTTTCACCCTTTAATCATCTATACAGCTATATTTTTCAGTGAAGCATCCTGTATGATGTTTATTTCTCTGTGAATCTGGACATATATTTGGTCATGAATATGTTTAGCTGATGTTCGTTAAGATCTATATAAAAGAATGCATCTGTCATAGTATTAAACTTTAAATGACATTTGCCCCTGGCACAGAACAGAGTCCTAATTCATTGGTTTTCTGCTAAAGGTTATATGTAGCGTAATTTATTAACTTTACAGATGGGCTTTTCTGGACTTTCTCCAAATACTAACAGACTTACATAATTATAAACAGGATTGCGAGCATTATACAAAATAATGTACCACGTATGTTTTGTTTTGTTTTCTCTGTGATTATGCCAGAAGAAAAACAAAATTTCTAATAAAACTGTTACGTAACACCTGCTTTACCTGAGAGCGAAACAATATGGTGTTTCTAAAGAAAAATACAGTCAGGGTGTGCACTCATTGAGCTCGGGATGCCGTAACAATTTCACTAAATAAGATTAAAGTATGGCTTCTTCTTCAGTATGGTTAGTTAGCTTGGGAGTTGTATGTCGATTTGAATTATTTTGTGCGTTCAAAGCAAAGTATTTAGAATGCTGGAAGAACTCTGAGAGGATAGATTATGAACTAATCAAAGTCATATTAATAAGGCACATTTGTGTATTTTACTTAAAATACTGAATTGTGAATCGACGTGCAAAGGTGCATGAAAACCCGAAAAAAAACAAAGCTAAAAATTCGTCAAGCTGGATCTGCCTCATAACACAGCTGATTAAATGATGAAACATCGATGACACATTTTGGGGCACAGCTTCCATACTGGTGGTCAGCTGTTCTCGAAGAGCTGAAGGGAGAGGCCAGGATAGGGCAGCGGACTGGACCGGCCAGGTCGGGGACCGGATCCCCGATTGTTGCGTCGCTGTTTTTGGGGCTTTACATGTGTAAAACATGCTTATTTATTCTATGCAGGATTTATATTCTTTGTTCAGAATTCTTCAGCTTTTGCAGGGGGGAGGGGCGATCTGTGTACCAAAAACACATCGTAAACTATCAGATATAAGGAGGTCAGTGGGGCATCAGCGCTCTCGTATACTGTGTGTGTTTGTGCAAGTGTGATGTTACAGTGGCTCCCTCCAGCTTGGTTTAAATGTTGATCGGATGTGGAAAGCGAATCATCTCAAGAGACATTCTGTAGAGAAGGCACTCATTGCCTATGCATGGAAGCAATGTAGGAAGATTAAAATAACATTGAGTATATTCTGTAAATGAAGAGAAGAACTAAGAGAGGCCTCCTGAGTGCATTATAAATTTTAATAATACATCAAGGTAATGTAACTGAATAACCGATCTCTGAGGGAAGAACACGACATTTGGCTAATATTACAATATAAATTATAAAAACAAAAAGAGCTTTTAGTTAATCTTGTCTTTTACTTTTATTCTTCAGGCCTTGTTTTTTTTTTTTTTTTTTTTTTTTTTTTTTCTATTTTCCCAGAATCCGGAACACCGTGTAAACAAATAAAAGTGGGGGGAAAAAACAGTTTGGCATCTCAGTAGATTAATTAATGCGCCTGCGACTTGGCATCAGTAGGCGAAAATTATGTGCATAAATAATATCACTAATTAAAAAGATGCAGATTAACATGCAAATAATGTTAATGAGGATCTGCAATTCCGGAGTGTATTCGCATAACATCAACAATTTAATGTGTTGGAAGGCTTGTGTTTGCATTACATTAATAAAATTCAAAGGGCCTGCATAAAAAATTCTGAGGGAGTCTCTGTCTCCACTTGTGTGCTGTAAATTCTGTGGGCAGTCGCAGGACCTTCCTTTGGCAGATGCAAAACTTATTATCTCGAAGGCTCGCAATAGGGCTGCCACGTGCCAACCTCACCAGCTGCTGGAAAGTGCGTACCTAGTAAAGCACTAAGACAATTAACTGCTTTGGTTGGGCAACTTCAATATTTATTCTTCCAGATTAATTTCATGAAGTGGACTTGAATACACGGGCACGGTGTATGACGCTTGTGTTAAAGCTAACTCATGTCATGTATTCGTGAATCACGGGAAATGGGGAAGCTTAAACCATCTGATTGTCAGTACCGTTTCGAACACTGCTCTCGAGGGCACTGTGTTTTTCTGTTTAACTGCACATTCGAATCAGAGTATTATCTGCTTAATTTCCCTTTTACGTCTTCATTTTACATCCTCGTATTTAACTGAATGCCAGTTATTAATGACAAACTGCATGGACCCTCTTACCCTGGCCAGTTTGTTGAAAAATTAAAAAGTATACATTTTGCCTATAGGTGTACAAACATAGAACAATTTATCAATATGCCAATTGACATCGTAATAACTGTAAATAAACAGAATAGTTTTTTTTTTATTCATTCTAGACGAGCTAAATTAATTAGTTCCAAGTCAAGGAAGCGTATGAAATTTCTCTTTTTGCAGCTGTTCATGAAATTTCAAGTCCACAGTCACACGATCTGGTTATTTTACCCCAGGATGACAATAAATACCTGAGTATTATTTCATAAATATCAACAAAAGTGAAAATGCAACTCCCCCTTTCCATTGAAATTACAGAAAAAATTCATAGGCTGGGGCTGAACAACACCGACTACAACTGCCCCCAGCATGCTAACTCCTTATGCCGTTTAAGGTGGATTTATAGAAATGTGCTCATTGTTTAATATCATGCACACGTGGTTTCATAATAATGCATGCAGCTGCTATACATAAATTTTAAACTTCACTAAACTGCCTGTTTGCTAACTGACTGCTGGGAGAAAATGTAAATATTTGCTGCGTTCAACGAATTGAGAAATAAATGAATCAATCACACTTCGGAAAGATGCCCGCTTCGCAGCAGCTCTGTGTGTTCAAAGAATTTTCTAGGTCGGATGGCGGATGACCATCAAGTGGGTCTCGGGGTGCATGGGAGGAGGTGGGCTCGGGGATGCTGTTAAAATATTCAGACACGGTTTTGCGAGCGATAGCTTCTTGAGACATGAGGCTCGTGTTGTGCTTGGCCCTGAGTTTTCAGCAGTGTGATGTTCAGAGGGGGAGAAACGTTGCACAATGACCTCTTCAGTTAGGCCCTACAGCAGCTGGCTAATAACTTAAAGCAGGTCATGTGACACATGCAGCATACAGTACTGGGACTCGACAGAAGACGCGTAAAAACACGGCGAGGAGGTAATTTATTAGGGTCGTAAGTCATAATTCTGACACACGAAGAAAACAGCGCGACTGTGTTATGAAAATACATTAATAGGCAGAAATAAACAGATTCCAACGCTGACAGAGCACAAGAAGCACTGAGGATCATGGGAAATCTTAAAGAGATTTCGTGGCGCGAACGGCGTGGAGTCGTTGGCTGGGCTAAAAAGAGTCGAGGGGCAGCTTGCCTTCGGTTTCCGAAGCTCAGTATTTCTTGGTGAGCATTACGTAGGGTCAGATATTCGTAATAATGATGAACCGTAAAATGAAAAATTCTGCTAATGTCCGTTTGACCTAATCAACACTGTCCATTGTACTGCTTTGCTGGCTGAATGAGTTGTAAGACATTCTCAACGTTGTCCTAATGTTCTTTTTTTTTTTATGAGAAAAGGTTTTGTATCATCTCTACAACTTAATGAGTTTTCCCTCGGTCAGTCCTTCTAGAGCTGCTGTTGAGACCCGTCCTCCTGTCCGCCTCCACGTCTAGATATTTCCTAAGAAGGGAGCTCAAAAACAACACAAGTCCGGACAGCCGGGCGTGATCCTGGCCAGCCGTGGACCCCCAGGCCAAAGACAACATTCTGCTAACCCGAAATGCTCCCCGGCATGTACTGTCTTCACCTGCCGCTTTAGAATGAAAATCTTGTGAACTGCAGTGTCGACTGCCTCACAGAAAAACATCTATTAAAAGAAATATTTTAACATGACGATACCAGATTTAAGTGCTGTATCCATGACACACATGAGGCTCAGAGATATTACAAGGTATATAGTGGAAACAACCTATTCTCGAGACATTACGACCATACCGCTAACATTAATACCACAGTAATAATTTTCATCTAAATGAAAATGTATGAAAAGCCAAAGGAAGGATGCACGTCAATCGGTTCGTTTCATCATTCTTATGATATAGCTGTAATGGAGGTCACTGTGCTCTTAATGGACAGACATGCCAAACTGTGATGAAGCTAATCCAGATTCAGTCACCACAGAATGTATATTTTTCAGTTGACGTTGAAAATAAGTAATATATCAATGAATAAAGGCAACCTTAGAGAACCCCCATGGGAAAACTCAAAGTTGGATTGTCCATTGATATTTTACTCTCCACTATGAGTCCACTATAAATGGGAAGAAAACAGCCAGGTCCCACAATGCACCAGGGGAATCGACAAACACTATAGTGGAGATTTAAACCTGGATCTCAGTTTTAGCAGTCCACTGCCCAAAAGATCATTTTAACTTGCCAGGTGACATGGGACCTCAGGGCCCTTCCGTCTTTTGGAACCTGTGTTCTGCAGAAGGCAGCTCCCCTTTAAAGCAGCCAGAACAGGCTACCATTAAGAACCTTGTCGTTTTAAGCTTATTTAGTTAGGGAACTCGGGCGATAACGAAATCAAACGGTGCCTTTGCAGTTCAAACACAGCAGTTCCTCGCTGCTTAAACATTTGTTCTGCGATCCATGTGTAAATAGTATGGCGGTAGTGAACAGTTTTCTCGCTATTTCCAGAAAAGCATCAGAGAGAGATTAATTGTATGCTTAAACTCAGTTTAAGTGCTAGGATTCTGAAGAATTTCTGAAAAGTTTACGGCAAGGAAGAGGACGAGAGAAATGTACTGTAGCTGGTTTTCAATTTGTACGACTACAAGACTGGCAAGAGGGTTTCGTCTGAGGTGTAAATCGCGGCATAGTGCTGCACGACTACAGATTCTGGTCAACAGTGATGTTGTCTTGACAGTGTGCTTCTAGAACGGTCCCATCTCCTATCAGTTTTCAGGGGAATGACATGATCACTTTTAATCCACAAGTCAAATTTCCATCATCGGGGGCAGTGTAGCCTTCTGTTCCTCAGAATTGTCTGTTAAAAGAAAAATTCCAGGAGCGAATTAAAAGCATTACTTAAGCTTTAGCTAATGTAGAATTAATAACATGTGAAATGACCAAATTATTATTATTTATTTATTTATTTATTTTTTTAAAATACGGACGTAAAACATTAACTTGCAATTATCATAAAATCCATCATTGTAATATTCACATAGTGGCACAGTGTTTGGATAGGTAATGATTTTGTAATATGGCAATTTGCATAAGCAGCCTTGAGATGGGTTATCATTCTCAATCCCATACAATTACAATTGAAATTGCAGCTCCATACATCAGAGCTCACAGCTATGTAAAACCACAGCACTAATTAATAAGCCATTTACAGACTGCAGCTAGTTACAGTGGTCCTGCCACTGACCTTACAGAGGACGAGCTGTCTCAGAAGTGCCTCTGTGTAACTACAAACATAATGATGTGCCAGGAGGGAATCATTAAAAATAATTTACACAAGCCTTCATTTACAAGATCTTTTGATAGTGCGCTTCCCCGGTGTTTAGATCCGCGGCGCAGCCCCGACCATTTGGAATGCGCCAACCGGGAGAGCGAGCGGGGATACCTAAGTGGTTAATTAAGAGCTGTTGGGGCGCCCAGAGAGTCTCCTAAAAAATCCTTCTGATGTCTGCCGTGTCAAGTGTCTCTCTCAGGCAAAGCTGCATGAGGTAGCAGGCACGGCAGGCTAATTACTGCGATCTGGGAGCAGCTGAGAGTCAGTCCCTAAATGAGCCCGCTCCTAGTGCACCCAAGGTAATTTCAAGGGGGGGGGATCAAATCTTTTGTGCTGCCGTGGTTACTGAGCACGGGGGCGGAAACGGGCTGCCCACTGTCTGAAGTGCCTTGAAAGGGTTAATGCACCCTGGAGAGGAAACACATAATTTACTGACAGGGGGGAGGCAGGTTTTCCAAGAGGGCGGTCGTGAAAAATCGAGACGGGATGATAGACAGCGATAAGATTAGTTTTAATGTAGCAACTAAAATATGACTGGTCCTCTGTCTGAAAACTATCGACGTGAATACACATGCTGTCAAGCGACAAGAAACGGGAACTTTGGTGATGTTGTGTTTTTGTCCCTGATAAATTATACAGATTACAAAAATATTCTAGTCGGCCTATAACAAAAACATACTCCTTTAAAACCATGCAGATAAATAACGCAAGCGGGAAAATTAGTTCAGAATGCTGCTAACTTGTATAGACTTGTTTGATAACCTTTTATTTTGATCGCAATTCTAATCGCGCATTTCCACTAGCCGAGTCGGAGCACCATTAATTCAAACTGGCCTCGCATAAGTAATCGCTCGTTTGTGTTTTTCAGTATTTGCATTTCATCACCCCACCCATTCCACCAAAGTAATGCAAACAAACAAGTGAACGCTTTTTAAACAGACGCAATGACGACAAAGGCAAGCGCCATTCAAATATTTCTTATTTAATCCTCCGAATTCCCAGCTGCTGTGTTGAAATCTCGCTCAGGGGGGAAGGGGGGAGCTCTGCCAACGTGAGGCCCGGCAGTGAGGAATCCAAGCAATAGCCTCTGTGGAAGCCCAAGCCGATGATGATACATCGGCCCGGAGAGCTGGTGTGCTTGGCTCTGCTGCCGAGTGAGGGACGACTAATGGTGGAATAGAGACAATGAGGACTGTACCAGCCAGAACAGGCTGCAGCAAAGCTGCTTTAGCGAGCGCCACTCCGGCCACATCGGCGATGACAGGAGGCTGGCACAGAAAACAGCCCACCGATGCGGCTCAGACGCTGACCCGCACAGAGCCGCGGTCGGCCTTAACCAAACCGCTCGCTTTCGGCGTGTTCGGCCAGCGCCGCCGCTCTGCCTTGTGATGTCACGGGCTCAGCCGTCCCCCTGACTGCCGCCGGGGTAAGATTGACAGGTCACCTGTCAGGGCGCCTCTCTCAGCCGCTGCCTTTGGGTCCCCGCATATGAGATTTCGCGGGATGGGAATGGGGCAGCGGTTTTAAATTGGTGTAGTGCAGGGTGACATTTTTCACACTGGGTCGATAACAAAATGACAGTGTACGTACAAATGTGATTCACCAGACAATCAGGCTTATGTTGCCAGTTCTCCCTACACACTGCATATTTGACTGACATACTTTTCGGGGATTATCAGCAAACATGCTTCACTGTGAATAGAATATATATATTATGTACACAGCAATGTTCAGTAATTTTTTGGGTTTTGACCACATATTTCTGATTAGCATCAGTTGTGTTCGGTTTTGAATAATAAAACACACGCTACTCTATTCTGGTGTCCTCGTAAATATGTTTATTAATTATAAAACAGCTGTAACACCAGAGTGAAAGGGAGAAAGAACGATACAGACCAATGGTACACAGACCAAGAGATCCCGATTTAATCAGTCTTGGATTTAAGCACACTCGAACCTTAATGAAACCTGTGAAACATCTATTTTTTTTTTCCGGTTTCTCGACGACATAATCATAACATGTTTGTGTACAATGCAATTTCGAGTATACCGTTATGTAAGAACTGAACACATCACGTTTTGTTTTGCCTTAATGAACAAAGGATGTGTCTTCTCCTCTTTACATATAAATTATGTACAGGGTCACACGAGATAAGTTCTCTTTTGATCGACAAAATAATGAGCCAATCTTTTCCTAGTAACGCTGGGAGTCCATTCATGCCAGGTGAGGGTTCATCCGTGATCTCAGAGCGACAGGTCACTGCTGTGCATGTCAAGCACCCTAAACTCCTGCTTGTTGAAGTCCGTCCAGATAAATGCTTGTGTTTCTCTGTTATACCTTCTAAATACACAGAAATACGAGGTGATCAAACAGGCGTTCCTGGACAGGGAAAACATCGCGAGTGCGTCTGACTGGCAGGTCCGGCAGACGAAAAGGAAAACATTTAAGGAGGTTTCCTGTGTTGTTGTCCTGAAAAGTCACAAAGGTTAAAGCCGTTTTCAAGCGCATAAACAAATAATGCCGCGTTCACTACCTTTGCAGACTGTTAACACATTTTTTCCAAACTTACCTTATTAAACCTAAAGATGACGGCAACAAATACCTCTGTACGTATTTTATTTTTAATTTTGAAATCCCCCAATCTCAGAAGTGGGGGCACGGAGTTATTATTATTAATGGTATTGATGTTCGTATGTTTGTCTTGGTTATGTAAAAAGGCTGGAGTATCTAGAATATGTATTTTATTAGGCTGTCATTTTACTGAATGAAAACTGCAGTGGTGCTTCAGCACAATACATCCCAGTATTCTACCGGAATGGCATTTCATGCCTCACGATGCCTCAACTTGTTTCTAGGATAATACATGTATGATATTAAAATGGAAATAAATGTGTCTTTCTCCCCCCCCCATAAATCTAAAGAAAGACTATCATAAGATAGTGACATTAATTCAGTTTTCTCAAGAAATTCAGTAATGGATTTCATAACTGATTAAAAAAAAAAAAAAAAGAAAAGGAAATGGTATGAATTGGGGTTAAAGTAACTCAATATCATGCATTCTATTCTTTTGATATTTGCATACCGTGCAGATTATATTAATGAGATGAAAATAAGGTTTACATTCGTAATGCCACATTTCCATGCTTGTGATGCTTGGCATGCCCAGATGAATAAACATGCGGTATCAATAGCTAGCCAGGAAGTGTTACCGTGATGGTATGGTAAGATTCGTTTATCAGGCTGTAGAGCGCTGTATTCAACTGGGAATGTATCATGATGATATAAGAACAGTTGGGCTTCTAATGGATTCTTTCTTTAGATGGTTCTGAAATAATTCATTAATTTGCCAAAATGCACAGGAAAAATAGCATTAATTAAAACGGAAAGTTTAATGAATATTAAATACGAAAGTCGAAATGTATTAAACAGTGTGAACTTTTCAGAAGCCAAGTGTGTTTGAGAGCTGGTCAGAATTAAAGCATCCTTCATCAGCAGATCTGAAATCATTAACAGATCTGAAATCTAATTTCTAAAATCTAAATTTAATTAACTGTTATTAGGAGTCATTAAAACAATAGTTGAAATATTTCTGTTTCATTCCCATTATCTGCTGTGGTCTCAGACAAACTCTGCTTGCCATTTGTACTTTTTAATTAATCCCTCAGTGGGATTCATCCCCACATAAATATTGTTGTTGCATGCACATTTGTTTAATTCTCTGGAAGCTGGCTCTGCTGTATGGGGCTAATGCACAACTATAAAACGGCCGTCCTGCGTGAAAAATTCAGAAACATCAATGGAGTTAATTAAATCTGCATTTTTGGATGGCAGTTTTAGTCTTAACCCAGTTTACCTTTTCTGTTCATTATCAGTGGGGATAGTGATAGAAAAAATATATATATATAGTTTTTTTTTTCCACATGGCAGTTGTGCGTAAATACAAACCATTTATTAGCTCAGCATGTGCTAATGTTCTGGTGATGAGATCAGAGGCTGTCTATACAGTCACATGACCGTCTGGCAGAAGGATACGAAACTTCTTAAGTACGCACCAGTGCCGCTCCTCCCTTCGAACGCACAAATCAAAACAAACTGCCCGGACTCCGTCTTTACTAGAGTCTTTCTGCTGGTATACGTGGAAATAAACGTCACTGGAAATACGATCTAGTTTTATAAATAAGCCGGCCTGCTTATGGCGGTGTGGCTTGGGAGATATTCCCCCCACCCCCCGCCCCCACTGCTGACCAGCTTCAGCTGTTGAAGCGGGAAGCTTCCTCGTGACTTTTAAGCGGTGCTGCGGCTTGGCGCAGAGATGTGCTCTGTACTTCAGCTGTAAACAATCCTCTGTGCCAGCGAGCTTGATCTCAAGCACAAATGAGCTCTTACCTACAGCACCGATTTCCCTGTTTTGAACACTTTTGCTGCCTGGGCTAAAACATCGCGAAAACTGAGGCCTACTAGCTCATTATTTAATGCACTCTGGACTCATACTGAGAGTCCTGGTCTAATTCCTCCATGGGAATCTCTGCACAAATCACCCGAGGGACACAGGTAATAAACGACAGTTTTATTCGCGTGAAACTATGCAAAGGGAATGTCCCTGCTTGACGTTCACAAAAACACCTGCACTATTGGTGCAGGTGTCTTCTTTTCTGCACGCCACACAGATACCAACAAACAGGCAGGCATGGACTTTATGTAATTAAATTCTTCTTTGGACTTGAGTTGGAGTCAATGGTAAACATTCCATATCTGATTAAATTTTCTCTGTGTAGGTTAATGAATTTGCTTATTTGAAGCAATGAAAGGCAGCCAGTTGTCGCTCAATGGCAGAATATGTGTTATGATGGGATTGTCATTTCTGCAGTGAAATTTGTTACGGACACCTGATTTTTTTTTGCCTGTGAAATTGCACTACTCCGTTTTAAAGCTCAGATGAGGAACACGCATCCGCAAATTTACAAATTGTATCGTGTATCAATGTATGGCGAATACTAAGATTCTTTACTGAGTAATAACAGACAGCAAAGGAAGCTGATCCCTGTCAGGAGAAAACGGAGAGGTGAATATCTTACATATTGGACCATTTTCAATTCATTTTGATGTCAGGCCAAAATGAAAGGACCTACAAATTTTAAAACAGGTTCTTGCCACCTTTGAGTGGCTGCCAGTTGGCTGACGGCGGCAATATATCCAGTACAGAAGTATCTAAAATGTTTGTCTTTTAAAGCTTAATCCACTGAAGGAAATGAAGCACAAGATAATTTGAACCGGGACTCTGCATGGAAGCCTTAACTTGAACGGTGGCCCGTAATCTAAACGTTCTGCGGTATCATTTTCCAGATGATAAAGTCACAGTTCTGTGGGAGAAAAATAAAAATGACACTTTCCCCGTGACCTTCATTTACTTTAGAATTTATTTTTTTTTTTTTCTCTCTTTTCCTTCCTGGGTGCAGCGGAAAAGCAAATGTTTGTGTAAATTACGCATCGTTTGCAAGGTGAATTTAAGAAAACTTCAAGTTATATAAAGAATACGCACATGGAGTTGTTGGGTATGGTCAGAGCGGTTTCTCGAACAGACAAATTCTATTTGCTGTGTGTAGAGCATGCCTTAGTCATTTCTTGACAAAACAGCCATCTTATTTACACACTTTACAATAACCCGCCACAACTGTCGAGAAGAAGAATAAGGGGAAAAAAATAATTAGCATATTAATCTTTTTTATGCTACCATCTTTCAGGTCCAGGAGACTACGGTGTAATTTAAATCTAAACGCTTTCCTGGCATTAGAATTCATTTTAGATGGGTCAATTGTTCTACAATAAAAGGATGGAAGGTGTACTTCATGCAAGAGATTTATGTTTGCCATTTGTTCATATTCACATGCTACTGAATACCCTCAATTCAAATGGTGATGGCAGCTCATATCAGCTGAGCTGCAGACCCACAGATCACTAACCGGCAGCAATGAATTTCATTTGCTGGGACAAAAAAAAAAAAAAAAAAAAAGAAACGGGGGTGGGGGGGGGGGCAAAAAGGAAAAATTAATTTCCCCCTTTTATGGATTTTTGGCCACCCGACGCACGTTTAACGGCTCTTTTTCCCTCAAAAT